>WOXC01000216.1:0-319077 GCA_011680675.1 Gymnobelideus leadbeateri
TCCCCCTTGCCTCTTCTACATGAGATAGTTTACCCTACCCTGTCTCTCTCCATTTCCTCTTGCCACTTTCCTCTCTCACCTCTTAACTTCACCCTTAAGTATCATCCCTTCCCACCAAATTCAACCTGTGCCCTCTATCCATGTATACCTGTAAACATATATACACACATTCACATATGTATTCATATGCCCATATACCCTTCTTCAATTATTTTCATGCTGAGAAAGGTTTCATCAGTCACAGTTATTGTTTTTCCATGTAGGAATGTAAATAGTTCAACTTTGATAAGTTCCTTTTGATTTCTTTTCCCTGATTACCTTCTCAAGCATCTCTTGCTTCTTGTGTCTGAATGTCAAATTTTCTATTCAACTCTGGTTTTTTCCTCAAGAATGCTTGAAAGTCCTTTATTCCACTGAATGAGTGGAATATATTCCCCTGAAACAAGATACTCAGTTTTGCTGGGTAGGTGACCCTTGGCTTCAATCCCAGCTCTTTTGCCCTCTGGAATATCATATTCCATGCCCTTTGATCCCTCAGTGTAGAAGCTGCCAGGTCCTGTGCTATTCTGATTGTGTTTCCACAATATTGGAATTTTTTCTTCCTGGATGCTTGTAGTATTTTCTCCTTGATCTGGGAGTTCTGGAACCTGGCTATAATATTCCTAGGAGTTTTCTTTTGGGATCCTTTTCAGGAGGTGATTGGTGGATTCTTTCAACCTCTATTTCCCCCTCTGGCTCTAAAACATCAGGGCAAGTTTCCTTGAGAATTTCTTGAAGGATGATTTCTAGGGCCTTTCTTTGATCATGGCTTTCAGGTAGTCCAATAATTTTTAAATTATCTCTCCTGGATCTATTTTCCAGGTCAGTGGCTTTTCCCATGAGATATTTCACATTGCCTTCTATTCTTTCATTTGTTTGGCTCTGTTTAACAGCATCTTGATTTCTCATAAAGTCACTAGCTTCCATTTGCTCCAGTCTAACTCTGAAGGAATGAATCTCCTCAGTGAGCTTTTGAGATTCTTTTTCCATCTGGCAAATTCGACTTTTTAAGGCATTCTTCTCCTCATTGTCTTTCTGAGCCTCTTTTGCCATTTGAGTTAGTCTATTTTTTAAGGTGTTATTTTCCTCAGTCAGGCTGTTGACTGTCATTTCATACTTTTCTTGCATCTTTTTCATTTCTCTTCCCAATTTTTCCCCCACTTCTCTTATCTGCTTCTTAAGGTCCTCTATGGCCTGTAGCCAGCTTGTATTTTCATTTGGGGCTTTTGGTGCAGGAATTCTGACCTCACAGTCCTCCTCCTGTGCCATGCTTTGATCCTCTTTGCCCCCAAAATAGGAGTCTAAAGTTGCATTTTTCTGTTTATTTTGTTTCCTTTGCCTAGGCATATTGCCACTTAGTTACTTGATTTTTGGGCTTGCTGCCACAGTAGGACTCTGCCACCAGACAGGGGAGTTTCCATCCCAAACGTGGGGTCTTCACAACTTCTGGAGGTTGGGTGGCCTCTGTAAAGCCTCCACCCATTCTGGCAAATTGGATACCCACCCCAGACCTTCCCCCAAGACCACAATCCAGGTCCAAGCAGGTTAAAGCAAGAGCGATTAACCCCCAGACTGATTGCTGGATCTCTCTACAGTTCGCAGACCAGGAACTGGAGCTGCCACTGATGCTGCAAAATGACCTCTGTGCCTCGTTTCCTCAGCAGCTTTTTGCCCCCAGGGGAGGAAGCCACGTGTTCCCCAAATACTGGTCCCAAAGTCCATAGGGCACTAACCTCTCACTTTGTCCTAGGCATATCTGTGCTGATAATTCTGGTATCACCACAGCTGCTGGTGTTCTGGGGTCCTTCCAGCCGGCTGCTGGCACGGCCACACTGGGGCTAAAACCTCGGCTCACTCGGGCCTGGGCTCAGCTCTCAGAGCATTGCCCTGGCCACTCCCTGCAGGGCTGCTGGGCTGTCCTCAGCAGGAGGTTAGCTTCTCTGTGTCGTTCTGTGGGTGCTGGGGCTCCATAAGTTGTTCAGATTCTCCTTTTACATTGTTTGGAAGTGGTGTGGGGCAGAGCACCTTGGAAGTGCTGTTTCTCCTCTGCCATCTTGGCTCTGCCCCAATCAAATGATATTTTTCTAGAGCAGACCACATCTCTACCATTTTGCAAATGACTGGAAGGAGTAGAGAATACAAAATTCTTCTGTTTTTATTGATGGTTCACTAATAAAAGCACTTGTTTTGGAAGAGGCAAATGCCTTAAATGTTTTCTTCCAACAAGGTATTTCCCACACATTTGTCAAAATTATATGGAATTCTTTGAAATATTTAACAGAACAAATAACTCTGTTGTTCCTGGTTCTTTTCTTAAAAGTTTGTGTTTTTTTTTAAATTATTTATTTGGTTTAACTTTTTAAAATTTTAAATTTCTCCTCTGATTCTTAATATCAAAGAGGCATAAAATAAGGAGAGGTATACTCCCCAAAGTGTTTGCCACTGTCAAGGAAAGTGTCCACCAGAGAATCCTCTTGGAAAAGGGAGTCCAGCTAAAGGGGGAGGTCTGGAAAATGTTTCTGGTTAAGGATGACATTGGGTTGGTTGTATCCCAGAATACCACAAAGTCTACTAAATTCACAACAACTTAAAAGAGTTTGAACTAACAATCCACACAGGAAAAACTCAGTGGACAAAGGATTCCATTCCATTCCATCCCATACCAATTCTCATTCTATTGTATCAATTCTATTCAACAAACATTCAAGTTTAGTGAGCACATACTAGGGGCAAGGCACTGTGCACTCGGGTGTGGACCCTGACCTCAAGGAACAGATAGTCTTCTGGGGTAAAACGCAGATGAGTAAACAAGAGCTAATTCTGGGAGCGGCAGTGTCCTAACAAATCCAGGAGAGCTTCACAAGAGGGGAGGCCTGTGAGCAGTGCCCTGAAGGACTCTCAGGGGATCAAGGGGAGACAGCGGCTGCCTTCCACCCATGAGACACAATCTGTTCCAATCACCCATTTGGCCCTTTTTGGGGTTATTTTTCATATTTTGTCATATTAGGTTCTCTGTCATTTGTCTTTTTAAATTTGGCTTTGTAAGCATTGCTTCTACTTTAAGTAAGGTTCTTTACATCTACAGTCTAAGCTATATCCTGGAGAAACACACCTCTGATTGGATCCAAAGGGAAAACAGGATCCTCTGATTGGATCCAAAGGGAAAACAGGGTCCTCTGGATCCAAAGGGAAAACAGCACCCTCTGATTGGATCTGAAGGGAAAACAGGATCTTCTGATTGGATCCAAAGGGAAAACAGGATTCCCATAAAAGAAATTTCTTAAAAACAAACTTGGTCAGCACCCATCAATCCCATTAATTGAAGCTTTGTTACTAAGGTTCCACCATGATCCCAAGGAAGCCATTTTGGAAATTTTCATCCCAAAGATCATCTCCACAAGCAGAGATGACCCTTAAAATGGTGGCCTGTTTGTGTCCATTAGTCACTTAAGGCTTAAAGTCAACCTTGAATTGCCATCAGAAGTCAGGCAGGGCAGAGGAGCAAACCCACAGCAGACTGTACCTAAGGAAGCCATAGAGAAAGCCAGCCAGTGATTGCCATGCCCAGAAAGACCAAGCATGTGGCAATCAGAACAGACTAAGCATTGCCAGGTCAGTCACAGAAAGGAGGGCATTCCTGTAGGATGCAGTGTGGTTCAGTGCTTAGAGGACCTGGGTTAGAATCCTGGCTTTGCTCCTTACTAAGTGGCCCCTGGGTGAGCTTGGGCGAGCCCTCTCACCTCTCTAGGTCTCAGTTTATTCCTCTGTAAAATGATAAGAGATAGACCTTAGAACAGAGATTGTGGTGCCCAGCTGGAGTGGAAGCTATTCAGAGTGCCCACAGGGTGGCTTTCAGACCTTGGCCCCAGCACTGGCCCCTCCTCCTGAAGGGCAGCCTTTGCCAGGCCCCACTCACTTCCCTGTGTCCATAAGTCCTTTTCTTCTTTCTCCAGGAAGTTTGGAGAGGGCAGCAGACAGGACAATAGAGTCAGACAGTCACCCCTTAGAATTTGGGCCAATGAGCAGACTCCAATAACTTACCGATAAATTGTAGGGAAGCTTCGAGTTGAGTATCCCAGGCTCACTGGGGAAGGGATCCCTTGGATAAAAGCACAAAGGGCAAGTTTAGCCAAGGTACAGATGACACATTGCAGAAGGATGGCCAATGTTTGGATGGCATCAAAAGGTCTCCATGCTGCCTCTTCCCCACCTAGAACAGCACCTCCAGAATCCATCTTCCGGGACTCTGGGGGGCAGGAGTATGGGGAATGGGAGGCTCGAATTTGGGAGCCTGTCTGGGACTAAGATGCCTGGGTTGGTGAAGAAGTAACACAAGCTCCCCTAACCCATCCTATCTAGCTGACCCTGAGGCATCCTTTGCATTATCCTTTACCTTCCTTCTAGATGTTCACCCAAGTTACCCTTCCTTCTGCCCTGACACCCCATGGATAACACACATTGATAAGCTGGAGAGCATCTGGTAGAGAATAACTAGGATGGTCAAGTCAATAAGCATTTATTTTTTTATTTTATTTTTAAAAATTAATTTATTTTTTATTTTCAACATTCACTTTTATAAGATTTTGAGATCCCAATTTCCCCCCTCCCTTCTCTTCCCAATATGGGATGCAATCTGATTTAGGCTATACACATACAATTATATTAAATATATTTCCTCCTTAGTCATGTTGTGAAAGAAGTATCAGAACAAAAGGGAAAACCATGAAAAAGAGGAAAAAAAGAAAATAGTCTGCTTCAATCTGCATCCAGACTCCAGGGTTGTGGATGTGGGCAGCATTTTCCACTATGAGTCTTTTAGAATTGTCTTTCATTGTATTGCTAAGAGCTAAGTCATTCACAGTTGATCATTGTTACAATGTTGCTCTTACTATGTACAATGTTCTCCCGGTTCTGGTCGATTCACTCAGCATCAGTTCATGTATGCCTTTCCGGGTTTTTCTGAAGTCCTCCTGCTAATCATTTCTTATAGAACAAAAGTATTCGATTACATTCATGTACCACAGCTTGTTCAGCCATTCCCCAATGGATGGGCATTTCTCAATAAGCATTTATTAAGCACCTGCTATATGCCAGGCACTATGCTAAGCACTGGGGATTCACAAAGAGGCAAAAGTCCCTGCCCTCAGCAGAAAGTATACACAAGCTTCAACAAAAAAGACTAATTGGAGCTAATCCCAGAGGACAGCCACTAAGACTAGGGATTTATAGGATCGGTGCAAGAAACTGAGAATGGTTAACCTGGATAGAAGACTCAGGGGGGGAAATGTGCACCATCCCCTGGAGAAGAGATGACTTTAGCCCCAGAGGGCAGAACCTGGAGCATGGAGGGGAAGACACACAGAGTGAAGGCTCCCTCCCCAGCAGAGCTGCCTTCAAAATTCAATGGACTGCCTTCAGACAAAGGAAGTGGGCATTTCCAGGAGCTGTGTCTCATCCAGTGACTTTCTAGAGTCCTGCCAGATTCCTGCAGAGAGCATCCTTCTGGGAGCTGCCACTGACATCAGTGCCCATCTGTGCCTTTACTGAGGACCTTTTAAAAAACCAAAGCTGCCAGGGGGAGAGCAATTAAATTTAATCGGGCCGCCATTGATTTAAAGCCACAGGGGGTTGGGGAAGGGGAGGTACGTAACAGTTCAGAAGCTTCTGTTGCACTTAAAGACCGAGGCTTACTGGTGGGTTCCAGGTATTTTCCCCCAAGCTTTTCCATGGTGACACTTCTGCCTGCCTGGTTATTAATGCCAGTCATTGACTACTGTGTTAATTTTGCTTCTGCTCATGGAGCAGCTAGCTCCCTCCCTCTTGTCTGACGTCAGCACTTAACCTCTTTGCTTTTGATTGTGGGAACCCATTTTTTGTTTTTGTTTTTTGGAGGGCAATTGGGGTTAAGCAACTTGCCCAAGGTCACATGGCTAAGTTTATTTTGTTTGTGCGTGTTAAGTGTCTTAGGTCGGATCTGAACTCAGATCCTTCTGACTCCAGGGCTGGATCTCTACTCACTGTGCCACCTAGCCACCCCTGGAAACCCAATTTTATGCCTTTGGAAATGAGAAATGGGCATACCTTGGGTGAGAACCAGGCCCTGGGAGGCCCCAGAGGCCCCAGTGGCCCATCCTGCAACAGGTAGGAAAGGTGCCAGCTGGACTGCTCTTCTGGAAGGTGGACTTCCTCTCTGGGCTCTTCTCCTCCATTCATAATGTTTCAGAGCCATCTTTGACATTGCCTATGAAAGTCTAAACTGCTCATACCCTTTAACCTATGATACAGAGGAAAAGGACCCCTATGTACAAAAATGCTGATAGCAGCTCTTTTGGGGGTGGTGAAGAACTGAAACCAGAGGTGTGTGGTTATTAATTGGAGAAAGACTGATCATTATTCTATAAGAAATGACCAAAAGGACAATTTCAGAGAAGTGTAGGAAGAACTGTATAAAAAGATTCTTAGTGGAGTGAACAGAACCAGGAGAATAATGTATATGACAAAAATAACATTCAATAACATTATAAGGACTGGTTGTCCTTCATGCTTAGAGGACCAAAATGACACCACTATGTTGAGGCCGAGGTACAGTGTGTCCAACTCTATTTGATCAAACCAATGGGAGCTCTGAGGGCTCTACCACACACCGGGCACAAATAGTCTGTATGAATATTTGGAGTAGAGGTGGCTCTAAATTTGTATATCTCATGTTTCTTTTGAGCTACCACAATTCTGCTTTGCCCAAAGAACACAGCACCTTCTTTTATTTGGGCTTGACATGCTGGCCAGTCCTCTACCCATGTCATTATAAGGAAAAGGAACCTTGAAAAACTTGAGAACTCTGATCAATGCAATGACCAACTACCACTCCAGATGGCTGATGCATGAAGCCTGATGCTTGCCTCTTCGCAGAGAAGGGAAGTAGAACAAGACAAACCTTCTGAAGCACAGCTAATGTGGGAACTGGCTTTGCTTGACTGTATGCATATTACAAGGGCTTTGTTTTTCCCTTTTTCAATGGCGGTGAGAGAGGAAAGGAGGCTAGAGATAGGTAAGAAGACAATAGAAAGGTGACCAGAAAAAAGCCCAGACCAACAAGATGGTTTGGGAAATGATAGGAAAAATATATTCTGTACTTTAAAAGAAAATTTATTTCTTGTTTTTTTTAATCCTGTTGTACAAAGTACATAGAAATGTCCATTTCATTTGGCATTTGTAAAGTTCAGAATAAAAAAATTAAAGAAATTTTCCAGACCTTTAGAATAGCAATAAAAGATATCAGCAAAAGCCAAGAAGGATTGTGACTAGATATGGTCATACCTTCTTGAGTCCTACTAAATCTTGTCTCTGCTATTGACTACCTGTCAGGAGGCAACTCACTCATTCGACTAGTCTGATGTCAGTCTCTTCGTTGTTAATGAAAGGACTGGACTAGATCAGCTTTGAGGCCCCTGTCAGCTTGAAATCTACGAGAATAGACTTACACTTACCCAGCTCAGAAGGCAGTTTGGGGAACTACACATTGTGAATCTTAATGCTAGCCTTCAAGAGGGCATGGATAAATGGTGCTTTAACCATAACAGTTATATTCTTACTGTTCTCCTAGGATCCATCACCTCTCTTTGGACAAAGGAGAGGTAGAGATCTATGCCAGCAATAGAGGGGCACAAGGTCAGACCCCCAACTTGATCAGAGTTCAGTTATTTACATTTTCCCTGGCTTCCTTCTCATGGAGCAGGGGGCAAGCTAGCAGTCACACCTGGATTCTTGTCTTGGTTTTGCTACTGAGTCTTATGTCATATTGGACAAGTTATTCAGCCTCTGGCCTTAGTTTCCCAATCTGTAAAATGAGATGCTTGAAATAGTTGTTTCCAAAGTCCATTTCCACCCCATCATTCTTTGAGCCTAATACTCTAAATCCCTTCTCCTCCTCAGACCCCAGTTTCTTCATCAGAGGGGTTTCAATGAGCTCTAACATCCCTTGATTCATTCAATAAGCCTGTAATAAGTACCTATTATGTGCTTGATACTATGTGGAAATTCAGAGACAAAAAAATCACAATCCCTGCCCTGCTCTCAAGAAGCTTATATTATATTGGAGAAAACAATACGTAAGGGGAAAGAAAATATAAAGATTTTGTTGTTCAGTCATGTCCAACTCTTTGCAACCCCATTTGGGGTTTTCTTAGCAAAGATACCAGAGTGCCTTGCCATTTCCTTTTCCAGCCCATTTCACAGATGAGGAAACTGAGGCAAGCAAAGTTTTGCTCAGGGTCATACAACTAATGTCTGAGGCCAGACTTAAACTCTGGAAGATGAGTCTCCCTGACTCCAACCCAGTACTTTATCCACTGAGCCACCTAGGTACCCTTACAAAGGAGGCAGGTAATTAATTTTTAGAGGAGGGCATCAGCATCATGGGAGTATCATGAAAGACCTGTGCAGGATGGGGTGTTTGAGCTGAGTTTTGAGGAAGCTGAAGACTATGAGGGAAAGCATTCCTGGCATGGGAAATAGATTGGAGATGGAACTCTGCCTTTTCTAGGTCTGACCTTCTGTGAATCTATAATTTCTCCTCCTTATGAGGCCTAGAACCCAGTGTCCTTGCTGTTAGGTAGTTACCCATTTTCAAAGGAGGCAAGTAGCCCAGAAGTAAATAGTTTTTTTTAATGTTTTAACCAATAGAATCTTTAAAAAATCTTCCCCAAAAGGAGTTGAGAAGGGTTTGAAGATCTGTGGTCCAGTACCTGGGAAGGTTGAATTATCTGCTTCTCTGGGGGTAAGTCAAGGGATTATAGGCAGAGATTGGATGACAACATTTTGGGGGGACTACCCAGGGGCTCCTTGGCCAAATACATGTGGAACTAGATACCCCTGCAATCTTCTCCACTTGGGAGACTCTGGGTTTCTATGGGCTGCCAGAAAAAGGATGGATTTTGACCAGGCTACTTTCTGGGGACAGAGGAGCCCCAACCTGAGTGAGACGCGCCATCTAGTGGCTACTTGTTCCAGAGAATTGGGCTGAAACAAGGATTTGGAGTGAGGAAAAGGGGAGAGTAATTTCTCCTCAGACTTTCCCAATTCTTCTTTGCCTCTCTCCCCTCTTGTGGGGGCACTGCTTCTCTCTCCTTGGTTTCGAAGAGTCCCCTTAGCTTAGCTGAATCTTTAGGGGGAACTCTCTAAAAGCCAGTTGCCAGGGGAAACCCAAGACTCTGAGAAGTTGGAGGCCAGAATATCAGTGATAGGAGGCCCTTTGGAGCCCTTCAGTGTACAGATGGGTGTATGGCCACTCAGTGGGAGTATGGCCCAGGGGATCCTTGACCAGATGCTGAGAGAGAAAAGTCCGTACTTAAAATATATGCCCCTTTCAATGCCTCCATGTTCTAGCTCCTTGGGGTTGGTAGTAGATCAGCCCCATCTCCTCCAGAAGACTTGGGCCTGGCCAACTTTTCTTTGTTGTGGTCCACCAGGGGGCCAGTGGAGGAAAAATGCTGCCTGAGTTAGGGGCAATGGGATAGGGGATGCAGGGGGGAAGGAGGGGACAGGAGAGGGAAGCCTCCCTTCTCTCCCCAGATTTCAGCTCCCTAGCCTTTGGGGGACAGACTGGCAGCCTGCCTCCTCTCCACATCTTTGCATCCACTCCCTCCTCCTCCTCCCACCCCCAGGCACACTGTGTTTGTTACCCAGAACAGGGCCTCCAGGGTCCAGCCAGTCAGCCTTCCTTCTTTCTCTCCTTTTCTCCCTCCTTTCCTTCCTTCCCTCCTTTGTCCTCTCCCTCCCTCCTTGCCTGCTTCCCTTTTTGTCCTCTCCCTCCTCTTCCCCCCCTTCTCTCCCTCCTTTCTTTTCTTCCTCCTCTCCTTCCCTTAACCATCCCTTCACTTCCTCTTTATCTCCTTTCCTTCTTTTTTCTCTCTCCCTACCTCCCTTTCCTTCTCTTCCGTAGTTCTCCCTCTTTTCTTCTTAGCCTCCTGCCCGCCCCTCCCCACTCCTAGGGCCATCTGGGGGCGGAGCCCAAAGGACTGGGGTTGGGGGGGGTGGAGAAGAAGGACAGTACCCGCGCGTGGAGGGGTGGGGTGGGACGGGACGGGTGTGTGTGAGAATTCGCTCGTGGATTTGGGTGTGGACTGACCCCCTGAGATTTGACCCGGGTATGAAATACTCTAACTATTTGCAGAAACCTCATCAAAGGGCAGATAAGGAGCCCTATAAAAGGCGTGGGCACCTGCAGCCAATGCGTCTTCTTCTTCCTTCCCATTCCAGCTCCTTGGCTCCCTAGTTCTTCGTCAGTCCGTCGGGAAGCGCCTGGCTGCGCGACTGTGTGTGCCTTCGTGCCCACCACCCTGTGTGCAAGAGCGGCTGTTTGGAGAGAGGCAGCTCCAGGACAGACCACCGGGCGGCCGCGCCATGGCCCTGCTGCTGACCCCTCTGCTGACCCTGTCCGCGCTCTGGCTGGCCCCGACGGTGCGCGCCCGGCCTCTGGCGGACGCCGGCCCGCACGTCCACTACGGCTGGGGAGAGCCCATTCGCCTGCGGCATCTGTACACCGCCAACCGGCATGGGCTGGCCAGCTTCTTCTTTCTGAGGATCCACCACGACGGCCGCGTGGACGGCAGCCGGAGTCAGAGTGCGCTAAGTAAGTTGTGGAGGGGTAGAAATGAACGAGAGAGAGAGAGAGAGAGAGAGAGAGAGAGAGAGAGAGAGAGAGCTTGTACATCTATGTACAACTCGGAACTACAGATCCTCCCTCCCTCCCTCCCTTCCAGACGAAAGGCCCCGGGGTGCCTCTGGCCCCCGACGCTGGTCCAGACTCAGCCCAGCAGACTGGAGGGCTTTCTGCCCCAGCTCCTTTGGCCGGTGGTCTGGACAGACACTACCTACCAGCGGATAGAGTCGGGGTGCTCCCTCATTCGGCTGGTCGTCTGGCCACTCCCCCCCCCCCCCAATACTCTGATCCTTGGGAGTCCTGTGTTGAGGTTGCTCAGAGGTGCAGGGGCTTGGGCTCACTTTGGCTCCGAGCGATGTTCAGGCTCCCCGTCGGGGAACTTCTATTCTCCTCACCTGTCTCCTTTTTGCTCAGGTTTGCTGGAGATCAAGGCGGTAGCTCTTCGGACCGTGGCGATCAAGGGTGTCCACAGCTCTCGGTACCTGTGCATGGGAGACGCCGGGAAGCTCCAGGGATCGGTAAATCAACTTCCCAGCCCGACCCTCGAGGGCTAGGGTAACTGGCTCCCCGGGGCTTTCCAATTCCGGGGGCTGGGGCTATTCGTTCACCTCTGCCAATTTTCTGGACTTTATAAAGTATTGATGTTTGTTTACCTCAATATGACCCTGGGCTTCAAATTACTAAACCACTCTGAGCCTCAGTTTCCTCAGCTGCAAAATGGTGATAATAATGCCTACCTTGAGGCTCTAATGAGATTAGGGATGTCAAGTTGTTACCTAGCGTTGGGACTCAGCTGGAGGAGGAATGTGGCTTCTTTGTGTTAAGAAGCCGGAGCCTGGCGTTTCTGGAGATACTCGAGGATCTGGGGAGCCCCGGGGTCCCAGACTGCAGCCTGGAGGGCTGGCGGCTCCAGCTCCAACCCAGGTCAGGGGGAGGGGGTTGCCAGTTTCTAGCTTGAAAAAAGAGAAATTTCTCAGACGCTACTTCCCAGCGTCCTGAGGAACTAAGGAGTCGAGATCTGAGAAACAGTTGCTAGTGTTACTTTGACTGACCTCCGTAACCAATCCAGGACAGAAATATCGAGGAGCCCAGCGAGATTGGCTTTGTGCAGGAGGTTTGACATTTTGCACCAGGAAGCGAAAAGTGATTGACCTTACAGTAAGCTGCCACAAAGGAGCTTTTAAAAAGAATGATAAAGGGGGCGCTTTTATTTTCTGGGCAAGCCGCAAAAAGCCCATGAAACTGCCCTCCCACTGCTTTAAATATTCTTGGAAACTGGTTGTGTTTCCTCTAAGCAAACCTGAGAATCCCCACTGGAGAACCTTGGGAGTCAATGCTGGAACTCAATTTTTTCCGCATTTTAAAATAAAAGTCCGATCCCGACACCTCTGAGCCTCTCCCTAGCTGGCTGGTTTTCAAGTCACTGTCCCTTTCTGGGCCTCTCTTTCTTCCTCTATAAAATGGGGGTGATGGTACATAGCATCTACCCCTCAGCACTGTTTAGGGTCTCAGATGAGCTTGCTGGTGGAAGCTGCAGGACAGAGGAAGGTGGAGTGCTGGAGCTGTCCATTGGCCTGAAAGCCTTTATTAAGAGTTTTACTCTGCCCCAGGCACTGAGCAGAGAGCAGAGAGGACCCTGAGAAATCCAGAGGGATTGGTTTCCTCTTCTGTGAGATGGGGTGGGGGTGGGGGAGAACTGCACCTTCTTACTGAGTTCTTGTGAGTCCCCAATGAAATCACAGAGTTAAATGTTTTCCAAACTTCAAAGCAGTGGCCTAAATGTTAGCTATTCTTATGTAAAGCACTTCCCCTTCTTTACTATAGTAAGGGAGGGTTAATTATGTCATCTTTGTTATATATTCACCCAGGTCCCCTATTTTAAATCCTGCCCTTTGCAAATTGTCAGGATAGTTTTTCAAAGATTTAGCCATTTCTTCTGTCCTAAGAAGCCTGGGCTTCCAGAGCTTGGCCCCCAGTCCCACCAAGCTGGTCTCTTCATCTTAGAATAATAAACACTCCAGGCCTGTCAGCCAGCCATCCTACTGCTCCCCTATTACTGTTCAGCTCAGGCCTAGTGGGAGAGCTTGCCCCCACTGAAAAGGAGCCAGGCCCATGGAAAATCAGTGCTTGCTGCTTTCCTAATTAGCTGCCAACAAAGGCAGGAGTTCAAAGGGACCCACTCTAAAACCCCCTCTCTTTCTGGGGTCATCGATGGCTGGTGGCTGTGGGAGGTCTGAGTAGGGTGGTCCAAGGAGGGCTGGTCAGGGGCCCTGCTGTGAATGCCCACCCCCACCCCTTGTGCTTCCAAAGACCCAGGAATAGTCCGGCTCCATGGCCTGCTAGGATGATGCAGGGAAAGCCCAGCTTTGATTTGTTTCTACCCAGGACGCTTCATGACCCCAGCTCAGGCCTTTTGATGTTGGTCCCCAGCTTGTTTTGTGACTGTGAGCCATTGATGTCGAATCCCTTTGTGACCTTTATTAGTTAAATACTTGAAGGGGAGGGGAGGACTAGAAGAGAGTGAAGAAAGGAGGAGGGGGCCTGGTACCTGGGGGCCCCCCAAAGGCATTGTGGCTGCTCTTCCTGTTGGAGCACTTACTTAAAGTGACAGTCCCAATGGCTCTCCTGATCTTTCTGGTCATCCCTGTCCCAGTCATTCATCAGGGGTTCATCATAGAAAGTCTTTTTCTAATATGAAAGAGAAGAAGGTAGACATCTGCCTTAATGGGTCTAGAGGGGCTTGGGAGAAGAGGCCTTAGCCTTCCTCTGCTCAGTTTCCGAGGCAGGGACAGGAACCTGGAGAGGGGAATAGGGGGGCCAAGAGGGCTTTTCTACTGGATGGAAGGAAGAGCTTCCTACCAAGCCAATGGTCACAGAGGGAGCCAGGCTGCCTGGTGGCCTTCAAGCCAAGGCTGACTACTTTTTGCCTGGGGGGTAGGATTCCTGACCAGACATGGGCTGTCCTCATCTCTTCTATCTGAGATGCTGAGGTTTTGTAGCTGCCATCTGGGCTGAGCAAGAAACTCTCTTTCCTGGAGAATGTTAAGGGCACAATGGGGCCAGCTGGCTGTTCCCTCTAGATACCATTCTATACCCTCACATTTCCAGTTGAAACCATTGATTTAAAACCAGTTAAACTCTGTTATATTAGTTGAAGTGAATGGGGTTTATTTTGAGAAATAAATTTCCTGCTAATGTTCCAGCCAGTTAGGTTTTTAAAAAAAAACGCTAGATCTGAGAAGAAAAATAAGATTGAAAAACCCTCTCCCAGTCCCCAATCATTTGGAATCCTAAGTCAGATAACCACTGATGGCCATAGAAGGCTGACAGAAGGGCTGACTGGGGGAGTCCTACCTACGTCCCTCCCTTCTGGCTCTGCCCTCATATGGCTCTCTCCATTCCAGAGCCATATGACCCAAAGGGGGCTCATAGGGAATTGAGACACCTAGGTGATCACTAGAGCTGTTCTGAAGGAGAGTGAGCTGCTGGGGCAGGCCTCCCAGGGTCTTCCGAAGGCCTGGAGGTCAGTAAGCAGAGGCTTGTCAGGGATGGGATGGAGGCATGGAGAGCTCAGCTGCCTCAGAGCCCCCCCCCAACCCCACCTTGGAGACTGAGTTTGCGGCTCATGTCTCCTTTTCTGTCTGGTTTTCCATTTTAGAAATGATTGACTATAGGGTGGCATGACCACTTCGTTATTGTTGGCATTTGACCAAGAACCGTCAAGCATCTCCTGGACGTTTTATTACAGGTTGAAAAGAGTTCACCGGGAGCTGTCACCTGAAGTTCACTGACCCCTGAGCAGGAGGCAGGGAGAGCCCTGAACTTCGGGGCCCTGGTGGCCCCCGGTGGCCCCTGAGCTCTGAACACCAGGCTGTTCAGCTCAGCACCTTAGTTATAAACATTGTCTTGGGGGAGGGGGTGACTCTCATGGAGAAGGGGAGTGTTTGCACTCTTGGGCAGGATGGTAAGGACTTAGCAGATGGCTCCAGAGAAGCCCAGACTAACTGACTTATTGGAAATGTAAATGAACCACAGCTATCAGACATCTATCTCTCAAAATGAATCCTTGATGTGGTCTATAATGAGCTTAGAAATAGAAGTCTTGAATTCAAATCCTGGCTTGCCCCCCCCTCCCCTTACTGACTAGGTAAATGTGGACACATCCCTTTCTTTCCTTGGTCTTCAGTTGTGTGTGTGTGTGTGTGTGTGTGTGTGTGTGTGTGTGTGTGTGTGTCCTCTGTATCCTCAGCCCTTAGTAAATGCTTAGTTCATTCTTATTGGCTAAGATGGGGGGCCTGAGTTCTGTCTTCTGAAACCGAGTGCCTTTAGCTAATCCAGTTGTCCCCAGGCCTCCTGCATCAGACAGGCCCACATTCCACTCTGCTGTTCCTGGGGCTCTGGAGCCCTAGGTTCAAGGAAGGGAGGAAGGAAAGGAAAGATGGATGGATGGCCTTCATAAGCATCAAGCTCTGTGCTAAGCACTTCAGAGATGTTACGTCAATTAAACCACACAACACCCTGCTGTTATGACTCCCTTTCTAAGGTTGAAGAGACAGAGGCCAGCAGTGGTTAAGTGACTTGTCCAGATCCACACAGCCAGTGTCTGAGGCAGAATTTGAACACCTAGTGGGGGACACACTCCCGCACCTTCCATCTAGTAAGGGGCAGAAGTAAGACTTGAATCCAGATCCTCTGACATTGACAAATCTGTATGACTCTGGACAAATGTCTTCCCCTCTCTGAACTCCGTTTCCTCATTTGTTAAATGGGGATAATTGAACCTGAAGTACCCACCTTGAATGGGTTAGTGGGAGTCTCCAGTTAGCTCTTGCCAGTGGTGATGGTTCTCATTGCCCTTGCTTCCCCAACCTTCTCTGCTGTTATCCAACAGAATGGATGGGGTTCTAATGGGTTTATGTCTCTGTGTAGGTGAGGTTCTCTGCCGAAGACTGCACCTTTGAGGAACAGATTCACCCGGATGGCTATAACGTATACCAATCCCAGAAGTATGGCCTCCCAGTCTCCCTCTGCAGTGACAAGCAGAGGCAGCTGTTCCAAGGCAAGGACTTCCTTCCTCTCTCTCATTTCTTGCCCATGATCAGCTCTGTTCCTCTGGAGGTGGAGGAGTCTGGGGGCCACAAAGATGCCTTTGACCCCCAGATGTTTTCCTCACCACTAGAAACTGACAGCATGGACCCCTTTGGCCTTGCCTCCAAACTCTCACCTATAAAGAGCCCCAGCTTCCAGAAATAAGTGAAGCTACTGCCAGGACTTGGGGGCCAGGCCCAGCCTCCCTTTCTCTCATTTACATGGAGCAGATGGACTGTAAGGGGGCTGGGGTTACCTCAGGGTTGTATTGAAAGATGAAGACGTTCCTGGAGAGAATGACAGTTATAATTCTGTAAATATATACAGTGTGTAAGACATTGTGCATCTTCCAAACCCCCCTGCCCAAGGGATCTCTCCTTTGGGCAGGGCCACCTTCCATGAGGTACAGGAGAGACCCCTTTCTGCAATGAATCAGTGATGATGAGAACTGGAACGGTGGACTTGACCAACTTCAGGTCCGTTCTGGAATGAAGCCAAGGCCTAGAACCAAACCCTCAGGCTCCTTCATCTGTGGGCGACCCAGGGCTACTCCTGATGGGGCTGCTGTGGACTGGAAGGGGCCCCACCCCCACCTCTTCAGATCTCCCTTTTTTTCCTCCTCTTCAGACAAGGACCAGGGTGAATGACCTCCCTCTTCAGCCTACTAAGCATCAGATTGCCCTGGGAGATAAGGCTGTTAGCCCTTTCCTGCCCCCCACTAATTCCATTTTTCAACCTGGTTTACCTCACTTGATAGGAAGAAATGAAATGACTTTGTTCCCCCAGCTTGATGGTCACCTGTCTTTTCAGTGTAAACACAGCTTGAAACAGAAAGAGATTGGACCAGCTCTGGGCAGCTTGTTGACCCAAGTCATCTGGAGGACTCTCAGACACATCTCTAGAGGGCTGCAAATGGCAGCCATCAAGATCAAACCCCCCCTCCAAGGTCTCCCCCTCCCATAGCAGTGGATCTAGGCTCCCTTCATGCAGGCTGGCTGTTTCCTCCTCCCCTTCCTCCTCTTCCTCCTCTTCCTCTTCCAGCCACCTCTTCTGTCAGTGGTAGAGGGGTGATAGGAACTGTGAGGTCAGCTTGTGTATACCCTCCCTGGGTACCCCACCTACCCCCTAGAGCAGACTTCCACTCCTTGTAATTGGGTCCTCACAGGAAATCTCACCCCCTCCTCTGCCCAGCACCTAGCTGCCCCATGGGATATTTATAAGTAATTTATTGTTCCAGGCTCAGCCCATTATTTTCTGACTTTATTTATGCCGTCATATTTATGTGCCAGTAGAAGCTTTGTTTTTTTACATTAAAGTGGCATTGGTTTATATCAAAGCCTGTCTTGTTTCTGAAACAGCTTCTGTGGAATGGAAGCCAGAACTGTGTCCAGAGTACTAAGAGGTCTGGCTTCCTCTCAGAGGTCTCTAAGTAGAGACTCTAGGCCCTATGGATGGACAAGCACGTATTAAGCATTTACTGTTTGCCATATGCCAGGGCCTTTGTGGGAGAGGGTGTAGATGAAGGGAGAAAAGTTCTTGTTCAGGCAACAGTCCAACCGATCACCTCTGGGGTTCCCCCAGCCCCCAGACTCATGTCCCTGCAGCAAAAGTTTATTGGAAATTCCTCTCTCTGGGGATACTGTTGGACAAGGAGAAGGGAATGAGTGGATGCTGGACAGGGAGAGAGGAGGGACAAAGCTCTTCCTGCTCCAGTTAGGGGCATGAGTCCAGACACCAAAGCCACTCTCTTCCCTGAACACAGAAGCTCCTGGGCTTTGTTTGCAGAGGCGAAGGGATGGAAGCCCTCAGAATTCTGGATGTCTGGGATGGGCCAGGTCAGGAGCTCTGAGGTCTCACTCAAATCTCTTCAATGACCAAAGTCTCTCTCAGTTTCCTCATCTGTAAAATGGACTCATAGTCCATGCTGCCTCTCTCCTAAGGCTGTGGTGAGCATCAAGGGTCTGGAAGAGGATGTGTGGAAGCCCTTTGAGTGATGAAAAATGCTTAAATATGGAAAAAACTTTGGACAAACAGGAGCACGTATGTGGGGAGGGGATAAAAAGGGGGTCTAGCACTCCTGGAACTTCAGCAAATAGGCCTCAGCCTCCACTCAAGTTCACATCGGCCAGATAGAAACATCCTGGTTGAATATGTCAGATCCCAGGCTGTCTCACTAATGTGAGCGGAGGGCAGCAGCAGTGTGCACCGTTGGAAGAAATGGTTTAGGCTAGGGAATTGTGGGAAAGGATCACAGGACCAAGAGAGTTAATGCTGGAATCAGCCTGAGAGGCCCACTATTCCAACCCACTCCTTTTATAGATGAATAAACTAAAGCCCAGAAAAGCAGGTGATCTACCAAGAGCCACCAGGTTGGGTTAGATATACAGAGCTAACATTTGTAGCATCATAAGGTTTACAAAGCGCCATGCCAAGATAATATCTCCAGTCTATCCTTATAACAACCCTGGGAGGTAGGTGCTATTAACAGAGACAGAGAGAGAGACAGAGAGACAGAGAAAGAGAGAGACAGAGAAAGAGAGAGGAAGAAGAAGAAGAAGAAGAAGAAGAAGAAGAAGAAGAAGAAGAAGAAGAAGAAGAAGAAGAAGGAGAAGGAGAAGGAGAAGGAGAAGGAGAAGAAAGAAGAAGAAGAAGAAGAAGAAGAAGAAGAAGAAGAAGAAGAAGAAGAAGAAGGAGAAGGAGAAGGAGAAGAAGGAGAGGGAAGGAAGAGAGGCAGAGGGAGAGGGAGAGAGACAGAGAAAGAAGAGGAGAGAAGAGAAGGAGCAGAGAGAGGTTGTCAGCTAGCATTCATTAAACACTTACAAGATTCCAGTCACTGGGTTAAGTAATTCAATGATTGGCCCAAAGGTTCACACTGCTGCTAAGCGTCTGAGGCAGAATTGGGACTCAGGGCTTCCTGACTCCTGGTGTATCCACTGCTTTCTCCAATAGACTGCATTCATCTCTCTCTTGTCCCACTCCTTTCTTCTCCTGCTCCTGTATTCTGTCTTCTCTTTCTCTTCTCCCTCTACCTTCCACTCCCTCTCTTCTCTTCTCTTCTTTCTCTGTCTCTCTCCCTCTCCCTCTCCCTCTGCCTCCCTTCCTTCCCTCTCCCCTTTCTTCTTCTTCTTCTTCTTCTTCTTCTTCTTCTTCTTCTTCTTCTTCTTCTTCTTCTTCTTCTTCTTCACCTCTCTCTCTGTCTCTCTCTCTCTCCCTCTGTCTCCCTCTGTCTCTCTCTGTCTCTGTCTCTCTGTCTCTGTCTGTCTCTGTCTCTCTCTGTCTCTGTCTCTGTCTGTTTCTGTCTCTCTGTCTCTCTGTCTCTCTGTCTCTCTGTCTCTCTCTCTCTCTCTCTCTCTCTCTCTCTCTCTGTCTCTGTGTGTGTCTCTCTCTCTCCCCTCTCCCCCTCTACCTCAGAGATGGCAGGATTCTTTGGGTTACTTCAATGTCAGTTTAAGCCTCTGTTCTTGGACCCATCTGGCTTCCCATGTGAAAAACCAATAGCATTCATCTTACAGGGTTGGAAGTTACTGAGACAACCAGCCATAGCTCTCTCTGTTACTTTATTATTATTTACATTGTACCAAGAGCTGTTGTGTCTCCCAGAGGTTTCATCACAAGTAGAAAGAATTCCCCAGGGTCAGAACCTGCAGTTCATTGACCCCTGAGCTTGAAGCAGAAGGAGCCCTGAGCTGTGGGGCCCTGGTATCCCCTTGAGTTCTAAACACCAGGTTATAGAGCCTGGTACCTTAGTTATAAATGCTGAGTGGGAAAGGATGGATGTCTGGATGGATGCACTCTCAGAGAGACTTGAAGTGTTTGGACTGTTGGATAGGAAAATGTGGGTTTTCTTCTGGGACCATGGGGAATGCCAAGACTAGAATTGATTTATTGGATTTGTCAATGGAATGTAGGCACCAAACATCTACCTTTAAAATATCTCATCAATGTGATCTACTAATTTTTTTGAAAGACTAAGAAGCTTAGATCAGAAGATGTGAGTTCCAGTCCTGTCTGGCTGCTTATTAGCTATATAACTTTCCTTCTCTCCTCTGAAAGACAAGAGAGTTGGATTTGATGCATTTTCCCCTTGGATCCAGCTACATCATTTGGTGCCTCCCCACTGCCATCATTTTTATTCTCTGCTACAGTTTAGAAAGTCTAATTTTCTCAGAGGTGGAAGGAACGTTCCCTGAAGGAGAATTCCCTCTTCAATGCAGCCAATAAGTGGCCATCCAGCTTTGACTAGAAGACCTCCAGTGAGCCAGGAACCCACCAGCTCTTAAGGAAGCCCATGCTTCTTTGGGATGGATCTAACCTGTAAATGGTTGTTGAATGACTGACTCCAACCCAATGTGGATCCTTCACAGCTTCCTTTCACCACTCCTAGGTTTGTCTTCTGAGGCCAACTGATGCTAGTCCAGCCTCCCTTCCAAATCACAGCCCTTTAAACAATGACAGAACACGGTTATTCCCTGTCCAGGCTTTCTTGGCAAAGCTGAATCTTCTCCAGGTTAAGCAGATCCGCTCCTTTCAATCTCCCCTCATACAGTGAGAATAGATTAAAAACACCTGGGTTCTACTCCAGCCCATCGGACTGTCTGACCCCGCACAAGTCTGCCTTGGTTTCTTCATTTGTTAGATGGAGATAAGAGTAGCTATGGTGCTGCCTTATTTAGTTTGGGAGCACAGCCAAGTGATTAGCAAAACAATGCAAAATGATACAGAAATAAATTTGCCTCCTGTCCTCAACAAGGGGAAGGTACATCCCACGAAGGGAACTATCAACAGGTTTAGGAGACAGTAAGGACGTGGGTCAGCCCCTAATCCCTAAGACCACCCTTAGCCTCTGCCTGTCAGCTCTCCCCATTCACTTAACCAGTGCTGGTCTGGCAATAGCCTTTTATCTTCTGAATGATTAGCCTTGATTCCCCAGGACTGAGAAGGGCGGTTGATACTAGAACAGTTACCCCACAATGGGGAGACTTGCTTGGCCTTCTCTGCCATCCCATGATCTTGGACAGTGTCAATGGCTCATCCTACTTCAGTGTTCCTGCCAGGAAGAAATCACAGCCCAAGACAGGGTCGGGTATTTGAATCATTTTTATCTTCCCAGGATCTTTGCAGAGTCCTGCTTCCAGGCTGAGTTGTGGAGAGGGTAATGGGTGCTTGCAAATGACTCAGGAGAGCCTGGTCCTAGGGGGCTGAACCCTGAACAGCATCATCATCCCTTCCCAACATCAATGGTGGGGGCCACCTGCCTCAGGCCTCTTCCCACTCCAATCTTCCTCAAGTCCCATTCTGACTACGGGGCCCTTTCCCTACCCAATCAACTCCAGTGGTTCCCTACAGTCTCCAGGAGCAAACCCAGAATCAAGGGCCTTTGTCATCTATGCCCTCCTACCTTTCAGTCTTCATACACCTCTACACCCAATATGCACTCTTCGGTTCAGTGACTCCAGCCTCCTGGTGGTTCCATGAACCAGACCTTCTATGTCTGGGGTTCAGGTGTTCTCTTGGGCTGTTCCTCCCCCCTCCATTCTGCCTATTGACCACCCTGGACTCCCTCATGTTCCCCAGGAAGCCTTCTCCACCTCTTCTTCATGTTGGTGCCTTGCTCCAACCCCATATCACTTCTCACACCAGCAGTGCCCACCACACCAGGGACCTCTCCCTCTGATTGGCTATTTCCTCCCATAAATTCCATTTTAAGAATGACGTCTAAGTCAGCCATGTTCTCATAGCTTGTCAGGCTGCAATCGTAACTCATTTCAACAGGATTTTGTCTACTTCATCCCTTCAATGGGCACATTACCCTATCCCCTCTTTCAGCTCACTTTTAGGATGTAAGCATCGTGATGGCAGGGACTTTCTTTTGGCTTGGGTTGGTGTTTCTAGTTCTGACACACAGCAAATAAACAAGTGCTTATCTTAAAATACCTATTATCTGCCTCACCTGCCTTTCTGGCTCTCCAGTTTCTCCTGTCTCTGCCTCATTCCTATATGGCTATTTGCCTGTTGAGCCCCCCCACCCCCCATTATAGTGGAAGTCTATTGAAGGCTGCCTTTTTGCCTTTCTTTGTATCCCCAGTGGTTAGCACTGTGCCTGGTACACAGCAGGTGCTCAATAAATGCTTATTGCCCTGGCATGTTGACACATTGTTTCACTGATCCTCACTACAACCCTGTGAATATGGTGCTATCATCTTTCCCATTTTTACAGTTGAGAAAACTGAGACTGAGAAATACTATGTGATTTGCCCAGGGTCACCTCTAACCGATATCTTCCTGACTCCCAAGTCCAACACCATGTAATGTGACACCTAACTGCTTAAAGACAAAATAAAATGGTCCCTCTCTGCCTTCAAAGATGGCACTCTATAGGAGAAATATAACATGAACAAGGATAAGTAAGTCCAGGGTCAACTGAAGAGAGGCAGAGAAAGAAGGGAAGAAGGAAGAAGGAAGGAAGGGAGGGAAGGAAAGAAAGAAGGAAGGAAGGAAAGAAGGAGAAAGAAAGAGTGAAAGAAAGAGAAAAAGAAAGGAAAGAAGGAGAGAGAGAGTAGCAAAACTACGAAAGAGGGGTCATGGTGAGGGGATATTTGATCTAAACTGAAGAAAATGAAGGATTCTATGGACAGAAGTGAGGAGTATATCCCAGTCATTGTGTGTGTGTGGGGGGTGAGAAATGAAACACTAACTTCACAAAACATCAAAAACTCCAGTTTTCATGAAACTTAGAGTCTGTGCAGAGGAATAATGTGAAATAAGCCTGAAAACATAGGTGGGGGCAAAGCCCTATATATGCCAAACTGAAGCATTTGGATTTTATCACAGAGGCACTAGGGAGCCACCAAAGGTTTTATGTCTGTTAGAAAACCAGCAGCCTAGCTCATTTTGGAGAATGTGATGAACAAGCTTGGCCGCTAAAGGATGGGCCATTCAGGAAGACCATCTCCCAAGGTTTGGGGAACAGGGAAGGCTGTGTGTGTGTGTGTGTGTGTGTGTGTGTGTGTGTGTGTTATTGAAGTAAATATTGCAATTAAACCCAAAATGGTGGCTCCAAACTTAGACTAGGAAGGATGTCTTCAAGCAACTGAAAGTACAAACCGTCCCTGGCACAAATCGACTGTGTGTCATAAAGGACTGAGGGTGACAAGTTCTTGCAAAGCCATGAGATAAGAACCCTTTCTTTCTGCCGATGCCTGAATTATGTTGAGGGTGAACAGTATGTCCTTGAGGCAGTACCAGGTGGAGATAGATGGGCTGCCTCAAGCTCTGCCAGGCTGAGGCCCCAGGAGTCTATGATGTAATTGTCAGTAAGTATTCAGTGAATTCCAACTATTGCAAGGGCAGGAAGCTGGTTGGTCCAAGGTTCAGCAGAAAAAGGACCCGGGCAGGTGTCTTAGATATGGGCTTGTAGGATAGGGAGAACCGTGCAAGGGTACTGGGAAGACTGCACCAGAGGGAAGAAGGCTCAGAAAGGATCAGTGGGAGGGGACACCTTGCCTAGTGTAGCCTCTCAGTGTTTGTCAAATGAATAAATGATGGGAGGAAGAGAAAGAGGGAGGGAAGGAAGGAAGAAGAAAAGAAGGAAAGAAGTTGTAAATTAGAATCAGGTTCTGTATGGTCCTGAATGCCAAGCTAAGGAGCCTGGAGTATATCCTGTAGGAAGCAGGGAGCCATTGAATGTTTCTGAGCAAGGGAAAGAAGGAATGAATGAAAAACACTTATTAAGTGCTTACTATGCACAAAACACCGTGTTATGTGCTGCAGGTACAACTAGAAAGGTCCAACAGTGGCTGTCCTCAAGGGGCTCCCATTCTAATGGGGGAGATGATGAAGCTTCAGCTGCACATGAGAGGGTAAATGTCCTATAGTCCTTTGCATGGTCCATGCCTCTTCTTGGATGCTATTTCCATGGATACAATTCTCTAACTCCTGAGGTTGAGCCACTGGATGTGGCCAAGTTCTTGGGTGACAAGACATCTCTTTCCCAGGCTCTGGTAGCTATGGTTGTAGCCTCAGTCCTCAGGCTGCATCTCCATTTCCATGAAGGATGATGGAAAGCAGCCTGGCTCATCTCAAGGCACCAGGGCTCTGTGTCCCCAGTGCCTGTTCCCATCAGGGTCTGAGGGAGATGATTTGACCTGCTTGGCACCTGCTGCCTCCTGGGCCCTGTTAAGGGAACCTGGCTCCTCCAGTCAAGTGGGTTTGCCTGCCCCATGCATGGCAGTTGGTTGGCACTTGGTGGTGATGGATGGATTAGATGCAGGGCAGGTGGCTGGGGGATGCTGAGGTCCCAAGGGCTTGTGCCCACCTGCCTATTGGTAACAGTTAGTCAGCATTCATTGTTATACATGGTGAGGAAAGGGGGTCCTTCTTCCCCTCAGTGAACCAGACAGGGCCCCCAGAAGGGGTTAAAAGGAGGAGGTGGGGGATTGATGAGGGGAAGTCAAGACCAACCAAAGATCTCAAGCCAGGATGACCAGGAGGCTGGTGGTTTCATCAAAAGTAGCAGCTGTGGGGGCAGAGTAAAGATGGAGGAGTAGAAACAGGACTTCCGCACAGCTCCAGCTTCCACCTTTCCCAATTCACGTAAAAGGGGACTCTGAACAAACTTTGGAGCTACAGAACCCACAAAATAACACAGAGAAGCTAACCTTCTGCTGAGGACAGCCCAGCAGCCAGGCAGGGAATGACCAGCACAGGGCTCTGGGAGCCAACCCCAGCCCCATGCAAGCCAGAGGTTTTAGCCCCAGGGAGGCCTGATAAGCCCCCAGCTGGAGGAACTCCAGAGCACAAGCAGCTGTGGCATTTCCATAATTATCAACACATAGATGTCAAGGACAAAGTGAGAGGTCAGTGTAGTATGGACTTTGGGACCCAGTAGTTGGGAGTGCTTCGGCTTCTATCCCCTAGAGGGAGAAGCTGTTGAGGGCTGTGGTGAAGCTTCAGCTCCTGGTATGCAGACTGTAAGGGGACCAAGCGACCAGTCTTATGGGGTAATCACTCTTGCTTTAACCTTCTTGGATCTGGATTGTGGTCTAGGTTGGAGGTCTTGGGGTGTGTGACCAGCTTGCCAGAGCATATGGAAGCTTCAGAGAGGGCACCCAACTAATACCTCCAGCAGCTGAGAAAGGGATGGAAGCTTCCCTGTCTGGTGGCAGACTCCTACTGTGGCAAAAAGCCCAAAAGTCAAGTAATTGAGTGGCAACATGACCAGGCAAAGGAAGCAAAGCAAACAGAAGAATCCAACATTAGACTCCTATTTGGGGGACAAAAAGGATCAAAGCATGGAACAGCAAAGTCAGAACTCCTGCACCAAAAGCTTCAAAGGAAAATACGTGTTGGTTACAGGCCACAGAGGATCTTAAGAAGCAGATAAGAGAAGTGGAGGAAAAATTGGGAAGAGAAATGAGAACAATGCAAGAAAATTATGAAATGAGAGTCAACAGCCTGAGGAAAATAACACCTTAAAAATAGACTAACTCAAATGGAAAAAGAGGCTCGAAAAGACAATGAGGAGAAGAATGCTTTAAAAAGCCAAAAGATGGAAAAAGAATCTGAAAAGCTGAGGGGAATCGTTCCTTCAGAATTAGATTGGAGCAAATGGAAGCTAGTGACTTTATGAGAAATCGAGATGCTGTTAAACAGATCCAAACAAATGAAAGAACATAAGGCAATGTGAAATATCTCATGGGGAAAACCACTGATCTGGAAAATAGATCCAGGAGAGATAATTTAAAAATTATTGAACTATCTGAAAGCCATGATCAAAGAAAGAACCTAGAAATCATCCTTCAAGAAATTCTCAAGGAAAACTGCCCTGATGTTTTAGAACCAGAGGGGGAAATAGAGGTTGAAAGAATCTACCAATCACCTCCTAAAAAAAGGTACCAAAAAGAAAACTCCTATGAATATTATAGCCAGGTTCTGGAATTCCCAGATCAAGAAGAGAATATTACAAGCAGCCAGGAAGAAACAATTTGAATATTGTGGAAACACAATCAGGATAACACAGGATCTGGCAGCTTCTACACTGAGGGATTGAAGGGCCTGGAATATGATATTCTGGAGGTCAAAGGAGCTGGGATTAAAACCAAGAATCACCTACCCAGCAAAACTGAGTATCATGTTTCAGGGGAAAATATGGTCATTCAGTGGAATAGAGGACTTTCGAGTATTCTTGAAATAAAAAACAAAGTTGAATAGAAAATTTGACATTCAGATACAAGAAGCAAGAGAAACATGAGAAGGTAAACAGGGAAAAGAAATCATAAGGAACTTATCAAAGTTGAATTATTTACATTCCTACATGGAAAAAGATCATTGTAACTGATGAAACTTTTCTTGATATGAAAATATATGAAGGGAATAGAAATATATATTATAATTGAGGGCACAGGATCAATTTTTTTTTAAACAAATACTTTATTAACTTCTGTTTTACATCATTCATTTCCGCCAGATTTTGAGTTACAATCATTTTCCCCCCATTATTCCCCTACCCAACCTCCCAGAATAGTAATCCCACAAGATATCGCTTCCTCCAATCTGCTCTCTCCCATACCTTCTCCCATACCCCCATCGACTTTTCCATTAGAGGAAGATGAATCTTTGTGTCCCAATGCCTGCACATCTTATCTCCCAATTATAGGCAAAAGAGTATTAATAATAGTATTTATATATATTTGAAACATTTAATGTTACGACCTCGAATTTCAGATCCATTTCCTTCCTCCCTTGTCACCCATTCCTTCTTGGGAGATAAGTAATTCAGTATATGTTGTACATGTCTAGCTATGCAAAACATTATCATAGTAGATATATTGTACAAGGCTGCTTATAATTCCCTCCCACTCATCCCACCCCCCACCTGGTCCATTCCCTACATGATCCTGTCCCTCTTCTATAGTGGGTACTTCCAACCTCCCCTCACCCCAAGGATGCCCTCCCATCCATCATCTCTCCTCTCATCCCCCTTCCCCCTATCCTGCTGCAGGTTGAGATATCCCATTTAGTATGTATGTCATTTTCTCCCTGAACCAAATTCAATGTGAATGTGGTTTTGCCTTTTTAACCTTCCTTATTCTCCCCCTCCTTTGCAACCACTTCCCCTTGCTTCTTCTACATGGGATAGTTTACCCTACCCTGTCTCTCCCCATCTCCTCTTGCCACTTTCCTCTCTCACCTCATAATTTCATCCCTTGAGTATTCTCCCTTCCCAACAAATTCAACCTATGCCCTCTATCCATATATAACTGTAACCATATACACACACATTCACATATGTATTCATATGACCACACCCCCTTCTTCCATTATTTTCATAGTGAGAAAGATATCATCAGTCACAGTTATTGCTTTTCCATATAGGAATGTAAATAGTTCAACTTTGATACGTTCCTTTTGATTTCTTTTCCCTGATTACCTTCTCAGGCATCTCTTACTTCTTGTGTCTGGATGTCAAATTTTCTATTCAACTCTGGTTTTTTCCTCAAGAATGCTTGAAAGTCCTCTATTCCACTGAATGACCATATTTTCCCCTGAAACAAAATACTCAGTTTTGCTGGGTAGGTGACCCTTGGGTTCAATCCCAGCTCTTTTGCCCTCTGGAATATCATATTCCATGCCCTTCGATCCCTCAGTGTAGAAGCTGCCAGGTCCTGGGCTATTCTGATTGTGTTTCCACAATATTGAAATTGTTTCTTCCTGGCTGCTTGTAGTATTTTCTCCTTGATCTGGGGATTCTGGAACCTGGCTATAATATTTCTGGGAGTTTTCTTTTTGGGATCTTTTTGAGGAGGTGATCGGTGGATTCTTTCAACCTCTATTTTGCCCTCTGGATCTAAAACATCAGGGCAGTTTTCCTTGAGAATTTCTTGAAGGGTGATTTCTAGGTTCTTTCTTTGATCATGGCTTTCAGGTAGTCCAATAATTTTTAAATTGTCTCTCCTGGATCTATTCTCCAGGTCAGTGGTTTTTCCCATGAGATATTTCACATTGCCTTCTAATCTTTCATTTGTTTGGATCTGCTTAACAGCATCTTGATTTCTCATAAAGTCATTAGCTTCCATTTGCTCCAGTCTAACTCTGAAGGAATGAATCTCCTCAGTGAACTTTTGAGATTCTTTTTCCATCTGGCAAATTCGACTTTTTAAGGCATTCTTCTCCTCATTGCCCTTTTGGGCCTCCTTTGACATTTGAGCTAGTCTATTTTTTAAGGTGTTGTTTTCCTCAGTCAGGCTGTTGACCCTCATTTCATACTTTTCCTGCATCCTTCTCATTTCTCTTTCTAATTTTTCCTCCACTTCTCTTATTTGATTTTTAAAGTCCTTCTTAAGGTCCTCTATGGCCTGCAACCCGCTCATGTTTTCCCCTGGGGCTTTTGGAGCAGGACTTCTGACCTCACAGTCCTTTTCCCGCTCTATGCCCCCAAAATAGGAGTCTAGGGTTGCATTTTTCTGTTTCCTTTGCCTTGGCATGTTGCCACTTAATTACTTGACTTTTGGGCTTGTTGCCACAGTATGGCTTTAAGGCCAGATAGAGGAATTTTCGTCCCGAACGTGTGGGGGGCAACTTCCGTTTCTGGCAAGCTGTAAACCCACCCACGACTTCCACCCTAGATCACAATCCAGATCCAGGGAGGTTAAAGCAAGAGCGATTACCCCCCAAGACTGATCGCTGGATCTCCCCACGATTTGTAGGCTGGGAGCCAGAAATGCCTCTGAAAACTACACAGTGGCGTGTCTCCTCAGCAGCTTCTAGCCCCCAGGGGAGGGAGCTGACGCATTCCCCAAATACAGGTCCCAAAGTCCATAGGACACTAACCTCTTACTTTGTCCTAGGCAAGTCTATGTTGATAATTCTGGGGTCGCCACAGTTCCTGGTGTTCTGGGGGTCCTCCAGCCGGCTGCTGGCCCTGCCGCCCTGGGGCTAAAACCTCGGCTCACGTGGACCTGGGCTCGGCTCGGCTCCTGCGCTCTGCCGGCTCCCAGACCACTGCGCTGGTCCTTCCTGCAGGGTGCTGGGCTGTCCTCAGCGGGAGGTTAGCTTCTCTGTGTCGTTCTGTGGGTGCTGGGGCTCCAGAAGATTTTCAGAGTCCTTTTTTACATAGTTTGTGGAGAATCTGGGGGCAGAGAAGCTTGGATGAGCTGTTTCTACTCCGCCATCTTGGCTCCGCCCCCCCACAGGATCAATTTAATAGGAAGGGATGATACTTAAGAGGTGAGAGAGAAATATAATGAGAGGAGATGGGGAGAGACAGAATGGAGTAAACTATCTCATACAGAAGAGGCAAGGGAAAATGGTTACAATGGAGGGGAAGAACAGGAAGGCATAAGGGAATGGGTCAACCTTATTTTCATTGAATTTGGCTTAGGGAGGGAATGGCATACACACTAAATAGGGTATCTCACCCTACAGGAGAGTAGAGGGGAAGGGCACAAGAGGGGGAATGATGGAAGGGAGGGCAGGCTTGGGGGGGAGGGAAGTTGGAGGCACCCACTTTTGAAAAGGGAGAGGACCAAAGTAGAGAATAGAACAAATGGGAGATGGGGTAGGAGGGAGGGAAATATAATCAGTCTTCTACAATATACCTACTATGGTAATGTTTTGCATTAGCTACACATATATAACCTATATTGAATTGTTTATCTTCCCAGTAAGGATGGGTGACAAGGGAGGAAGGAAATGAATCTGGAATTCAAAGTTTTAAAACCAAATGTTTAAAAATATATATAATATATACATATACTATTATTAATGCTATTTTACATGTAATTGGGAAATAAGATATACAGGCACTGGGGCATAGAGATCTACCATGCCCTACTGGAAAAGTCGAAGGGGGTATGGGGGAAGACATGGGAGAGAGCAGATTGGAGGAGGGGATATTCTGTGGGACTGCTATTTTGGGGAGTTGTGTAGGGGAAAAACAGGGAGAAAATTTGCAACTCAAAATCTGGTGGAAATGAATGATGTAAACCAGAAGTTAATAAAGCATTTAAAAAGAATGAAACAAATGAGAAAAAAAAAGTAGCAGCTGTGAGGGGCTCTCACTAGTGCTGGTTGTCAGAATTGGTGAATGGATACCTAGTCCAGCATGGATGAAGCTCTGGCTCTCTGAGGAGCCTATCACCCTCTGTCCTTCCCTGGTCCACCTTCCAGATGGCATGGGGAAGGGAGGACAGGGTCACAAAGCTGAGATAAGCCCCTTACTCTGCTCTGAAGGAGCACACAGCCTGACAGGGGGAGAAGACATCAACAGAGACCTGGAACCAGCAACTTCTCCCATGAGTGTGAGGGTGGCTCCAGGGGCAGGCTGAAAGGCTTCCCAGAGGAGGTGGTTTTGTACACTAGAGGGCTAGGTTTTGGAGGCCTAGGGAAAGCCAGCATAGAGGGAGATGGGAGAAGAGAGCACATGGGGCAGAGGAAAGTTGTCCACATTGCAGAAGAGCTGATCAGCTGCAGAAGGGAAGCTTGGGACCCAGATCAGATAGGCCACACTGGCTGGAGGGTGGGGTGGACACTGAAAACCGTTGGAAAAGACTGAGGAGAAGACATGGAAAGAAGGGCAAATCAGTGGGCTTCCTGGTTGTGCATTGGCTTTGGGGCAGGCTTTGAGAGAGATAGTTTATGAGAAACTGGGCTGGGGGGAGCCTTTAGAAATGAAAAAATGAAAATGAATGCACCCATAAGGTCCCTCCCATCTCCACAATCCCATGTCCTCGGTTCTAAGGCATTCACCAGTTCTGACTGTCTGACTTGATATCCTTCTCAGTTCTTGTAGTCCTTGTTCTAAGAGCCCTCCCAGTTCTGACTTTCTGTGTTTTAATTCTGACGTTCTAGGTGCTAAGGCCCTATCAAGTACAGACAGTTTCTGTCCTAAGATCCCTCTAGCTCTGATATTCTAGGTGCTAAAGACTCATGATGCACTGTCTATGTTCTATGTTCTAGGAACCTTGCCTCCAACATTCCATGATTTGAGGTATCTCCCAGTTCTGACAGTGGGTTTTCTTATCTTTCGAATGTTTCTTTGACTTTTTTTTTGGAGGGGGGAAGGCAGGGCAATTGGGGTTAAGTGATTTGCCCAAGGTCACATAGCTAGTAAGTGTGTCAAGTGGCTGAGGTTGGTTTTGAGCTCAGGTCCTTCTGACTCCAGGGCTGGTGCTCTATTCACTGTGCCACCTAACAATACAGTCCAGTCTTTGGAATGTTTCAAAAGAGATTTAATGTCCCTAGGATAAGACCACACTCTAAATAAAGTCGGTGATTAAATTGCCCCAGATTTAATTAGCCTTTCTCCCTCCCCACTTTGGTGGGATCTCTCGAACCTGTTGCTATCATGGAGAAAGGGGCCCTGTAGGGTTAGGGGTCAGGACAAGATGGCCTGAGGGGCCAGCCTTGCTGTTAGCCAACATCTGAGCCATCACCCCACTGGACAAGTGGGTGTCTCCCCATCAAATGGGGAGATGGACACTGGTATTTCTTTGTTCTCAGCCTTGCCCTCTCTTTCCAGGGAAGGCACTCTCTGCCTGAGCTGCCAGGATGTCCCCTGCTGATGGGGCCATTGGTCCAGGGGACTTTTGCTCTTCTGAGCAGGGCAGAGGAGCCCACACTCAGGACCTGGGCAGGAAGGAATATGGGATGAGGGGAACAGCAGGTTCTTCCATTGAGCCCTGATGCCTCCCTGTGGCTGTTGGGAAAGCCAAACAGGCCAAGCATTTCTGTGTTCTGGGTTCCATCTAGTGGTAACCGATCCCTTGTAGTCCTTAGCCTTGAGAGGATTCAGTGAGGTGGAGCCCCCCCAGGCTTCCCTTGACTGGACCCTCGGATTGCAGAGCAGGGACGTGCGCTCCACAGACGTCCCAGACACACTCCATCAAGTTCCCACACGAATACCTTCTCCACTTCCTCCCACCTCAACTTCCTCTTGTTAGTTGACTTTTCCCACTAGACTGTAAACTCCCTGAAGGCAGGGATTGACTTTGTTTTTATTTGTATCCCCAGGGTTTAGCTCAATGCCAGTATACAATAAGTGCTTAATAAATGTTTGTTGACAGTGAAGTGAACAGAACCCCCCCCCCCCCACCACTATGATCCAGAAAACTACCCAGTGCTCTCCTCATCCAGAGAGAGAGGCAAGGGGGTCTGAAGGCAGACGGCGGTATCATTTTCTTTTTTTTTCCTGCTTTTTTGGTGAAGTGCTAATATGGAAATCAGCTTGGCACAGTTTCACATCTATAAGCGATATCCTATTGCCAGCCTTCTCAGTGGCTGAAGAAGGGTTTGGACGAAGGAAGAGCATTTGAAACTCCAAAGAAAGAGCATTACAAACCAATAAAAATCAAGTAGAGACAGCGCTCATTGACTGCCCTTTGCAGTGAACGGCCATCTAGAAGGGGGATTCCACTTGCTTTCTTCTCACTCTTCTTAACTCTACATTTTGGTTTCTGCCCTCTCCAGCGTTACCAAGGTTCCTCTCGTCCTCCTCCTCCTCCCTGGCAGACCTTTCTGCAGCCTTGCCCTTTGGGGACCACTCTCTCCTCCATAGTTTTTTACCCGTCCCCTCCCAGTTCTCTTCCTGCCTGTCAGAGGCTAGTCTGACTGATCTTGCCTCTCCCTGCCCCCTGCCCCCTGCTCCCTGCTCCCTGTGGTGTCCCACAGAACACCTTCTCTGGTGCTTTAGACTGTGTTGCTTGGTGATCTCATCACTTCCCACGGATTCACTTAGCATCTCTGTCATGATGATTCTCCAATCTCTTTACATTGTTGACCCTCAGGCTCTCATTTCCAACCACCTACTGGACATCTCAAACCAGGTGACCAGCAAAAGTTCCACTTCTAAGTGGAACTTGCTCCTTCCAATTCCAAATTCCCCATTCTTCCAAACCCCAAAATTCAAGGGCAACCAGTGCAGGTCCTGCCTCAAAAGAATTCGACTCAGGACCCCTTTCATTCAGAGACAGGTTGAGGTGGGCCAAATTTTAAAGATACTCCCTGTGGGCCAGATTTAAAGAATCTTCCCTATTGGCCAGATTCAAAGAATCTGAGCCTTTGTGATGCCAATACAACTGGCTGATACTCTGAAGGAATCTGAGTGACCTAATGGGTGCCAGATGGACACATATACGGTGCTCAAGGAGTGGGTCTAGATGGAATCAAAGAGTGGGGGTCTAGGGTGGGGTCAGGTGCAAAGAAAGGGCAGTTAAAAGGACTATTTGCCAGTGCCTCAGGTGAATGCCAGGAATCTGACTTCAGGGTCTGGGTTCCTGGAATTCTTGGGAAAGTTCGAAGGGGGAGGGGTCCAAAGCCCATACCCCACTGTTACTATCCTCTAAGACCTAAAGACTCACACCCAACCATCCTCAGTCCTCACTCTTCCCTCACTCCCTTATCTAATCTGTCACCAAGTCCTGTGGATAGCCTAGCACCTCTCACCTCCACGGCATAGCCATCTGGCCACAAATTTCTCCCCGTTCAACACCATCTCGAACTGACCTTCCTGAGCACTCTTCTGACCATGTCACCACCTCCCCCAATCAAACTCCAGGGGCTCCCTGCCACCTCCAGGGTCAAATACAAAACCTTCTGGCATTCAAAGCCGTTCAGCACTTACTCCCCTCATGTGCTTCCAGTCTCCTTATGTCTCTGCCCCCTCTACTCTTCAATCCAATGACACTCACTCCTGACCGTTCCTCACACACTCCATCTCCTGAACCTGGCATTTTCTCTGGCCTTTCTCTCTCAAGTCCCAGCTAACATCCCACCTTCTGCAAAAAGCTTTTCTGGGTCTGCCTTAATGCCAATGTCTTCCCTCTGTTGAGTAACTCCAATTCATTCCATACACATTTTGTTTAAACCTGGTAGTTTACACATCTCCATATTTGACTATGAGTTCTTCAAAGGTGCTTTTTGCTTTTTCCTTGTATCTCCACAGGGAATACTGGCACACAGTAAAGCATTTAGTACATGCATGTTGAGTGATCGACTCCAAGGGTCTGTTTCCTTGCCTGTAAAATCAGGGAGTTGAACTCCATGACCTCCAGTGATCAGGGATACTCTGTGCTTATGATGCCATGACCCTATCCTTGGCATAGGGTAATATAGGCATTTAATGCTAGAGGGAAAGAGCAGTGGAAACAGTTGTGTGGGCAGTAAATAAATGCTCCCCTTTGCCATGGCTGCTGCAAGCATAGAGGGGAACAAGGGAAGTCAAGTCTGGAAAGGTGGACAAGTAGAATCTCTGAGGTAGGAAGAACAGTGAGTTCTCCACTCCATCCAACCCCATGCAGGAATCACTAGAATTTCCCTGTTGAGTGTCTGCCTCTCAGCAGATAAAATAATGTGCTTTGTCCTGAGTGAGGGTCAGGAGATTTGGGTTCTAGCTTGGATCCTGATCTGGGCAAGTCTCTTCAGTCTGTGCCTCATCTTGCTCATCTCTAAAAACACAAAAATCAAAACAAAACAAAAATCCAGTAGGACTGGGCTGCATGAAACAAGGGATTCTATGTGGGGGATACCGGTTTTTTTTTAAAGGAATTATATCACTGTTTCTCTTGTAATTCTATCTACTTTATTGTATACATTTAAAGGCATTTTACTGAGCAGAGGTCCACAAGCTTCACCAGGCTGACTGCCTAATGGGTCCAGGACCCCCAAAAGGCTTAAAGCCCGAGGCCTTGTCTGCTCCCAGTATCCTTAATTGAGTTACAAGCAAAATCTCCACCAGGCTGAGAGTTCCCCCCAGTGGCCCCTACGTGAAATGGCAAGTGGGTCTGGTCCCCGAATCCAGCCACTCTGGACAGTGTGGGAGAACCCAGAGATCTGGTCCGACTCCCTCCTTTCACAGCTGGGGAGACATGAGATTGAGCCGGAACCAAGGGGCGGGAGCGGGGGTCTGAACTCAGAGACCCTGACTCCAAAGCCAGCCGTGCCGAAGGCACCCCGCAGGCAGGTAGGAGAGATTCCCTGACGGAGTGACCCTCACTCTCTGGGGACCTGTTTTCTCATCTGTGAAATGGGGGTGAGGTGGGGTTAGGACTAGATGACATCCAGGGCTCCCCCAGATCGGTTAGGACTTAAGGGGCTCTCTGCCTTGGGGGAGGGGAGTCTGTGGGCCCGAAGGCTCTGAAGGGCATGAAACCAGACTCTGGGGAGGCAAAGAAGCTGAGGATGGGAACATGGGGAGCATTTATTAAGTCCTGACTGTGTGCCATGCACGGAGCTAAGCGGGAGTATTGCGGTTTAAGGGGTTCAGGGAACCCGCCCCAAAAACTGTAGTGCAGGAGAGGGTCGTCTGGAGCGAATACGCAGACTCCAGCATTCTTTAAGACGCTGTGGCAAAGGTTTATTGTAACGCCAGTGTGCTGGGCAGAAGTCCGCAGGGAACTTGCCACTGAATAGGAACGATACTACCGCGGATACGGGAAAAGCAGCGGATAATCGGGCAGAAACGCTAATTAGGGAAGAACCTAGAGAGCCCGGCCCCGGCTCGTCCGCTGCGGGAAGCCGGGCGAAGGCTTTCCCCGGGCGCCTGGGGCTTTGGGAGCCGCTGTCTATGGCTTGACAGGATAACTGGGAACCAGCGCACGCTAATTCTGTGCCAGCCCCGTCTTTACAGGAGGACGTCTGCAGAGGCCGGCTTGCTCTGGTGCCGGGAATGAACTTGTCCTACTGGGTGCGCTCCCGAGTCCCCGCTGGGCCCAGCGCCCGTGGGCTGGGCAGAAGGGGGCAGTGTCGGGGGCTAGGGAGAAGTGTCATCTCGGAGGCGGGGTCTAAGCACAAGCACCTCGTCATTGGGACTCCGGGGAAAGAGCCCTAATCTAATCCATCCTCTTATTTTGCAGGTGGGGAAAACGAGGCAGAAGACGCGGCGCAGGAACCAACGGGTTTGAGCAGCCGGGATTCCGGGGACTCAGCTGCGAAGGAGGCCCGCCCCTGGCTCCTCCTCTGGCTCCGCCCCCTCTCAATTTAGATCCCTCCCTTGTTCAGTGGTTGCGGCCAGTCAGGACTCGCTCCAAGATGGGCCTGGAATGTTCCATTGAAGAAAAAGGGGAGGAGAGAAAGTCTCGCGTCCACTGAGCATGCGCCACGGCCTCCTCCTCTAGAGCCCTTCGGCTCGCCGTAGTTTCCATCCCAGCGGCGCGTGCGCGGCTGGCCCGGCCTGGGAGGGGAGGAGGCAGCGACGATCCCAGACTGCCGGAACCCAACCGGGCCATGGACCGGCCTCCGGACCTGTTCGACGCCATCGTGATGGCGGAGGAGAGGTAGGTGCGCGCCCGGAGCCTTGCCTCAGTCTCCCTGCCTGTCCCCGGCTCTGGCCCGAAGCCTTTCCCGGCCGGTGACGGGCCCACACCGGCTCCCGAGGCCCCGAGCTCGATTAGCGACCCCTTCTTGCTGCCAGGGCCGGGGCGCCTTGTCCGCGGTTCGGCCTTCTCCAGGCCGACGCCCGGCGCCCAGCCCAGCCCCTCCTCAGGCCTGTTTCCCCGCCCAGGTATCGCGGCGAGGGCTATCGGGAGGGCTACGCCGAGGGCAGCTGCCTGGGCCTGACGGAGGGGAAACGGTGCGGAGCGCCCCGCGGGGCCAGCGTCGGGTCCGAGGTGAGCAGAAACCCGGGGTGGGGGTGGGGGGCCTGGTGGCTGCTCCGCAGGGGGGCTGAGTGACCGCGGTGAGCAGAGACCGCCCCCGGGGGGAGGGGTGCCGGCCTCGGCGGCGGGGCGGGGGGTGAATAGAGACCCGGGAGGAGGGGGGGCGGGGCTGGTGGCTGCTCCGCAGGGGGCTGGACCGCGGTGAGCAGAGACCGCCCCGGGGGGAGGGGTGCCGGCCTCGGCGGCGGGGCGGGGGGGGGGGTGAAGAGAGACCCGGGAGGAGGGGGGGGCGGGGCTGGTGGCTGGAGTGACCGCGGTGAGCAGAGACCCGGGGTGGGGGGAGTGACCGCGGTGAGCAGAGCGCCCCCCCGCCCGGGGGAGGGCAGCCCCTTGGTGGCTGCTCCGAGGGGGGCTGGGGGCCGGCCGGGGTGACCTAGGGCTGGGGGCTGACTCTGGCCTTTACACAGAGGGGGGCCAGTGTTTGTCTTTCTCACTCCCCCCGCCCAGGGCCCCAGCCTGAGGTTCCAGCAGGGCCGGGGGTCTCCCCTTCCTGACTTCTGTCCTCAAACCCTCAGATTGGCTGCTACCAGGGCTTTGCGTTCACGTGGCAGTGCTTGCTTTCCGGGCACACGAGTGAGAAAGACAGGTGAGTGCGGAGCGCGCCCTACAGGCGGCAGAGTGGGCGCTGCCCCCGTGCCCTCCCGGCGTTAGTGCGGGGAGGGGTGCCCAGGCTGATGTCTGGGCTGGCCCCAGGCTCTGCATCTTAACTTTGGATCTCCGTCCCCACCTGTTGTATTCTACAATGTCCATTCTGTGATTTAGAAAACACTGAAGCAGGAGCCCTGCAGGGTCCGACGGGGCAGCCCAGCAGGGGCTCTCCTTTCCGAGGCAGGATGGTATCTGTTGCTGCCATGGGGGGGGCACTGCCCTGAGGCTCTGGGGCTTGGCGGTATTTCAGCCTTCCCCAGGGCCCACAGGGTCAGTGTGCTGTGGCTTCCAGCCACACTGCCCCGGGGGAAGGGGCAGAGCAGTGGGCCCCAGGTCCCAGGGTGCTCTCTCCTCTGCCATCTTCACCATCGGCCACAAGCCTTTCTAGTAGCTTGTATCACAGAGGAGACCCCCAGCCACTTAGAGCCTCCCCCTGAGGTGGCTTGTTGTTGGGGCCTCTTTCCTTCCCTGGATTGTCCAAGCATTTGAGGGGCCCTGCCTATTGCAGGAAGAGCCTGGTCTTTATCTCCTGGGACCAGGGTCAGTTCCCAGGACCCTACTGTCAGATGGGGCTGAGCACTGGTCTGGTGGAGAGTGGGGATGAGCCTGGATGGCTGTGCAGCCTTCATTTCCAGGTGTAGAGAGTGGCCAGCCCCGTGTTTCATGTCCACCCCCTTTTCTCTCCAAGCAACAAGTGGTGACTGCCTCTCCCCAGGGCTGCTGGGGGTAGGCGCTTTCTCCAAACTCTGAGTGCCACAGAAAGAGTCCCCGGGGGACGACCCACCCCTGCCTTCCCACTGTGTGTGGAGCCTGAGGGAAGAGGCCTACACTGGGGTGATGGCTGCTGATTCCTCCATCAGCCACCTCTGGGGTCTCCTGGGGAGAGCCCAGGCTCAGAGCCTGCTGTGAGCCCTTACTACACAGCAGGTCACCCAGCCTCTGTTTTCTCATCCGTGACCCTCGGCATCGCTGACCCCGAGTTGTTGGAGGCTCCAGTGAGATCTTGCATGTTGAGCATTCTGCTGAGTATTGAGGCTTAGTTAGGGTTAGTTCTTCTGGTTGACCTTGGAAAATTTGGGTCTCGAGAGAAATGGTCTTCTCTAATGTCTCCTGTCAGTTTGGCTGTCCCTTCTCCTCCCCTGGATATATATTTTATCAAAACTTCCCACAGCTGGGTGGGAAGTTATTCAGCCTGGCAGTGTTTGGGGGGAGCAGGTCTCTGGGTCCTCTCCCAGAAGGAGGCCAGACCTTGTCAGTTGGGGGAGTTGCCCGTTCCTAACCTCAAAGTGCAACCGCTAAGACAGCAGGTTCTGAGCCCAATGCTGCTAAATCCCAAGGACTCCAGTCTCTTGGGAGCGCTGCCTCTTGCCTGGCCCTGTACAGAAACTGTAGCCATAGTGACTCCTTTCAGGGATCCTTCCACCAGTCAGTTTTGTGACCGCTCTGACCAGACTGACTCATTGTCTGGGGGGACCAGTCAAAGGAAGAGTGGAGGTTTGTCAACCCCGCTGTGATGGTGACAGACGGGGGCCTGTCAGCCTAGTCAGATGCTCTGGGGTGGGGGCGGAGGGGACCACTGTGGCTGTGACAGATGCGTGGGGAAGGCCCTGACATCCTGTGTTCCCCTCCTTTGTAGTAAGAAGAGGAGGATGCTGGACTCACTCCTAGGAATGATGCAGAAATTCCCTTATGCCGACCCCACTTATGCCCAACTTCATGAAGACCTGGACAGAATTAGGGGGAAGTTTAAACAGGTTGGTCCTGTGAGCATGTGGCTTTGTTGGACAAGGGGAGAACTGATAGCATGACGCTGTGGTGTGTGGTTGACTTGGTAGAGTAACATGGGGAAGTCTCCCTGCCGGGGGTTGGAGTGGGCCTCCTACAGGGAGAATCACACCCCAGTCACACCTGGCACTTCTGCCAGAGCTCAGATGTGAGAAGTCACTTAACCCTCAGTCACAGGGCAGCCGGGACATGGCTGCAAGGCAAGGGTAGAAAGAGCTGCCATTTTGGCTGGACTGACCATGGATGGAAGGAGATGCCTATGGCATCTGTAACCCCTTTGCATTTGTCTTTTGTGTTCCAGGTTTGCTCTTTGCTAAACGTCCAGCCTAACTTCAAAATCAGTCCTGGAGGCTCCACGCTTTCATTTTGAGGGTGAGAGGAAGACAGAGACAATGATAAGGAGCAGCTATCTGTATGTTGAGTGTTTAAAACTGAGATTAAAGTCCAGACAATGACGAGCATTCGTTGTCCTAAAGTGAGGGTTAGTCTCACCATGAGAAGACTTCCCTTGCTTCTTCCTTTGTCCTCTCCATACGAGCCCATTCTTTGTCAGGGATGCTCTTGTGCTCATGCCTTCACAGGAACCAGGGCCAAGCAGCTTTGAAAAATCATGGTCTCTGTGACTGTCTGCAAGGGGAGAGACAGGAGGACCCTCCTCTCACTAAGCTAGGCCTCCACACAAATGGTCAGAGGATGGAGAACAGAGTTGGATATAAGTAGAGAATCTCTGTCACTGCCACAAAGATATGGAATCTGGTCGTTGATTCTGAATAGTGACAGGAACCAAATCCTTCCCTCCTTTGGCCAGTGGTGCTCCATGGAAGCTGAGCAGGGCTGGCTGATTCTGACTCGCTGGAGCAAATTCCAATGGGCAGCTGACCACAACTGGTTCCCCCACAAGAGAAGCCTTGGGAGCGAGACAAGGAAAAAACATCTGGCTTCAGGTCGTCCTAGAAAATACTTCATAAACTGTCCTTGGTTTCTCTTAAATTAGCCATTCATTTGAAGATGGCCAGAGATGAGAAAATATATTTAACCAAGATTAAATGTTGTGCCAGGAAACGTGTGTGTGGTTCTTGGGGTCAGCCTGGTGTGGTGGAGATCAGGCACTTAGTGGCTTTCCCAGGAAGTAGCTGGTGACCTTGGACAAACCGTGTCTCCTCTCAGGGTCTCAGTTCCCTCATCTGTAAACTAGGAAGGTGACACCAGAGTCTCTCCAAGACGTCTTTCAGTCCCAGCAATCTTTGCTTCTCTGATTAGTGGGATATGAGTTTCTTGAGTGATTGTGTGGCTTCTCTTGCCCCAGGGAGGATGTCACTCTTGCCACCATGTTGTGTCCACCCATCGAGGTCACTGGCCACCTGTTGCCTCCCATCACTAGCCTCTCCCCTCCTTTCATTTTCTGGCATGTGGGGTTAATTTATGATTTTAAAAACATCTTCCTACCTAGCGGTGAAAAAGACCACGAAAGGCAGAACGTTGAAGTCAGGGGCCTTGCATGTAACAGATTTCTTTTGGAACTTTGTGGCACAGGTGACCCAGATCAGCTTTTCCCAGAGAAGGATGTGCTAAAGCCCTACCTTTCCATCCTTACCTCATTTCAGGTTCCTCCTCTGATGTCCTGGGGCCCCATGTTCCTGAAGCCAGGCTCTGGCAGAAAGATAACCCTTAGGAAGGGAGGGAGCCCCTAGAAATAAGATATGGGCAGGTGAAGTTGGAGAGTCTTAAGTACAGATGAATTTTTGTCACCTCTTTGGTACTCTCCAGGCAGTAACATTGCTGAATTTTGGTTAAATTCCAATATTTAGAAATGGCAGGAACCCTTCCATACTTTGTCTCATTGTGCCTAAAGTTGTGGATTTAAGTGACACCATGGCAGTAGGAAGTATGATTTTGAGATGTCCCGCCTGGCCCATTAAAGAGAAAGAGTAGAGAAGCCAGAACCCTTAGCTGGCCTGGGAAGGCATGGCTTAGCCTGAGCATATCCCTGAAGACCACTTGGAAGCATGTCAGGTCCATTTTTAGTGGTACTTTCAGACAGGACAACTTGGGATATCTGGGATTCTCCACACCAGTGTTTCCCTGAAAAAGTTTTGATAATTTTGAGACCTGGAAAAAATCATGAACTACTTCCCCTACATTAAGGTCCCAGTGAAGCCCAGCTCCTCATGGTCTCTGGAGGAAGAGCCAGGGCATTAAGGAAAATGTTTGGTGACAGCCATGAACCAAATTCACAAGCACATTCAGCTTGATGGCCCCCTGAAAATAAAGGATTTAGTGTTGGTCCTATTCCATGGTGCAAGCTTGGCTCCCACAATTCTTGTCTGTGACGACCCCAATAAACATTTTTAGTCTGAATTTGAGTGGTGTAGTGGGGGTCCAGCCCAGAAACAGGTGGCAGCCAGCAGGGCCATACCCATGGCAGGCAGTGCAGAGAGAAAAGGGAAGGTGGTCTGGCGTGGGTCTCCGGAGCCTCTTTGGTGGGAGCCTTGTGGAAATGGTACCTCTGAGGAATGAGAACCTGAATTTGGATGGAAGGTGGTTCATTCTGTGATTGTGTCATAAAGGTCATGTCTCAAGACTGCCATCTGTCTTCTACAAAGGTATTTTTAAAAATAATTTGTCACAGATCCCTTTGGCAACGGTGAATCATGAATCAGAATCATGTTTTTAAATGCATGAAGGAAACACATAGTATTTCAAAGGAAACCAATTATATTGATTTCAAATATGTAGAAACCACCACACAAACAAGTGTCCGACCAAGTTAAGAACCAATGGTCTGCAGAAAGCTGAGCACAAAATCAGCTGAGTGGAATCTCCTTTGCTCTCTCTCCCAGAGGGGCTTCAAATTAGGTGGAATCTCAGGCTTTGCTTTTGCAGAGGTAAGCCCAGGAAGAAGGGTCTGAGATCGCCTTCAAAGGCAGTGTCTGGCCTGGCTGAGGGAATGAAATTCATTTCTCCCAGCTGTTCCCATTCTGCCAAGAAGGAAGATTTATTAGCATCGTTTGTTTTCATGCCTGATGAGGAAAGGGGAATCATAATCCTAAGAGCTAGCATTTATGTATGGCTTTAAAGGTTGCAAAACACCTTATAAATGTCTCCTCTGATCTTCACAGTAACCTGGGAGGTGGGGGCTAATATAATTTCCATTTTAGAGATGAGGAAGCTAGAAGGGTCTGAGGCAGGATTTGTACTTGTGTCTTCCTGACTCTAGGCCCAGTGTTCTTACCCGCCCCCCCCCCCACCATGCACCACCCATCAGCCAACCTTCAATTGTTCAGTGGTTTGGGGGAGGGGTGGCAGGGGCTCAGCATTCGAAAATGGAGGAGGGCCTTTGCTTCCAGCCTTCTTACAGCCTCCTAGGCGAGAAAAGCACTTAGTCTGAAGGAATGGGCCAGAAAGGAAAGAACGAAGTGTTGGAGGGATTGGGGCCTGGGGGGCAGGAGTGCAGGGAGGGAAGCAACAGGAGGGAAGCCTGAGCTTAACAGAGGTGATTAATGGATGGACAAGAAATGGCTATGAAAGCTCGAGGGCTAATCACCAAGGGAAAAGTGGGTCCTGGGTCTTGAGTTGTGTGGTCAGCCACCAGGCTTGCAAAAACTAGATGAGACTCAGCTCGGTCTAGTCAGAGGGATGACCCTGGTATGTCCATATGTGTTTTTATATGCGCGTGCTTGCGCGCACACACACACACACACACACACAAACACACACACATATGTATACATCCATCCATGCACATTCATGCTTAGACATATAGGTACACACAGTGTTCACTAACAATTCAGGGCTATTTGTGGTGAGTACAGGTTTGGGGGATCCTGGGGCTTATGGTGAGGCTCCAACTGCATACTATTTGCAGGGGCCAGGGGTGGCGAAGCAAGGGCCACGATGAGTCTGGGTTTCAGAGAAATGGCTTAGACAGTGGAGACACTGACTGAGTGAGAAGTATTCTGGGTCTGGTGGGCAGTGGGGGTGGTCAGGAGAAAGGTGCTGAAAGAATCAGGACTTGGCTGTTGCTTGGCCACTTGGGACAGGGATCAAAGATGGTGCATGAACCGTGGTGGCATCCTTCACAGGAGGTGCCCACGAAACTGGTGCCACCACATATGAACATGTCACTTTTCTTTCCATGAGAGCATCTCAGGCCTGCGAGAATGTTCTTCTACAGCCAAAACTGCTGTTTCTTTTGTTAATGCATGCCAAATTGCCATGGAGGCATGTTGGCAATAAATATGTCTGTGATGTAATCTTCCAAAGCACCAGAGAAGGGAAAATGTTCTTTTAATGGGACATGAACTAAGGCCCCCAAAGAGATTACATTGACTTAAACCACTGGGGGTTTGAAACTTTAGCTCCATACGGTCTGGCATGTTAACGCCTTCTGTTCTGTGGCTTCCAGAATTAAATATGGTCCTTACCAAATGGGGAATGCTGCTTCCTGAGCATGCAGTTTGTCGAGAAATTTTTAAATAATATCAACTTTCACTCTTTTCTCTACACTATCACATGTGTATGTCCATAAAAAGCTAAGCCATTTTCTGTGGGTTGCAGTGTGTTATCCATTGGTACTCACTATCCCAAGAATACTAATCAACACTGTAGAGGCCTGCTGTGTGCTGCCTGTTTAAATTTCTTTCTAAAAGATGCCTTAACATGAGGTTTTTCTATTGTTTTTCAAGTTGCTCCAGGGAGAAGGGAGATATGTTTGTCAAGGTAGATGTAGTTAACAGGTAGGAGGGAACTGTGCCTGACTTGGGCAGTTTAGAGTCCGTGTGCTTTTGGCCTTAGTCCAAGAAAATGGGGGCTGACCCTGTTCCCTTTGTCCATGCTGTACAATGTAAACTAAAAACATTTGTCACATGATTTAGCTCATTTAAGTTTCCCAATACCCTTATGAGCTTGGAACTCCAGCCTCAGACACTTCCTACCTGTGTGTGACCCCAGGCAAGTCACTTAACCTTGCCTCAGTCTCCCCATCTGTAAAATGTAGCTGATGTGATTATTATGATAACAACTGGCATGGATTTGGCCATTCCTCCTGACTGCAGCCACTGTGATTGCTAGAGAGTGTCAGTGACATTACCACTTGACGTAATCGTGTCCCAGAAGGATTCCCATCATTGGGCTTAGTGGCCACTAGCCTTCAGCCTCAGACTGGTCCAGAAGCCTCTTCGTGAGGCCATTGTCTCAAATGGGATGGAAACCAAGTGAAATCCATCTTGCTTTCTAAAATTGTTACTGGCCTCCCCATAGCCCTTCCCACACCGGGTTACCTTGAACACTCACCTAAGTGCAGTGGGGATCATGATGCCCATTCTACCTATGAGAAGACTGAGCCTCAGAACTTGTGGGTGGCCAAGCCCAGACTGGGCACTGGCTGTGCTGACTCCAAGGCCTCAAACTAGCGCCTTGGCAAAGCAGTCCTGCTTTGGATTTGTCTTGGTATTTTCAGCATTTCTAGCCCAAAGAAAGAAAATGAGTTTATTATCTCTGAAGATACTCAAAGTTCAGAATAAGAGAATCTCACCAAATGCTTCCACTGTGCTAAGCATTTCCCAGTTATCTCATTTGATCCTCCTCACAGCAGCCCTGTTTCTGATCCCCATTTCACAGATGTGGAAACTGAGGCCAACGGGTTCAGTGACTAGCTTGGGAGCATGCAGCTAGGAAGTCTGGTGCTCTCTCCACTGCACCACCTAGCTATATGCCATAGAGAACGCCAGGAAAAGTCTTATCATTTGCTGCAGAGAAAAGGACGAAATGTTGAGAACTAGAGCTCCCCAAAAAGCATCACTGATAAAGAAATGGCAGAACCACAGCCCCAAATCCCACAGCAGTGACAATGCTCACTCGATAATTCTCCAGCTGTTGTAACTGGACCCTGAGGTCCATGTGGGGCCTGTGGGTGACCTGTGGGCTGGCAGAATCACGAAGGGTGTTTGGAACATGAACCACAGAGGCTTGGAGTTGGGAGACATGTCTGAGGAGGTCTGGGCGGACCCCAACTTCTACACACGTCTACCCTCTGGATCCACAAGGAAGACTTCCCTTCTCAGGAGACACCCTCACTGGCATCTCTCCCAGAACTGCTCCAGGTTTCCGTTCATCTGGGGCTTTGGGGTCTGTGTTTGTGCAGAGCATGGGGCAGTTGGGGGGCTGAATAACTAATATCTGGTAATGGTCTGTGGCCGGTCTTTGAGCAAAGACTGGCAAGCGCCAGCTGGAAATGTGGAGGGATCTTTGTGTGGGCAAAGGTGAGCCTGGATGACCCCCGAAGTCCCTTCCACCTTGGAGCCACCCATAACCCCGTAATGGACTTTTGCTCTGCTGAAAATGTCCATTGACTGGAAACACAGGCCAGCCACTGCCCGAAATGACTTAAAGGACTGAAGACAACTTTTACCTCCATCTGAACATTTAGGAATATCAATGGACAGAAGGCAGCTTATGTTGGTCCCAGCCAGAATTTACTGAAGCAAAACCTTTGGCGGACCCAGGGCAGCCAGTACAAGGAAGCCTGTGTGAGGGGCAGTGCCAGGAAAACTTGGCAGGCATCAGAACCGTCAGTGTGTCCCTCTGTCGGAGGGAGCGAGACCACTTGGACAGCTGGGGACAGAGAGCGGCTGTGCTGTGGCTGTGGGTGCTGCTTTCATGTGGCTTCTCTTAGGGAGGCTGTTGTCATCTCCAAAAGGTGGTGAGAATGGGGCTTAGAAAGGTGCAGTGATTGGCCTGAGGGCTGGGCACGCAGCTGGCACTACCTCACAGGCTCCGTGACCATAACAGTGTCTTTCATCTGCTCCAAGGCAGTGCCGGCCCCAGGAAGCCTGGGCAGCAGCCTTTCAGGGCCTCAGTTTCCTTCCGAAATGATTGCACCCAAACTGTGCCAGTTCTTTCAGCGCCAATAATAAATCAAGCCATCAGATGTCTCTGAGGGGCGTGGTGGCCTTGCATTTGGGAAAGCTCGAGTCACAGAGCCAGGATCATTTCTCACTGTCACCAGGACAAGTCATGGATCTCTGAGAAGAGCCACAGGCTCTGTCACTGTCCCCTAGAAACATCGAGCCTGCCCTGTTCCCAGAATGCCACTCATCACAAAATCTGTCCCTGGCTCTAGAGATCAGCAGCTCTGTTATTAAATCATTGCATTTCTAAAAGACAACCTGGGCCAGGTAGGGGTCCCCTTCAAGCCTCTATGTGATGTTCGTCATGCCAGTGCCTGCTGTGTCGAACCCTATGGAGGCCCAGACCAGTTCAGGTTGTCTGAATGTAGGATGTTGTGACAGGACAATGCCAAGGGTCCAGTGGGCCTCAGTCCACTTTGTGTTGATGTGCTGGAGTCCCTGGGAACAGTGAATGCCAGGCTGCACAGAGGACTCTGTGAGCTTCATCCCAGACCTTATGGACATGCCTAAAGATTCCTAGAAGGGGGGAAAGGAGCCACCTGGCCAGACCCATGCCATGAGCCAGATGGGGTCCAGGTCCAACTCAAGAACCACCTCTCCTCTGACTGTGCAGGTCACACACAGATGAGGGAAGGGGACTGGGAGCCCCCACCTTGGCCAGGCCCTACTGTCAAGGGCCTTGTTTCCTGGCCCCAGCGGCCCAGCTCTCACAAGGTTTCTTTTGTAAAAGCACTGACTTGCCATTAAAGTGTTATTCGTATTGATCATTTTTGGCCACTGGACTGTGAACTCTAGAAAGGGATGGTGGCCCGGCTTCTGTTCCCTGGGCTTCCAGAGCAGGATTCAGAGCTCATTGTTCCCAGGATCGCCAAGAGCAGCTCACAAAGCACGTGCCTGCCAGCACCCCAAGAGAGATGGGCCTGCAAGTATCAGCTCCATTTTCCAGATGAGGAAACTGAGGCTTAGGACGTTTGTTACATGACTAGCTCTTGAAGGCTCACAAGACACTTTGAGTCTCAAAGCAGTGTGGGTCCCTGTTCAGACACTATGTGTAGGTCCCCCAGCAGTGACTGGGTGAGAAGCAAAGGGAGAGCCTGGGTCTATGCTGGCCAGGGGAGATCGGGCATGAGGGCACACCTGGCTTTCTTCTCTCTAGGCCCCACCCTGGCTGGGCCAGCCAGGGCCTCCCCAGTGGGGCCCCGGTGGGGGGGGGCGGCAGCCTCTGGTGTGGCCTCCATTCCTCCTCACAACTCTCTTAGGGCAGTGAGCCCGCCTTGCCTGATCTAGTGTTTGCCCAGCTCACGGTGAGTGGACTGTGGGAACGGATTAGAGCGTCATGGCTTTGTTCCCCTCCTGTCTAAACTCGGGATCAAAGACATTCCTGGCATGACAAAACGCTGCATTCTGTGTGACCCGGCCCTGACCAGCCTCCAGAAGCTCCTGCTTGGAGCACACACACTGATATTGTTCTCCAGCTCAGACACACATGCACATGCACACACATGCATGTATGCACAGGCATGCACATGCCCCTCCAAACTTTGGGACCGGAGTGGCTGCCCCCAAGAAGAGAGAACACGAGTTTGTGGGGTCATGTAAGGGGATCCACCTTCCTCTGACACGCCCTTCTGCACCACGCTCCCAAGGTGTGGCCTCCTTGTGTGCGTGCAGGTGAGCAGCTCGGGCTGCAGGGCCACCTATGACCAGTGAGGCCTCCCTCCAGGCAGTGCGTACCTCTGGGGTGTCCTGGGTGCTCTTCAAAGCCCCTCCCAGCCTCTGCTGGACAGATGCTAATGTGGCCTCTCCCTTAAGCCCTCCCCCAACCCCACATGCCTGCCCTGTCTCCCCTCACCCCTTCTGGCCCTCCCTGTCACCGTGGGCCCAGCCTGTCAGCTGCCTCTTATGGGCGATGAGCCATCTTCCCCATGCAGACCTTTGCCCAGGTGGGGCCGTCCTTTGGGGCTGCTTTGCTCTCTTTCCTCACTTCCCTCCTTCCTGCATCTCTGCCCAGCTCCCCATTGTCCCCTAGGTCCTTCCTGCCCCCCTCAGTTTGCTCTGTTCAGGTGAACTCCATATTTGGTTCCTCCCTCCAAGGAGCACGTGAACCGCCCCCCCCCCCCCCCTTGCTAGAGAGGCAGGAAACATCCACATGCTTGTCAGACCCCGAGAATCCGTTGGGCTGTGGACCCACCTCACTCCTCAATGCTTGGTCCAAGGCAGCAGAAGCCTCATAAATGTCAAGGGAGCTTGGAAGTAATTTTGTCCAGCCTTCCCACTTTTACAGGGGAGACAACGGAGGCCAGAGGTGGGCTTCGAATGCAGTTTTTGTGGCACCAGCTGCAGTCCTGGCTTTCCATCTCTGGGCCCTTGCTCTGCCCCTCAGTCTCAGAAGTGAGCTGAGGCAGGGCCTGCCTTGTTGGCCGGCGTCTCATCTTGCACTGTGCAGAGGCTTCCCAGCCCTGGGAATAATCCCTTTACTTCCAGGTTCCAGATCCATCAGAGAGGGGCAATGCTGTTTGCTGAGGAATGAGCCAACAAGCATGCCCTGAGGGAAATCTGCTCCTTTAGTGCCCAGGGTGTGAGGGGGCGCTGGAGCTACCCAGGTGATAACACAGGTAAACAGAGGTACCTGTCGGGGTGCTGGCATCATTCCATGGAGCCAGCTGCTGGCACCAGCCTGGGTGCAGAGGAGGCAGGCAGGGCTTCTGGATACCTGGCCAGACTTGTGGGGCAGTGCTGTCCATGGATGTGGGGGAGGGACTGCCACCCCCTCCCTGGGCCCATCTCACAGTCAACAGAAACAAGTATTTATTGAACAAATATCTGTGATTCTCATCTTGTGGGAGGGGAGGGGGGATATGGGGCCCACCCCCTTTATTCTATAGGCCCTTGTCCAGGGCCACACTGGGAGCTGGTTTCAGAGCCCTCCCAGAGAGGGAAGGGTTGGGACCATTCTTTTGTCAGTCAGAAAGAAGGAAAGCATTGCCCTAAGGTGGCTAGGGCCCAAGCGAGATGAGAAAGCAGGAAGGGGGCCGTGTGCTTGGTGGGCATCCCTCAGAGCGGTGACTGGCAGGACCTGAAGAGGAGGAGAATGCCTTACTGAAATAGTCAGCTGTGAAGGGTAATGGATGGAAGGATGGATGGACGGATGGACAGATGGAGGGCCTTGGGAGTCGGGGTCAGCAGCCTGGCACAGTAAATAAGGCAGTGCGTTTGGAGTCAGAGTGAGGACCTAGGTCAGTCCCAGGGCTGTTGCTTTACTGTCTTTGGCCTCAGTTTCCCCCTTTGTAGACAGAGGCTTTTCCTGGATGGAGGCACCCGCCTCCAAGCAGCACCTCTTATGGAGAGGGACACACAAACTACCTTCAAAGCCAACAGAGCCACCCACCAGGGCCTCAGGCTCTCTGGGATTGGCTCAGAGAAAGTCCTCCTATTTGTGCAAAGGTGACAAAGGCCCTTGAACTTTCCTGTGTCTGAATTCATTGCATCTTCACAGCTCTCGGGAGCCAGACAGGCAAGACAGAGTTGAGGGTCTCCCTTATTCTGATGAAGAGCCAAAGACTTGGAGATGGGGTGCAAGGTACCCACACCCACTAAGGGTGTTGGGGGCAGAGCTGTGTCCATGGCTCTGCCAGCCCAGTGGATAGTGTGGATTTGCCACAGGCACCAAAAGCATTTATTAATTGCCTACTCTATACCAGGCACTGCAGATATGAGAGAAGGCAAGAGTCCCTGCCCTCAAAGAGCTTCCAGTCCAGTGGGGGAGAGATTGTCGGACAAGTTTGTATCAAGCTACATACAGGATAGACTGGAGATGCTTCCAAAGGGAGGGAGCTTGGGAACATCTTGCAGAAGGTGGGATTTTGGGTGTCTTGGAAGGAAGCCAGGAGGTGGAGACTAAGGAGAGAAGGCATTCTGGGGGCCCTGTGGAAGACAGCCTGTGCAAATGTCCAGAGTTGAGAGATGGGGCACCCTGTGCATGGAGGAGGCCGGTGTGGCTGAAATGAAGAGCCCCAAACTCAGACTTGTTGGGAAGCCAAGAGAATTCATGAGAAATCCATGAAGCAGCAGAGACTACCCCACCAGGCTCCTTGAAGGGGCATTTGGGAGGGGACTGGTGGGCTTGGGTGACAAACAATCTGACTGACCACACAGGCTCTGCCCGGTCCCAAACCAGGTACCCACTGTACCCCACGCCCAGAACTACTTTACATCTCCCCACACCCATACATGGCATCTCCACTGACCAATTCTCAGCAGCTGTCTAGGTGTCCCAGTGCTCAAAAAATGCTTAAGCCAACTGCCCAAGGACCACATTCTATAGAGGCATGGGATTGGGGCAGAGCTTTGCATTCCCAAGGACTTTACTCGAGACTTCCTCTAACTCCCAAATTCTGCCACACCTGAAATTAGCTTGTGTCCCCCCAGAAGAGGATGAAGGCACTGTGGTTCAGCCCATGCCCCATCAGGAGGTTTAAGGGTCGTCTCCTATTTCTTTGCCAAGCTGATGTCACAAAGCCATTATCCTGGGGGGGATAGGGACTCAAGGCCAGGACTTGCTGACTGCCTTCCTCAATGGACACTGGGGAGGGAAGTGGGACTCAGCGGTCCTCATCATCCCTTCTCTCTATGAGAGGGAACCAGGAACAAAGCCCCAGCTTGGTAACCTACGGCAGCTTCCTTGCTAATCAGCAGAAACGACAGCACAGTCACTGGGTTTTACAAAGTTTATTTCTAGAATTTAAATTTTTTAAAGGTTTTTTTCTCCTTTTTTTGCTGGAAACTTGTCTGTTACAGGTCTGTTGGTGAAAAATGTGCATTTCAGACCAGGGATGCCAATAAGTACAATATAAAAACGTACACATCTGACTTGCCTGTTTCCTATAAGATTGTTATAAATCTGTAAATAATGGGGCATAGAAAGCACCTCTGTGGACACATGAAACCGCCATCAGCCTTTGGCCTCTTAGTACGTACAATATTGAAAGAAACTTACCGATACAACACCACTGAGACCCCGTGTCACTCCCTCCCTCCCCGCCCCAACACAGAGATGCCACACAAACAGAGAAGGGTTTCTGAGGTAAAGCGTCAATGTTCCCCAAACGTGGCCAGGATGGATGGAGGCGGTCACCACCAGGGATCTTCACTGCGTTTCTCCTCAAAATAAAAAATAAATGAATTCTAATTCCGTTTTGGTTTTAGCAGCATACAGACAAACAGCTAAGTTATTCTTCAGCATACAACTCTGTTAGCTGGCTTAATGGTAAAACCTACAGGCTTCTCTTAAATTAGCATTATGCTATAATTAACAACAACAAAAACCTAGTATATAATAAACAGATTAAACACACCAAATACGTAGCGTTTCAGAAGACATCCTAAGCCAAGGGCGAGTCCCCCCGACAGACAGTCCTAAGAATTAATGCACTTTCCATAGAGCAATGTGGCTAATGACATAGCTTACAACTACTATGCTAATGAACCCCAGGTCAGACGAAGAAACAACTGTTCTCCATGCACAGCAAACAGGGAAACGCTGGGACTCAGTCTCTGGGGCTGTTTCTCAACTCTAGCAATCCTGCTGGCCGGAGCCCCATTCAGGAGAGAGCGCACGCACGCCGGGATTGGTTGGCTGGTTAGCTGGCTGGCTGACTGGTTGGTGGGTTTGCAGGCCTTTCTGTTTGCAGGAGGAGGGGAGGCTAGGAGTCCAGGACCTGAAAAGCCCTGGTTCTAACACGGTTAACTGAAAGCATGAGGTATTGTGAAAGAAGAACCTTTTTTTTGGGATAGAGCAGTAATCACATTAAGTAAAAAAAAAAATTGATCACATAAAAAATCTACAAAAAAAATTGTCAACAATATAATTTTCTATGAGAAAATTAAAAACTTATGACATGGCAGTTAATGACATTGTGTAAAAAAAAGAAAAAAAACTGATCCACAATATATAGCAGCAAAACAACACGACGAAGATACAGAGAAGCAATGCTGGCTGTCTTTTTTTTTTTCTTTTCCAAACCATGCTGGGAATTCATCCATAGCAGCTCAATAAAAACGGAGTACCCCCCTGCACTCCGGTTACTTTTACAATCACCCCCTTCAGAGAACGAGCGCAGCTTCCCCCATGCATCCATGCATCCATCCGTCCGTCCGACTCCCCCGCATCCTCCTCCTCTTCCTCCTCCTTTGTCTCCTTCTACCCCTCCCTCCATCCACCCCCTCCCTTCATCTACTTACTTCCTAAATAATAACACAACATGCTTCGCCCAGATGTGCAAATTTTCGGTCATTACCCCAGGGAAGAAGAAAGACGCGGACGCCAGTTCCCCCTCCCCAGGTTCTCCAGCTCTGGTGCGTGTTTTCCAACGGCCAGACAGAGCGCTTGGGGAAAGACCCCTCCTCCCAAGAGTTGCGTCCACATGACACTGAGTTTTCTGTTTCTGATAACTTTACTCCAAAGGACCGTCTTTGACCAGCTGCGTTAAAACTGCTACATCACGGGTAAGTACAAGGTATTGTGGGGATTTTTGTGTTTGTTTTTTTTAAACCTGGGGGAGATTGCATTATTTTATAAATCATACTGGCCTTCTGAATTTTCTCTGCAATAAATATGCTTTATAGCCTTAACTATAAATTATATATCTTAGCCTTTAAAAACCTTCTGCTGTAAAACAGGTAGAGATTATCCTTAAAACTACACGGTCTAAGGTGAACCTTTAAGGCCCCTAATTTACAAACATCAGTTAGCACTAAAGATGTGATTAGCCTTGCTAAGGGCACGAGTGCATCCTGGCAATTTGTGAACCAATTTTCTCTCTCTCTTACCTGAAACCCAACCGTCTCAAACCACCATGGCTGGAATCGGGAGTCCAGCCAGTGCGCTAACTCGGCAGTCTACCTCTGAGCATACATCCACTTCCAAACCATTCCATTTTAGAAAGTCCCCCCACCCCCATCCCCCATCCAACACACCAATGTGGCTTCCTCCCTCTCTCACGGACTAAAAGTGCTTTGGAATGGAATGGTTTCGGAGCACAACGCAGATTCCACCGGACGGACAGAGGAGGAGGCAGTGGCTGCAGAAGGGGGGACGCCTTCCACACGCCGATCAGGGCGCGCTAAAAAAAGATTACAAAAATAGAATATATTATGTCACTACTTTGTCTTTTCTAGAATACAAGTCCTGGATGAGTCGTGTGTGAGTGTGTGTGCGCGTGTGCATGTGCATGTCAGAGAGAGGACTCGGGAACTAAGCCTTCCTCAGCCCAGGAGAGCCTGAGGCACAAAGCTTAGCCTGAACGCTGAGGCGGAAGAGGACAGACCTAAGGAAGGAGCTAAGCCGTTCAGAGACGGGCCATAAAGTGACTACATGCATTAGCTAGCGGGGGACAGAGATGCTGGGGCCACAGGGCGGCGGGCTGTGGGAGGCAGGCGGGGGCCTCGATGCCGCCCTCGGAGAGCCCAAGGAGCTCTAGGTCTACAAAAAGAAAAACCCTAACCCTCTTCTACTTACAAACGGCTGGTTTCACTTTTTTCTGCTTCTGTGGTTTCTGCATTTGGGGGCTTTGTTTTTTTTTTTTTTTTTTTTTTTGGTTTTTCACCATGTAAGGAATCCACTCTAAGACCTCCCCTGGAGATCTCCTCTCATGTTAACGCCTATCTTGACAACATACAGTCATAAACACGTTAATATAAAAACTAGTTGATTATTAGGGTATAGAAGCATCTATTTGCGGCACAAAGCCCCTTCCCCGGGGCCACTGGAATACTTTTTTCCTCTTTTTTTTTCCAAGACAGTTTTTGGGATGCTTTCTGTGAGTCACGGATGGACGGGGAAAGAACGAGAGAAAGGACAGGAACAGAGAGAACGGAAGGCCCGTTTCTGTATGAAAGTGTCCTGGAGAAGGTTTCCTGCATGTGGGTGGGTGTCAGTGGTGGGGGGTGGGTTCTGACATGTGGCCTCCTTCCCCAGATGCCCTTTGTTTGCCTCCAGACTCAGCAAACCCCCAGCAGACGGTTGGTGGCCCCTCAAATGTTCACATCTCGCACGTCGGTAGGTGTGTAGGACAGGTCGGCTTCCTCCTCCATGTTCTTGGGCACTGAGGATGAGCTATGTTGCTGGGCCTGGCGAAGGCTGGACTCCAGGAGGGCTTCAATCTGCTCCTGGCAGGCTCTTAAGCAATCCTGCAGGGGAAGGAGGAGAGAGAAGGGTGGCCTTGAGAACCCTGCCCACCTGCCTGTCAGTCCCTCTGTCCTACCAGGACACACAGGTCCAGTCCTCTTCCTGATCTGTGGGCTCTGCTTGGAGGATGAAGGGCCCATGGTCAGAGAGGCTCATACCTCCATCTCCCTCCTCTCCCCCTAAATGTTCAACACCTATAAGAGTGGGTGGGCTACCTTAGGGCCTGGTGGTCAGGAGACCCTCCTTCTAAAGTTGCAGGGTGGCCCAACTCACACACTGCCCCATCGAATGCCAAAGGCTTTTTGAATGGACAGAGGAGTGAGGTTTTCCTCTTGGCCTTGTCGTGGAAACAACCTGAAGAGGGCCTTAATTCAATCCCAAAGAACTACTTCAGCTCTTACTGAGTGCTGGGCTCTGCTAGGGTCGTGAGGAGACTCCCTAGGAACCCAAAGGGGCCCTCTGATCTTGCCAGGGCAGGGAGTACCCCCGCGCCCAGTGCCATGCCAGCACACATGCCTCCTGTGCCGGACCAAGCCTGGCCACAAGGGAGGGGCTGCAGCCATTAATATCATGAGCCTTGGCCAGGACAACACAACTAAGGAAGCCTCAGGAGGGATTCGAACCCCTGGCCCATTTGACTCCAAAATTCTTCTTATGCCACTCCTCAGCCTCTAGCATGTTAATGAGAACAGGTGCTTTGCATAGAACTGAGGGCCCAGCACACAGTAGGTGTTTAATCAGCATGTGCAGGGATCCCACTGAAGGCAGAGACACAGATGGGCTGTGCTGACTCGCTGAGGCTCGTTGGGTCTAGGGGTCACCCAGCCAGCAGCCCCCAGTACATGCCCAAGCGCCAGAGCAGGAGCCACCCCTGCTCGGATCCCTGGCTGGTCTGACAAGAGCTTTCCTCCACTCTGGCCTCAGTCACCCCAGCTGTCCAGAGCACTGTCCAGTGTGCCTGCCTCAGGGCCAGCCTGGCTGTGTCCTCCAGGCAGGCCCTCCTGCAAACAAGGCTCCAGGGGCTCAGGGCAGAGGGACTAATCCCATCCCTACCCAGACAGCCTTCCCTAAGCCCTCCTGGCTCCAGAGCACCCATCTGCCCATCTAGGCCTGGTGCCCCTGCCCTGGGACCAGGATCTCAATGGAAAACCCCACAATCCAGGTCCCCCAGTACAGTATAACTCAATAGTCCAGGCTTCCAACAACACACCCAGATCTGGGGAGTCCCACTCTCACAAATCAACCAACAAACGGCACTAGGTGCTGGGAATACAAAGAAGCTCTTAGACACTCTGGGACTCAATTTCCTCATCTATAAGATAAGGCCCTGCAAACAACCAAGCTCTCCCACTGGGCCAGGGTGGAGACCCCAGGGGGTGCACACGGGGATCAAGGTGATGCCCCAGGCATCTAGAAACGGGTCTCAGTCTGCTCCAGACTGCCTTGAGTGTGCAGCCCAGGAGGCGGGGATCCAGGGCCCAGTATCTAGGGTCTCTGGAACAGTGGGCAGTAGGCCTGGAGCTCACAAGACCCAAGTTCAAATCCTGTCTCAGCCACAGACTAGCTCTGTGGCCCTGGGCCATTCCCCTCAGCCTCAGTCTCCTCATCTGTAAAATAGGGATCATAAGGGCAGCCCACTCCCAGGGTTCTAAGACCCAAATGGGAGCATGCAGGGGTCGGTGAGCACTAGGGAAATGCTGGGGTATTGATAGTGAAGCTGACTGGCTGGTGAGTGGCTGGGATCACCAGGCTTCTCATGACCTTGGCTCTGGACTCAGAATCACCAAGGCCTGGATTCAGATCTTGCCTTTGACACGTGCTAGCTAGGGGCCTGTGGGCAAACCGTTCCTCTTCTCTGGATCTCAGTCTGTTCCTCTGTAGAATGGGGGTTCATTCTTTAGCTCAGTGAGGACTGTCTGTGGCCCTCATTCCAGAGAACTGAATACAGCTGTGGCGGCGAGGATGGTTCTAAAGCCAATATGCCTTTTTCAGGGAATATTGTGGGGGAGGGGGCTGAGGATGTTTGGATCACCTGAGATGAACAAGTTGTTTCTAAGGTTTGGTTAAAGATAGTGAGAAGCTCTCTTGGGCTCCATAAATAAGAACCTGTGGAGAAGGGGACTGTCTGTGGATGTTCTGTAGGGGCCACAGCACTGCTCCCCCAAGGGGTGTCGGTTGGATGCCAGCCATTAGGATTGTTGTTACTCTTGGTACTTTCCTTCAGGCTCTGAGGTTCCCAGGATGACCTGGGACCCAGGTGAGTTCAGATCATTTGTGGCCGGGAAGCAGATTCCTACAGAGCAGGGACCTCCAGGTAGCAACCCCCTGATTCTACAGAGGGGGAAACTGAGGCCCAGACCTGGGGAAGGTGGGGCTGGCACCCTTTGACTTCCTGTCCTGAGTCACCTAAGACTGTCCTGAGTGTCCAGGACAGTCTCTCAGCCCCAACCCTAGCTTCTAATTCTGCTAGCCCAAGGCAGAGGCAGCATTACAGCCACGCCCTAACCTTGCATAGGTGGTGCTAAGTGCATGGCTCATAAAGACAGCAAAGCTCTGGGGGTCACCCTGCTGGGGTCAAGAAGGTGGTTGGCATCCCCCAGGTACACTCAGCTCCCTAGGAGGGCAAAGTGAAGGTGGTTTTTTGTTTTGATTTCCTTTAAAAGGGATGATTTTCACTCTCAGCATTTACTCCATGAGAAGACAGGGCTGTAACGTCTGGTAGCAGATGGGCTGTGTACAGAACCAGGACCAAGGGAAGAAACCTCGAGGATGCTGAGACTGGGAGGGTCCTTGAGGGAAGGGCATACAGAGCCTTCCCCGGGCAGGAGGGCCAGAAGCCTGAATCCTGGCTCTGCCCCTCTCCTGCCTATGTGGGGAATACCAGTGAGCACCTTGTCTCCTCCAACATGAAATGAGGGTCTGGACTACCTAGCCTGGCTCCATCATAGTCGCTGAATCCTACCTCAGACTCTCCCTAGTGGGGTGACCCTGCCTACCTTGGTCTGCTTCTCTGAAAAAAGGGATGAGCAGAGCACAGGCCAACCCGGGCTGCTGTGGCGTGTGAGGCTCAAATCTCTAGAAACAGACATGTGAGTTATTATCATGGGCGGACATTGAAAATGCCACGTCCTGGTGGGAATGCTGCCTTCAAAAAACCCAAAAACAGCCTGGAAGGGAAACTGTGGCCATGTTTCCCTCTAATTAAGGTGTGGGCTGGCTTGCCTGCCTCACTGTCTGGGCTGCTGAGACCTCCCCTCCCAAGGACCCTGTCTTGGCAGCCCCTTGTCAGCGATCACCTTCCTGCCCCCTCCCCCCAGAGCACAGCTTGCTGGCTGCTAGCCCTCCTCCCTGCCCACAAGGTCCCCAAGAATTTCTGGCTCCCTGGTATCCGAGAGGCATCTACTACAAGGCCCCTAGACACCCCCATCTTGTCAGAAAGCCCTCGGGGAGCAGCTGTCCAGGCCAGGGGGAGCCAAGGAGACTGGGCACTTTGGTCTCACTCTCAGGGCTGGGGTCACTTAAGGACATTCTGACCGGGCTTCTTGCTCTCTTTGTGCCCTGGACAAAAGCCATCAGAGACCTCCCTCCCCTAGGAGCCTGAACTTCGGTTCTTCCAATAGGACCCCTTTCTCTGGCCCTTAGTTTCCTCCTATGTAAACAGAGGGACTTTCCTTCTCTAAAGCTGAGCCATGACCCAGGTTCTAATCCTGGTTCCACCTTCATTATACTCACCCTTTGTGGTCTAAGGTCAAGATATCCTGAGACACTAGGGCTGCCATGAGGATCAAAGGAAGGCCTGAGCAGAGTTAATAAATGCTTTCCCCCATTATGTCCCTTTCCTGAGCCTCAGTTTCCTCCTTTGAAAAATGAGAATCTGGCCTCCAAACTGAGCCTGCCTGCTTGTGGTGATGGCGCCCGACTTACCGGGTCACACTTGATAACTTGGGACAGGAATCTAGTGAGGCGCTGATAGGTGAGGAAGGAATTGGTGCTTCCCAAGTGCAGGCCCTGGACGGCAGCCACCACGCTCCCTGCGGCAATCATGGAGGGGGGGTTGGAAATGAACTTCACATCTGGGACAGAGAAGGAAAAAGGAGACAGATGTTTAGGTGGAGCCAACCAGGCTTCAAAGAACTGCTGTCTCAGAGGGACCTCAGGTCCTCCTGACAAGGGGTCCTCCTGCCCTGGAGGGGATGAGCAGAGCCCACCAGCCCACAGTCCCCACAGCTTCCCCCAGAGCCTTGGCAGGCCCCTCCTGGTGGGGTGACCACAAAATCTGGTCCTTTCTGGTCTTCCTAACCTTGAGTAGCACAGGCCATTGAAGGCAATGAGAGAAACACAAAGACGTATTTGGAAATACAGAAATGCCCCCCTGCCAAAGCCCCAACAAAAGCTCCTCCCCAGTCAGCCCCGACCTGTCAATAACTAGGTAATTCGGATCCAAAGGAAGGCTTCATCTTCCAAATTCTGTCTGTGCCTTGCCTCTCCTCACTGGCTGCCATTCACCCTGGAAACAGAATCATCAGGATGTGGCTGAGCCTAAGTGAAGGGACCTGGCCTTCCTGCAACCTGCATTGATGTAGGTCTGGCTCAACCCTCCCCCAGGGCCCCAGAGGGCCCCATGGCTGCCGTCTACACTGATGCTCTACTGTTTACACTGCTGCTCTCCTCACGCTTCTTTGCAAAGGGTCCAGATAGCCATGCTTGAAATGGGCTAGATCCCCTAGCCTAGCCCGCCACCCCCAAGAGGGGCTCCTGGACCAAGGACGAGTCCCTGAGCACCCCCATGTCTCTGGTGGAAGGGACCCCCAAGTTTGAGGACAAGATCACTTAATGCTGGAGCTAAGACCACCTGCCATCAGCACCCAAGGAAATGAATGCAGGATATTCTACTCAGAGAATGGGGGTGCAGCAAAAAAGGGGAAAGCTAAACCACTCTGGAGCACTCACAGAGTTTTCAAAATTAAGATTTATAACAGGCCCGAGCATTTGTCATCATTTCAGGTTAGGAGGAAACAGTTAGAAACAAGTAAGGAAGAGCCCTCCCCCATGCTCCAGAGTGGGCCCATGGGATCGGAGGGTTCCCAGGGCTGAGCTGAGGTTCCAGCCCCTCCATGAACTCAGCGTTCCCAAGATTCAACAACACAGAGACCTGAAGTGGGTCCTGCTCTACCCCCTCCTTTTTTACAACTGAGAAAAATGAGACCTGTGGGCCAAAGGACCTAGTGAGGAAGGCACAGGGTGGGAGGGACAGGTCCCCCACCTCTGGACGCCTGGCTGCACCTCTGCTGCCGGCCCCCTGCCCCCTGCCCCCTGACCATTACACTAGAGAAGGATCATTCCATTCTAGCTTCCCACGGCAGTGGCTGGCCTTCCGGGCACTCCCCGATTTGGGCATATCCCCTCCCTCCTTCCCTCCCTGCCTTTTCCGGCCCCAGTGCCTGCATGTTCACACAAGAGAAGCTCAGTGCCTAGGCCAGCGTGCTCACCCAGGTTGTTAGCTAGAGAGATGCTCGGATCAATATTGATTTGTCCAGTAAAGGGCTGTCTGGGCTGACAGGGGGCCTACATCAGTTCACCTCGTCCCCGGCTCTCTGAAGTCCCCTCCCAGTTCTAGGTCTCTTTCATCCTTGTCTGAGCCTTGTTTTCCCCGTCTGTCAAATGAGGGGGATAGGCTCTTCCAGGAAACATGACTAGGGCCCACCCTCCTGACCAGAAGAGGTCCATGGAGGGCTTCCCGTGGGCTGGAGTCTGGCCACCTCTGCACCCTCATTACTTGGCAGTGGCAGAGGGAACAGAAACGGGGCTGCTGTCTCCCCCGTGCCTGGCCCAGCCCCGCTCTCCCTTGTCCTCCACCAGGAGGCCCCGAATTTCCGCATACTAATCAGGGGGCCCCTCGGGCCTGTAATTGGATGCCCCCGAGTGCAGAGTGTGGCATCATTGTCAGGTCCCATCGCCTCATCTCGCGCCGCTCAGCGCCCACAAACAAGGGGAACTCGGGAGATGAATGAGGCCTGACACGGGGACAAAGGGCCGGGGGCCCCCGTCAATTGAAGCCCACGTCCCCAGTAGCCTCTCGGAGACTTCATCCAAAAAGAATAAACAACTTCAGCGTTGTTAAAGAGAGAGCGAGGGGGGAAAGGGAAGGGGGCTGAGAAGAATGCCAGCCACCCTGAAGGGGAGACAAAGCGGCCGGGGGCCGCGGCGCGGACTTTAACAGGGCCACTCACCCCTGCCTTTCTAAATGGGAGCAATCACATCCAGTCTGAGCCTTTCGGGCTATGAATGAAAACCTTTTCATTGAGGCCAATCAGAGCCGCTCCATAAATCACGGGGACTGGGTAGCAGGTTCCAACTGGTCCCATACCTTGAAGCCCGAAGCTGGAGGAGCCGGGAGCCAGAAGGGAGGCCCTGTCAAGGCAGGCTTCAAAGACGCCTTTCTCCCTGCACGCAGGGTGGAGGGAGGCAGCCCTGCTCGTTCAGATGCGGAGGTGGGCATCGGTCTCTGCCCACGGCCGCCCGATATTTGTTTCTCGGCATTGTTCCCTTGTGAAGGACGGAGCTTTCCTGAGCACTGTTCTTAGCTGGGGCCAGGCAGCCCCGCTTCTTTTTGAGTTATCTGGCCTGCCCCTGCCAAGGTCCATTCATTAAACTCAATTATGTGATAACTTCAAACAACTCTGGTAATTTTTCCCCTAACCTACCGCAGCACAAAGAAAACCTTTCGTATCTTTAAAAAAAAATGTGCCCAGATGGCACGCAGTCATACAACTAGCCTGTAGGAGGTGCCCAGTAAGGAGAGCGGGAGAACTCAGGATTCCACAGCGCCCCTCCTCCTCCAATACTACCCTTCCTGCCTGGGGGTGGGGGTGGTGCTCTTGATCCTTGCTCAGCCCCCTCCTCATTAGAGGGCTTCCCTCCTTCCAACTGTGAGTGTTCGAGACCCCCCCAGCTCCCAAGCAGCCAGCCTGCCCCCCATCCAGTTCTAATCCCCTCCCCAGAACACCAGGTTCCTCATACAACTGGAAGAAGGAAGCTGTCCCCCTCCCCCCAGAGCATGGAGGAGTTAGGGACTCACTCCCAGGCCTGGGCAGCCGGCCCTGCTCCACCGTGGGTGACCAGGGAGGCCCGAAGCAGGCCAAAGTACTGCAGTCTGTGCTGCGCAACCTTTGAACTCGGCCTCCTCCCCCCTTCAACATCCCTGTTTCCAAAGGGGAGGCTCAGAAACAAGCCCTACCTACCCCACCAGGTATCAGGCCCCACACAGAACCCGGAGCAGAGCCAGGAGGGCTCTGGGAAGGCTGAAGAGCACCTCCTGAAGGAGATGGAGGAGCAGAATGAGGAGGAGGAGGAGGAGGAGGAAGGAGGGGAGGAGGAGGAGGAGGAGGAGGAGGAGGAGGAGAGGAGGAGGAGGAAGAGGAAGAGGAGGAGGAGGGGAGGAGAAGGGAAGGAGGAGGAAGAGGAGGAGGAGGGGAGGAGGAAGAGGAAGAGGAGGAGGAGGAGGAGGGGAGGAGAAGGGAAGGAGGAGGAAGAGGAAGAGGAGGAGGAGGAAGAGGAAGAGGAGGAGGAGGGGAGGAGAAGGGAAGGAGGAGGAGGGAGCAGCTGCCACCGCAGTCTTTATCCTCAGTGAACTTTTTGGATTCTATGAAAACGTTCCCAGTGCCATAAAAGGCCGACTGAGAGTTTCCAAAGGTCCCTGCTTAGCAGAGCCAGGGCTGGCCTATGGTGGCTGAAGCAGCTGAGCCCCCTGGGGGCCTAGGGTGGGGGGGCTCCCTGACAGCTCTGAGTGGGGGAGGCGGCCTCTGAACTACTCCTCAGGACGATTGGGTTAGGCCCAAATGGGGCAGGGATGGGGGACAAGGAATCAACTGGCACTCCCTTGGGCCCTTGGACAGCTCCCAGGAAATCCAGCCTGGACCTCAGGGGAGCATCTGAATGCCCCCTAGCAGAATGGCCCAGGACCTTTCCAATGGCTCAGTTAAATGAACAGTTATCCTGAAATGCCAAGATGGGGGGGGGAGAGGGAGAGGGAGAGAGAGAGAGGAGGGAGAGAGAGGAGAGAAGAGAGAGAGAGAGAGAGAGAGGAGAAGAGAGAGAGAGAAAAGAGAAAAGAGAGGAGGGAGGGAGGGAGAGAGAGGGAGAGAAGGAGAGAGAGAGAGGGAGAGAGAGAGAAGAGAGGAGAGGAGGGAGGGAGGGAGAGAGAGATGGAGAGAGAAGAGAGAGAGAGAGAGAGAGAGAGAGAGAGAGAGAGAGAGAGGGAGAGAGAGAGAAGAGAGAGAGAGAAGAGAGAGAAGAGAGGAGGGAGGGAGGGAGAGGGAGAGGGAGAAGGAGAGGGAGAGGGAGAGAGCACAAGCCCAATACAAGGCCAGTGGCATCCAGCCACCAGCCACCATGGTGTGGCCAAATTCTGTACTTGAACCTGAGCTCAAATCCTGCCAGATACTATAGCTTTCTGAGCACAGGCAAGATCTCTTGGGGTCATCTGTCAAGTGGAGATAATGATGCCCATGGCAGTCACCCTCCCAGGGTTGCTCAGAGTCTCCGGTGAGATCATGCCTGGCCTGAGCATTGCAAATTTTAAAGTAATCTAACAAATGTCAGCAAGGCTGATTACTGTTTACTATTTATTACTGTGATGATTATTTTTGTTATTATTAATGCTATTATTATTCAGCTCTTTAGAGAGACTCAACAACAACCAGTTGTCCGGCCAGTGTTTTGTCTCCGGGCGTCTCGTCTGCCAGACTATCTCATGTTGGGGCTTGAGAGGCAAAGACAGGATCTAGAGAAGGCCCCCAGGAGCCCTGGTCCAGTGACCCAGCCTGGCAGGAGCTGGAGAAGCGCCCTTGAGCCAGCTCCTTTGGAGGGGGCAGCTGCTGATTCTCAGATTCCCCAGTGCCCAGGGGCCAGCCACTGCTAACAGGCAGAATTGCAAAGGGGGGAAGAAAAGCCGAGGCCTGGGTCGTCTCTGCTGGCAATCCAGGGCTGCCCAACCCAAGCTCCATCCAACAGCCCCTCCCTCCCACTGAGGCCCACGCCATGCCCTTGGCCCGGGCCTCAGCGTCTGCTAGTGCTCCGCTGGCCGCCCCCGCACATGGCCCATCGGCCGGGGGCACGTGGTGTGAGCGGGAGAGCTGAGGCTGGGGCTCCCCTCCCTTCCAGCCCCTCCTGGCTACAGGCCCAGCTCAGGGAGAGGCCAGGGGAGGGGTGGGGGCCTGGCTTGGCAGCCTCATTAGGGATGCAGGGAAGAGGGTGGAGGCAGGAGGGGGGAGGAGCTTGGCCCCAAGATAGTCACCCTCCTCCCCCTTTTCAAGCTGACACAATGAAGGGGGGGGTGCAGGCCCCCCCTCAAGACAAATAGTAATCCTATCAATCATACAAGAAAAACCTTCCTGTTCAGTGTCTTCAGGTCATTGGAAACGGGCTAGCGTTCTTTTCCCAAGAGAAATCAAGCAGGCCGGCCCCTCCCTGTAACAGGGGGCACTCCCAGGGCGCAGGAGAGTGCCCTGCAAGGTGGGCCCTTCCAGGAGGCAGTCCCCAAGCACAGGGACCCCTGGGGCAGACTGGGCTAAGTGAGCCTCACTGTGCCCAGTGCCAAGCGGGTCGGGGCCTCATGCCCCAACATACCTGTAGCACAGAGGGCCACGAAGGTCTGGGCATGTTTGCGGATAATCTGCTTGTTTTCCTCCAGCACAGGCATCTTGGACAGAAAGTGTTCGATAAAGTCGTGGGGGGTCATGGCCGCCAGGTGCCATTTCAGCTTGTTGACCAGGAGTAGCTCCATGTGCTGGAAGGAGAGAGCTCGGGAAGTGCAAGAAAGGGGGGGGGGATGCCCTAGGTGTCCCCCGGGGGTCAGATACCAGGATGGAAGGAGGAAGGGGCCGCTGCCCCTTTGTAAAGGAAGGAGGCTTGCTAGGGAAGGACGACCAGCAGTCACCTCGGGAGGGGGGACTGTTTCCAGGAGCTCAGACAAAAGGACCTCCCACCATCTGGAAAGAGAGGAGCCAGGCTCAGGAGCCCTGTGGCCGCGAGCACGTAGGGAGGCCGCTAGAGGGCAGCCGCTGCCCACTTTGTGGCCACGTTAACTTGGTATAAACGTGGTGGCTGGAGGAGGGGAGGGGAAGGGAGGGGAGAATGGGAAGGGAAGGGAAGGGGGGGGTGAGGCAGGGGCGCATTTTGGGGGAGGGCAGGGACAGGGCTGGAAGTAGGCAAAAGGGCGCTCACTCTATCTCTGCCCTAGCCAGTGTGCTCTCCTTGGAAATGCTCACGGGCCCCATTCCTAACACCCCCAACCCAGCAAAAAGGACCCCCCCCCCCCCAAGGGCTGCTTGCAGTTCTGGGGGCTAGCTGGTTACTGCAATTTGCAAACTGTGACCTAGGTGGGCGGCAGGCTGGACCAGGGCTGGGGGCATCCAGGGCTGCTGCCAAGGTCCAGGAGCACCCCGACCACCCCCTTCTCCCCGGAACAGCAGGCATCATTACCAGCAGCTCCTCGGGCCGCACCGAGTGGTCCGTGTAGATACACAGCTTCTCGGCCGTCAGGGGGATGGTCTCCTTCATCTTGGACGCCACGAACATGCAGGTGGCCCCCAGCAGCTGCAGCCGGCTCTTCTTCAGCGGCTCCAGGGACAGGAACCGGTCCAGATAGTTCATAGCCAGGGGGAAGACTTCCTCTTCGCATTTCTGTTCCTCGCACACCTGGGGGTGGGAGGGGGAGGATGGAGGCAGGACGCCAGGGACCCCCAACCCTCCCCGCCCCCCAGGAGCAGAGGATTTGGGATCCCCAAGACACCCTCCCCCCCAGCGGGACCGGAGGGACCCCTGCAGAGGGGACCGTAGAAAGTGCAGAAAGACCAATCAAGTCAAAGTCGCGCCCCCCCCCAAAAAAAAACCCAAAACAAAAGCGAGGCCCGAGAAACTGAAAGGAAAAGTGGCCGACCAGAGGGCAAGGGAGCGGGAGGGGGAAGTGGGGGGGCCGCGGGTGGGGCGCGATGGGGGGGGGGCTCGTCCGGGGATCCTTTCCCTGTTCCCTGCGGGAGACCCTAGACCTAGGTCGTCAGAGGGGAGGGGGTGGCTGGCCTGGCGGCCCCAGGACCAGCGGCCGTGGCCCGAGACACAAAGGTGGCGGCGTCCCCACGCAGGCGGCGCGGCGGCCGCATTTCCCCAGACGTCATCTTTTCAAAAAATATTTAAAAATATTTAAAAAATCTCCCGGCGCGTACAAAACCCCTGACAATGAGCTCCGGGCGAAGCGTGAACAGCCCCCGGTCTCAGGAACCGCGTAGGGTCTGTGGGGGGCGAGCGGGGAGCCCCGAAACGGGACGCCCCCCCCGTGCCCGCAGCGCGCGCGGCCGCCTGCCTCTCTGCCAGCCGGGGCAGCGGCCGCGCCTTCGGAAATTAATTAAAAATACTTAGAAGCCAGAGCGGCGCCAGTCGAGTGTCTGATAACGGGGGTCAGGGTCCCTTGGGTCCACCCGCACCCATCCCGAGCCCCCCCGGGGGGCCCCGGCGCTCTCCGACCCCGGGGCCCCGCGACCTGGCCCAGTGCGGCTGACCGTGGCCCGGAAGCCAGCACCCCCCCCCCCCAGCTACCCACCCGAGGGCACAGCCCTCTGGGATGCTGGCCCGGGCCGCCCCCGAGCCCCATCCACTCGTGCCCCTTCCTCATTATTAATAAACACTTCTGCTTTGCTATAAATGCGCAAGATGGCGCGGAATACTGGCACGGGCAGCCCCTGCATACGTGTCCTTGGATATTAATTTAAAATAAAATCCCCCCCCTGCCCCCTCCCTCTCCCCCGGCCCCGGGCTCGCCGGCCAGCCGGCCAGCCATCTCCGCCTGGCCGCCCGCGGGCGTCCCTCCCGAGCGGTGCCATGCCGGGCGGGCGGTCGGGTCCCTTCCTTCCCACGGCCCCGGCGGGGTGGGGGGCGCGCGCGGCGGAGCCCCACCAACCTCGAGCATCCAGGTGGCCACGATCTTGCGCATGTAGGGAAGGATGTCCTTCTGCACGCACTTGAAGTACGAGACGGAGGGCGAGCACGTCTCTTCGGCTTTAAGCATGGTCTGCAGCGCCCGGTCGTTGAGGAGGTTGGCATCGAGGTACGCCCGGCGAATGGTCTCCACCTCGCAGCACAGCAGCTGGTGCTCCATGGCCGGCGGCGGCGGCGGGCGGGTGGACAGGCTGCTCCCGGAGCTCGGCCGGCCGCACGGACCGCAGGACTGACGGGCGGCTGGCTGGACGGCGGGAGCCCGCTGTTGCTTCGTGCCTCGCGGTGCGGAGCGCTGGGGGCTCCGGGCCGAGCCGGCGGGGCGGGGGACGCGCCTCTCGTGGCCCGCCTCGCGGTGCAGAGCGCAGGGCTCGGACGCTGCGGGTGCCGCCGCCGCCGCCGCCGCCGCCGCCGCCGCGGGTGCCGCTGCTGCTACTGCTCCAGCCTCTGGAGGCTCCAGGACTTTGCAGCTCGCCCGACTCCCCTCCCGTAAGTCCCAGTGACGTGACTGTTGTCGAGCAGAGATCAAAGCCCGGCAGAGAATGAGAAAGGGAGAGAGGGAAGCGGGGGGAGGGCCGGGGGCGGGGGGGAGGCGAGGCGAGGGGGGCCGAGGGGCCGAGCCTTAAAGCCATCCAGCCCCTCGCCTGGGCCAGCCCAGCTCCCACAGAAGCCGGGCTCGAATAGAAATGCTAATCACTCCAGGACCAGCTTTCTTTGGGGGAAGTGCAGAGAGGGGTGCGGGGGAGACGGGGGGGGGTCCCCCGCTCTTTGTAAAGGGCAGCTCTTGGTCCTGAGGCGTAGGACAGACCCTGGTGGAGGCCAGGCCACCCGCAGCCAGACGGCCAGGCAGACTCTTAGGGAGCAGCCCCCCACCCCAGCTCGGCGATGACCAAAGGGGCTAAAGGGGATCGGAAAGGGGGGCGGGGGCGAGGCCTTTTTTCCCCATTCAATTTAAAAAATCATTTTGATTCACCGTTCTAGACACCGGGGAAGCTTCTCAGAACGCCCGCATGTATGCATGCCTGGGCACAAAAGGCCAGCAACTCCCATGCAAGCGACCCTTCCTGGAAAAGGCAGCATTTCAGCCACACTTCCCGGCATGGGACCCTTAGCTCTTCTGGCCCCCGAAGAAGCCCACGGAAAGTGCCACCAACAGGCCAGGACAACAAAATGGTGGTCAGCATTTCCTCTAGCTTGTCCTAGTCCTAAGAGTAAGACTTTAGCCGGGTGAGGGAGAGAGGGAGGGAGCTCCAGGCAAAACACCTTTCCCCCGGCCTCCTTCCACTCTCTTCCCCTCCCCGCTGGAGGGAATTCAGCAGCGAACCTCTGAATCCGCAGGCAGGCAGCAAGATTCCGTCCTGCCTTCTTCTTGGGAAGGAAGGAGAAAAGGAAACAGAAGAGACTGAGAGTGTCGAGAGGGGGGAAAGGGAGAGGAATGATAAATAAAAGAGGAAAAAAGGAGAGAAGATAAAAAAGGGAATGGAAGGGAAGAAAAAAGAGACGCATGGTCGGCCCCATCCGTCATCTGCGGGAGGTGGGGGAGTGGGAGGCACAGTCGCAATCTAGGGAGAACTTTGGTGGGTTTAGAATGAAGATGACCAAATTAGCAAAACGTGTTCAGCTCATTCCTGGCTTCCTGCATGTGCCTGACACCACAAGGAGCTTAATAAGTGCGCGTTTCCTTTCCCCGGCCCAGGATAGGCCGAGGACCGGCCGAGGACCGACGCTCGTGCTTTCTGCAGCCCAGGGCGTACCCAAGACTTTACCGTCCCAGGGAGCCCCTAGGCCTGGGCCCCCTCCACCTTTCTTTCCAGATCGTGTTTATTTCCCGGGCCAGGCGGGGGATGGGGGGCGCAGGAGCAGCCAGGGGAGGGTTGGGGAATCAGAGGGCTAGCAGCGGCCGAACCCGCAAGCGCCTCGAGGGCTCCTGGGGGGTCCTCAGGGGGAGGACCGCGAGGCCCAGCCTCGAGCGCGGGTGGGCTCCCCACCGGCCTGGAGTCCTGGGAGGAGGCCACTATCCGGCCGCGTGGAGCCGGCCACCCCGCGCCGCCCACAGCCGGGGCCCGACGTCAGCGCCGCGGCTCTTTCATTCATAAAAACGCGGTCGTGGAACGGCCCCGCGAACGTGCGGGGCCTGGGCGGGCTGCGACAGACCCCTGAGCCCCGGAGCGCCCGAGGGAGCCCCCGGCCACCCAAGGGGAACCAAAGCCGACTCCTGGAGGGAGCTTCCCCCCCCCTCGCTGGGTGGAAACCCCAGAGGAAGCTGGAATTAGCATTAGCCAATGGGAGGCGAGCTGTGTTACCAGGCGGATCAGGCAGATCTCAAGGAGGAACTAACTGGCTGCATGGCCGGGGCCCAGGGAGCAGCGCTAAAGTGCACGGTGCGCGGAAAAGCGTGAAGGCCCGGGCCCGCAAGGCCGAGCCGTCCCGGGCCGTCTAGGAACCCGACTCGGCGGTCCCGTGCAGCCCCTCTGGGTGGCGCGACCCGGAGAAGCTGGGGGGAGCGGGGGGCGGGAGACGGGGGTCGCAAGTCGAGTGCCCCCAGCCTGCTCTCTGATACCCCCCCACAAGCGTGGGCCGACCCCCGAAGGCCCCCGGGGCTGGACGCAGGATTGGGAGGGAATGGGGGAGAGGGGATTGCAGAGACCCCCGAATACAGAGAACTAGGTTTCATTTTGCGCCGTCCTTTTCGAACTCGACCCACAGAGGATGAGGTCACTTAAATGTCCTACATGAAAAGTAACAGGGTGGGGGGCAAGGGGCCTCCTGGGAGACCAAAAATTGACGACCCAGGCCGGAGGGGAGACCTCGTTTACTCATTAGAGAAAGGCAAAGAGACGTCATCAGAGCAATCTCCCCTTCCGCCCCGGTTACGGGCTCAATGATTAGTCCAGATTGATTCTTGGGTGTCCGACATGGCCCCCCGGCAGGGATCAAGGAAAGGATGGGGCTGCCGGTAGGCAGCGAAACCGGGCCGTCGGGGCCCTCCCGGTTAGGGGGCTGGGGGCAGTGGACGTCCCTCAGCCCCAGGCCTCTGTCTGCTGGACGGGAAGCCTTGGGAGAAGGCGCTCCTTCCCCCGGAGCGGGCTCACCTGCGGGCGCGTACCTGCCGGCGAGTTTGAGGGATTCGCCTTCCCTCCCCCCAACAGACCCCGTGCCCGTGGTTGGGGTTCCTTGAAGAATGCCTGGGGATAGGCGGGGCCGTGGGTCGGGACAGTCCCGGGTTCCCTGGGCTTGTGTGTGCCGACCAACTCGGCGGGAGGACGTGGGGGCACCCGCCTCTTCTGCCGACGTAGTGGGAGTCAAGGCGGGGGCCTGGGCACCTCTGAACTCGACACCCCCCATGGGCACGAGTTTCTGCCAGAAGGGGTCGGGCCGGCAAGCCCCCTCCCTCCACTCCCCACTGGGAGTCGGGGCGGACGAAGTCGGAAGGCCCCTATCACCCCCCCCCCCCAAGGTCCCGTGCGCCGACTGCTCAATAAAGCCGACCCAGAGTGTGAACTCGTGGCCTCCCGGGCCAGGCAGGGGCCCGGGGATGCCCACGGTCACAGGGCAATCTCTTCCCTGCCTGCGGGCCCAGGGTGCAAGGGGAGCAAGGCAGAGGAGGTGGGCGGCCGGCGCGCTTCCCGGGGGCTCCCCCCACCCCGAAGGCTGCTTGTGTCACTCGGCGCCCCCTCCTCCGACGGCGGCCGGGCCAGGGCTCAGTCCCTGCCCCCTCCCCAGCCTCGGAGGGGCCTGCCGGGTCTTGCCCTTGATCTCCGGGGCATTGTTCTGCAGCCAGAAGCCTTTGCATCCTTTACCTAGGAATTTGGGAGGGGGCGGAGGTGCAGGGGGGAGGCCGCCGGGGTGCGGGCGGGGACTCCGGGAGGGGGCGTCGCTTCAAGTCATGCAAATCTCGGTTTAAGGAAGTTCCAGGGGAAGGGAGCGAAACCCCCCCACCCATCGTGCGTGGGCAGAGCCGGGGTGCGGGGTGGGGGGCGGCTGGCGGGTGCCCGCGTGGGAGCGGGCCTCGGGGACACCTCGGCGTGGCCAGGCCCGCCTGGGTCCGGCCCGCCCAGTCCCGACTCGGCCTGGCCCGGCCACGGGAGCCGGGAGCTGCGAGCGCGCGCTGCTATCGCTTTAATTGAGGCTCGGGCTCTGCTCATTAAGAGGCAGCGCGGCGCATTCCGGGCATTCCAGCCGGTGCCTCCGCTCCCCAGGCCACGTGGTTCCCTTATCGCCGCCGCCTACCGTAATGCCTGCAAGAGACGCACCCCGGCCCAGCCGGGACGCGACGGGACCGGCCCGGACACCTCCCTCTCTCGGTGGGAGAAAAGAGGAGTGGCCGTCAGGGCTTGGCGCGCTCGGCCTCGGAGGGCTTCTCCAAAGCCCCCAGGTGTGGGGGGCAGAGCTGGCACCGAAGGTGACGGTAATGATACCGATATTAACTACCGACGGAGAGTCCTGGAGCGTTTTTAGGTTTTGCAAAGTGCCTTCCCCATCCCCTGGGCTCGGGGAAGTGGGTGTGAAGCCCGTCCACAGGGTCACACCGCTGGTGCTGTTCTAGGCCAGGTCTCCTGGACCTCGAGCCCAGCGCCCTATCTGCTTCGCCCGGCAGATGGTTCTAATCGACATTCAGTGATACAGTGCGTGTGCCAAGCGCCCTCCCCAAGTCCTCGAGGAGAGACCCGAGCAGGCAAGCCCTCCGAGGTGTGGTGCCCATTTTCCGCATCCTAGACACTGGCCGCTGAGCAGCCTGGGAAGGCCCATGTTCGTGCACCCTTCAGCCAGGGCGTTGAGCCGGCCGGAGAGTCTCCGGAATGCCACCTCCTCCGGCCCGTTTTCCCAGGCAGGTTTTTGAACTCTTTTCCGGAAGTGCTTACCCAAAATAAGCATAAAAGAAAATACTAGGCTCCCTAGACTTTGAAATCTGGAGGCTCCCTAGTCGTTTATTACAGATCTACTGAGTGCCCGGGAAGGACATACCGGTGTCCGAATTTTTCTATGCACCTGGAAAACGGAGAACACTCCTTTAAATAAAAAAAAAAATCCCAAACTACACAAATCATTTATGTTATTGTGAATTGAAGAAACACAAACATTTCTAGATACTAAAAAAAAAAAAGGAAGACCCGATTCCCACCAACTTCACTGCACCAAGGTCAAGAACAGCCCTAGTCTTCACCCTTTTCTGGAAGTTTCTGGATTTGGGAGAGGGGAGACCAGGGATGTTGAATTTGTGCCATGTTTCCTACAACCTGGTCAGGGAATTTCTCTCTGTGTTTGCCTGTGGGCCTGGGGTCTAATTAGAAGTGGAAGATAATCCAGGTATGTTTCCCATTTAATTTCTAGCCGATGATGCCATATCCCTGAGGAAGTCCTGATGTACCCAAGAAGTCTGGGGCAGAGACTTTATATTTTTGCTCCACACTAGCTCCAGGCATCTTTTTATAAATAAATGCATTGCCGTGGAAGAGAGCAGGAATGCCCCATGTCAGCCCCAAAGCCTAATCTGCTGGTCTGCCTGGGCTCTCACCAGTAGATACCTACTGTGTTGGGGCCCTGGAAAGAGTGCTGCTCTCAAGGAGCAGCCTGCTTAGGTACATACTTACACAAGATATTTAGGCTAGCTAAGACAGTGGGGGTGGAGGGTAGGGACTTGAACTGAGATAATTCGCAGGGCTCCTCCAACTCTAAAACACTCACCCCCTGGCTGTTCCTGAAACATGCTCCAAGCATCATCATTGCCTGCCTCCCCTGGCTCAAGACTCTCTCCCTCATCTCATGTTGATTCCTTCAAGTCCCAATGAAAATTCCACTTCCCTATAGGAAACCTTTCCCAATCCTCTGCATTCAAGTTCCTTCCCCCAGTTCATTATTTCCTATTTATACTTCATATAACTCTCCCCCATTAGATTGTGCACTCCTTGAGGGCAGGTACTGGCTATTACTTTTCTTGGTATGGCTTAGTCATAATCACTGATGTCAATTCAGAAAGGCCAAGGTTCACTGCATTCAGGGCCATCTCCAGTCATCCTGATCCATATCTGGCCACTGGTCCCAGACAGCACTGGAGGAGAAAGTGAGGCTGGTGACTTTACACAGCTTGCTACACTTAAATCCAATTCACTTGCAAGTCATGGCATCACCTCTGACATCATGGTCCTCTGAGAATGAAGGACAAACAACAAGAGTCACCAGGGCTTAATCCAGTGCCTGACATGTAGGAGGCAGTCAAGAAATGCTTGTTGACTGACTGCTCTGTGAACTGGATCAGAATTCAGTGAGCTTCTAAAAAGGAGAATTCTTGGACTCTCCTGCAAAAGTGGATGGGCTGTGGAAAGGTCCCTCCCTGTTCCCCAGAAGGACCTCTACTCCCAGAACCTACAAGTAATATTTCTTGGATCTCTTACTCTTCTGCCAGATTAGAGTGTCCCCTATCACTGTGATGCCCATGAGCACCCCATCTTTGGGTCCTTATTGGGCCAGCCTGTTTTTGTTCTTGGACTGTCCTCCCTCCTCCTGTTGACTGGCCCAACTCAAATACTACTCAATTCCGCTGGGAGGTTCTCATTGATCCTCCTTGAAAACAGCCCCCCCCCCCCACCTCTAAAGCAACCGGTACCTAAGACCAGAAGCTATGAATCACTGAAGATCTTAAAAGGTAAGTTTGGGGTGGCTAGGTGATGCAGTGAGTAAGAACACTGGCCCCAGAGTTGGGACAACCTGGGATCCGGCTTCAGAAAATGAGCCCCCACACATAAATAATGACTGGCCGTGTAACCTTGAGCAAGTTACTTAACCCCAATTGCTTTAAAAAAAAAAAAGTTAAGTGCACCAGAACCTCAGTGGCCCAATATATTCATAGGTGATGGGGATGATATTGAAGGCACTGAGGAGGGACAGTGGTTAGGGAAGGCTCCATGGAGAAAGAGGATATTCCAATGTACCTGATCCTTGGGGAACTGTTAGGATTTGGATCTGTGGAGAGAACGACGCTGTATTAACAGTATTAACAGAATGGGGTATTAAATACTTGTTGACTGCTGACCTCAGCCCTTTGGGGTTCATTTTCCTGAGCCACCAAAATGCTGAGAAAGCAGCAGATGCCATTAACAGTGGGCACATGCCCCCCTGTGGCCCAGGTCAGACAATAGGGTATGTGAGAGTGGACCTTCCCTATGTAAGAGATGGCAATGGCATCCTGGACACATCCACGGGAGCCGTGTATACCCCACTGGCCAAGGGCGGTTTGTGGACAATATTCCTGGATCCCAGCTTCCTGTTTAGAGTAATGGGGAGACTGATTTTACTAAGACACCATGATGCAAGGACTTAGTCTTCCTGCCGAGGGTGGGAGATTTCCTATTCAAGGATCTGGCCATCTCCAGAGAGAAGAGGAGCTCCTGAGCACGGCCCCTAGACATGCTACTGCCTCTGTCTTCTCAGGATGTGCTTTGTATCTGCAGGTGCTGTCTCACCCATTAGAATGTAAGCCCCCTGGAGACAAGGACCATTTTTATTTTCTCTTTGTGTCAGCTGTTTTGAGAGCAGAGTCTGATGCCTATTAAGCACTTCATAAATGCTTAGTTGATTAACTTATTAATCATCTTCCCATCCCATCTTGAGGTTGGAGGAAGGAGGGACTGGATTCAGATCCCACCCTTTTACTCTTGTGACTGTGAGACAATCATTAAACATCTCTAAGACTGGGTTTCCTGGGTTGCTGTGGGGAGCAAATGGTCATTGGGTCATAGACTTCGAAGCACGATGGACTTCCAAAGCCACCCAGTCTAACCTGTTCATTTTACAGATGGATAAACTGAGGCTTATGAAGGTAGTGAATGTCAGGGGTAGGATTCAAACCCGTGGACTTTTCGTACTGCCCTCTTCTTCCCTTCTGTAATGGGGAAATAAAGGTTCCCTCTAAGGACTTCTGTCCCTCTTGTCACAATGTCGAACAACTTGAATTTCTAAGTCTTTCCTTGTGATGACATTGTAGAAGCCAATAGTGTAAGTAGTATTGCCCTTGTTTTACAGATGGGGAAACTGAGGCTCAGAGATGAGCAAAGGGCTGCCTAGGGCTAGGAAGACTAGAGCTAGACCTGAAGTCAGGGGTGGGTGGAGCTCCAAACTTCACCCAGCTCCAGTTCTCTTTCCCCTCCACAGATTTCTGAGAGAGCTATAGATCCACCCACCCACCTACCCACCTACCACCCCTCAGGGGAGGGGAGAAGTTGTTTTGGAAAGAAGAGATAAAAGATAGGGGAAAGACAAGTCAAAGCAACACCTCCTGCTTCAGTGAGGAGGACAGAGAAGCTGAGTCTGAGGAAGAGGGAAGAGATAAGAGACCTTGGCTCCCTGGCTCCTTCTCTCACTGTCCACTAAGCCAGGAAAGGCTTCTCAAAAGCTGAACCACCTCCACATCCCCACCTTTCAACTACTCTGCAGCTGAGGCAGCCGAGCCTTTCCCCAGCTGAGATTCCCGTATTCTCTTGGATCTCTTTTGGAAACCCAGACTAGGCTGGAAATCCAAAGACCTGGGCTTCATTCTCCCTAGTCCAGGTGCCTGTGGTCCTCAGTTCTGATTTAGGAGCCTCGGCTTCCTCATTTGTCAAATATCTGTGGAGTACCTTTTACTTCCTGACAGGATGGGTATAAAGGTATCATGTTTAGAGCACTGGACATGGTCAGGAAGACCTGAGTCCAAATCCAGCCTTAGGCACTTACTCGAAGGTGACCCTGGATAAGTCACTTAACCTCTGTTAGTCTCAATTTCCTCATCTGTGAAATGGAGATCATAACAGCACCCACCTCTCAGGGCTGTTGTGAGGATGAGATAGATAATATTGTCAGGAGCTTAGCACAGTGTTTGCCCTATAGGAAGGGATCTATAAATATTCATTATTATTATTATCTCTACTCAATCACTTCCCAGGTGTGTGACAGCCCAAGGCATGAAATCATAGATTCAAAGCTGAAAATGTACAGCCCTCTCATTTCCCAGAGAAATGAGGGAAACTGAAGCACACAGCCGCCCAAGCTGGTATTTGAACCTCTCAGTCAGTCAGTCAGTGTTTCTTCACTGCCTGGGATGTAGCCGTCAGGGTTCGGAACTCAGATTTCTTTCTCTGTAAAACAGAATAACGGCGTCTAGTACACTGAGTTTCTGTGAGACCCAAATGGGAGAGTCCACTTAGAGTGCTTCCATGGGAATATTAGCTCTTATTCTCCTTGCTGAAATGAGCCGGACTAACACTATCTTCCTCCCTTTTCCCCTTCTCCCTGAGCCTTAAGCCATCGAGGCCCCCCATGAGGCTCCCCAGGCATTCCTCTGTCTATCAGGGGCCCAGGGCTAAAAGAGGATGCTGACCTTTGGGGGAGTGGGATATTTTCTCCTCTCAAAAGCTACCTTTGTTTTCGAGATCAAAGCTTCTCAGAAGGGTCTGTGTATTCCATTCAGTCCTTAAAAATGTAACACTGAACAGAGAAATCCTCCAGTGTGGGCTGCTGGTGGGCATCTTTAGAGGGGATCCAATTCTAAAGTGAATTGTGGAAAGCCACGATGAAGGGGGCTATTCTCCCAGAAAGGTTTCTCTTGGGGAAATAGAAAGTCATCCTCTGAGACAGGAGAGAGCCGGGTATAGTTGTAGCCTGGGAAAGAGAATGACAGAGCTGCAGCTGTGGGGTGAAGGACGGGGAGGCTTCGCTGGGGTGGGGAGGGAAAGGGGGACTTGTCCACCAGAGATCTTGGGGGTTCCTTACTGTACCTACTAACCGGGTTTATAGACCCGGTGGTCCTGGAGCGTCTGTGCCCACAAGACAAGTTGAGTCAGGCCAGCCTAATGCCTCCTGGCATTCTTTTGACTTCCTATTGGGTTGAGCTTTAAGCAGGTAGTGGCCCCCTCTGTAAAATGGGTACAAGAATCCTCTGCATGCCGTATTTCATGGTCTCATTCTAAGGTAGATGCTGTAAAGTTCCTATAGCCAACACAACAGACATTTGTGAAGGTGGCTAAGCAGCTAGAGATGTCTCATGGGAGCCTCATTCAAGGGCTTCTAGGCATCATTCTCTTTTTTCCTCAGAAAGAAACTGAGGCTCAGAGGACTTGTACTGCTCTGGGAAGGAGCAGGGGAGAATTTGGACTCTGATTCTGCAGCCTTCCTTGTGTATGGTTCACACCCATCTCAGGAAGGATTATTCCACTTGTGAGGAATCAGATCTAACAATTTTGGGGAGTGGTGTCCACCTAGGAAGCAGACCAAGCCATGCCATGCCAAGTGGGAGAGGTCACCCCCTGACCTCCCCCCCACCTCTGTTGCTAACAAGTTGCTGCATTGGGGATGTCACCTCAACCTCCCAGGGCCCCTCAGGATTCACTGACTGACTGGTTGCCTGAATGGTCAGCTGTCAAATTGGGTTGATGAGGTCATGGTCATGGGATAGAATCTTGGGATGGACTAGATCCCCCTCCTTGGGAAGACTTAACCTTGGCCAGCCAGTTTACTCCAAGGATGGCAAAAAGGACAACAGTGGGGATCAGAATAGCCCCTGGCCGACCCTTCTCCTGCCCCTCCATCTTTACTGCAGAAAACAGCAGTTCACGGGGGCTGGTCTCATGGTATGATCTCTTCTAGCTAAGTGCAGCCTGATGAAGACCCCAAAGCTGAGAGTGCCCATGGTAGCTGCTGATAACAAGGAAGGGGGTGGGAGCAGGCACCCTAGGCTTAGAATCATAAGGGAGCTGGATTAGTATCCTGCTTCCAGCTTTGTGCTTGGGCAAGTCAGTTAACTTCGGTCTGCCTCAATTTCCTCATCTGTAAGATGGGGATAATAATGGCACCCCCCCCCGGGTTGTTGTAAGGGTCAAATGAGAAAATGAGCCCTTTCCTCATTCCACCAGCTGTTAGTGCCTCCCCCCCTTCCCTCTGCCCCCTGCCCCATCTATTTTGTATATAGCAGTTTATTTTCAGGATTGTTTTCCCCAATAGAATATAAATTCTTTGAGGGCAGGCACTGTTTCACTTTCATCTTTGTCTCCACATCCTTGCACAATGCCTAGTAGATAGTAAGTGCTTAACAAATGCTCGTTAATCAATCGATAACACCTGTCAAGTGCTTTGCAGGTTTTAAAGGAGTATGTGAATGTCAATGATCCTCAGCCCATAGATCCTGGCACAGGCTTCTTTGAAACAGCAAAGGAAATGTCTGTAAAGTTTTTCAGGAACCATGGAGCTCTCAGTCAGTCAGTCAACATAAGCACCTGCTAGCCTCCAAAAAGAGAGGAAGATAAGCCGTGCTCTCAGGGAGCTTACAGTTGAATGGCAGAGTAGACATGGAAAGCAAGCTATCTCCAGGAGCTATGATACAGCTCAAGCTTTCTGCAGAACAAATAAGAAATCATTGCCAGAGCAAGGCACCAGAGCTCCGAGGGGTTGGAGAGGTTTCCTGTAGAAGATGAGGCTTTAGTTGGGTCTTACAAGGAACTGGGGAGCTCAGTAAGCAGAGATGAGGGGGGATGGGGTCCAGGCATGAGGACCTGCCACAGGTATGCCCAGAACCAAGAGATGGAGGATCTAATAAAGTCACCCACTGTGGTGGCTGTTATTTCATTATTGCCATCACCCCCATTTTATAAATGAGGGAACCAAGGCCCAGATAGGGTGACTTTAAAGAACTGGAGATGGGAGTCCAGCTACTGGACCTGTCCATGATCACATGGTATGTAACCATCAAAGATGAATCTTCCCGAATCCCAGAATTTCAGATTGGAAGGGATCCAGAGAAGCACCCAGGTCCATCCAACACTCCATTCTACCCCATCCCAGAAAAAGGGCCAGCCTATGCGCAAAGACCTCCAGGGACAGGGAGCTCACTACCTCCCAAGGTAACCCATTTCTACTTATGGGATGACTCTTATGGTTAGAAAGCTTTTCCTGATCTCATGCTTAAAGTTGCTTCTTTGAAAGTTCCTCCTTGTCACTCCTAATTCGTCTGGAATCCTGCAGAATCAGCCCAATGCCTGTTTGAAGACAGTTAATGAATCTCTCCCAAGTTTTCTCGTGTCCAGGCTCAACACCCATAGTTCCTTCAAAGGACATTCACATGACATAATCTTAAAACCCTTCCACATCCTGGTGGCCACCCCTCCCCCAAACACACACTCCAATTTGTCCCTGTCACCCAGAAGTGGTCATGATTGTCCTGCCAGGGTAGACCAGCATTTCCTTGGGCCTGCTTCTGCCCCAGGTGCCATTAGCTTTGGGGGATATATCACCTTTCCTTTTTATATGATAAGAAAATGGAGGTTCAGAAAGGCCAGTTGCCTTCCCTTAGGACATGTAGCCCTATATAGCAATCTATTCGGGAGGGTGAAAGGCCATCATTTCCCTGACTCTGCTCAGGGCACCTGCCTGTTCTTCTGTTGTGGGCTTCTTGGCTGTTCTATTTCAGACCTTGCTTGGGCTGGGGGCTGGGGGTTAGGGAGGAGGTGGTATCTAGTTGAGTCTTTTTTTTTTCTTCTTGTGGCTTAACTGCCTCATCCTTGGCCAGAGGCATGGGCAGATACTGTGCCCACTTCCTTTCCTCTTTTGTGTTTCTTCTGTTACTCATTCTAGGCACAAATGCCCTGCTCATCACATGTCCTTGGCATTCTGTAGTGTCTTTGTAACTTCCCTTCCCACTGTCATTTAGGGTCTTGTGGCTTTCAGGCTGTATTTGTACCATACCACTGGGCATGTCCTGGCAGAGATGCCCCCACAAAATCATTCATTCATCATTTTCTGAGTACCAGTCACAGTCCCGGGATGCAAAGATGGGTAGGTCATGGTCCCTGCCCTCCAGAAGTTTACAGTCTAGTTGACATAGAGCAGCATCAAGGAAAGGTGGGTGTAATCAGTGCCATTAGAGGGGAGTACCAGTATGATAGAGTTGACACTCTCTGAGGGTCTCTCAGATCTTCTCCATTTCCTGGGGCCCCAGAATCTCCCTCCATCAACTTTATTTGTCCCTACTGGGGACTTAGAGGAACAAAGGAGAGAAGGCCAAGACATTAGAAGGAGACCTTTTCCTTAGATCACCTTCCTAATTGTTTTAGAGGATGGAAGGCAATGGGAGCCTATAGATTCCCTGAGCTGTGCTGTCTCTTCACACATCTTCCTCTGTCCCCTGGGGATCCCTGTCCTTGTTCATTCATGCCCTGTCCCCACCTCCACCCTCTGCCTCAGGTCATAGTGGGGACATACAGTCTCAAGGTAAGGAAGCTAGTGATGAGAGCAAAGGAGAAATCCTTGAGAAATATGAAGGAGACAGCATGTTCCCACCTCCGCACCTTTCTCTCCTCCTCCAATGCTGTCATCACCTATCTTCTATAGCTGTCAGAATCCAATCTGTATTTCCCTTCTCTTCTCATTCTTAAGATCAAAAAGGTTTAGGAGAAGCATATAGAGGCTCTCTGTCCAATTAGATGTCCTCTATGATCCCTGATGATGATGGGATTCATCATTCATTCAGACAGATATCTGCATCCTCTCCCCATACTAGAATGGGAACACTTTCTCCTTGTTTAGTCCCTTCTTTATTCATGTTAACCCTTTTCACATTTCTCAAGTTTCTACCCAGCTCTGGTCTTTTAATAAAGATCTATTTTATCAAAAATCCATTTTTACAGGTATGATTATACTCAGTTTTGCTGGGTACGTTTTCTTTGTTGTAAGCCCATGGCCTTTGCCTTCTGTAATATTATCTTCCAAGCTCTCTGCCACTTCATAGTGGTGGCTGCTAAATCATGTGTGATCTTGATTCAGTATTTGAATTATTTCTTTCTATTTGCAGTATTTGTTCTTTTTGTAAAATTAAACTTTATGTTTATTTTAGTTTACATCATTCATTTCCACAGATTAGTTACAAATTGCAGCATTTTTTCTTTGACTTGGAAGCTCTGGGTTCTGACCATGATGTTCCTGGGAATTTCCATTTTGGGGGTTTCTTTCAGGAGGTAGCTGATGGATTATATATCCACTCTGCCCTCTCTTAAAGATCTGAGCAATTTTCTTTTAAGATCTCTTGAAATAGAATGTCTGGGCTCTCTCTCTTTTTTTTTTTTTTTGGTCAGCTTTCAAGCGATCCGGTGATTCTTAATTTTTTTCTCCTTGATTTGTTGTTTTGCCTGTCAGATCCCTTACTCTTTTTCTTTCTTTCAGTCTTTGAATTTGTTTTGAATATTTTTGTTTCCTCAGGAAGTAATAAGTTTCTGTTTCATCCATTCTAATTTTCAGGGAATATGTTGCTTGGCCATGGTTTTGTGCCTCTTTAGCTGAGCTGTTAATTCCTTTTTCTCATCTTTTTTACTTGGCTCTTGTTTCTTTTCCAATTTTTTCCTTTAGCACTCTCACTTCTTTTATTAAAATTTTTAAAAAACTCTTCTTTGCTCAGTTCATCCTGGATTTGTGACCTGGAACTGGTTGGGGATGACCAAGATGTTTGTTTCCACCCTCTGTATGAGGTTGTACTTGGTTCACCTGGCTCCATCCTCTTCCTGCTCAGTCATTTGCTTCTGATTAGCTCCCGTCCCCCTCTCCCATCCCTGGGGTCCACAGTTCTCTCTCCATGTCTCTCCAGCCCTACATGGCCTGATCAGATGACTCACTGTGACTTTTTCTTGGATTTCACTCTCAGGATTTGCTCTGCTGCTTTTCCTAGATCTTTTTGAAGGACTTTTGTGGAAAGGAGCTTGCTGGACCTTCTCTCTGCTCCTCTGCCATCTTGGCTCTGCCTTCTTCATGATGGTCTTGGCTTCTTCTGAGGATGATACTGAGTGCCCCGGGACGGAAACATTGCTGTTCATGAGATTCTTAGGCTCAGGGTTCTGGACTGTGAGGGCAGATGGAAGGCAAGGTGGTGCCGGTGGTAGTTCTTACTGCCTCCTGTCTCTACCTCAGGGTGCTCAGCTAGCCTGGCTTGCCTTCTCTTTGGATGGCAGTTATTTGGGATGGTCACTCCTTTTCCATAGGAGTTGCTTCCCTGGATGGTGGCAATAGGGACTTTAGTGGAAGCAGGATAAGTTTGGAGGGTGCTTCCACTTCAAGGGCCCTTGTTGGAGGCACATGGATGAGTCCCACCATTCATACTGCTGAATGAAGGTGGAGAAAAATCACATCATTGTGCTGGCTGGGTCCACGCCAAATGTATGTTCCATATCCCCCAGCTGAGCCCTCACTGATGCTAGGAAATCCTATTATATCCCCCTCATCAACTCACCACCTCCAAAGCGGCCCTTCCAAACCTTCTCAGCTACTAAAGTGATTTTCCTAAAGCACAGCTCTGATGGTGACACTCAGTAAACTCTAGTGACTCCCTGCCAAATACTGGATCAAATACAAAATGTTCAGTTTGGCATTGAAAGTCTTTTATAACCCAGTCTCCTCCCACCTTTTCACTCTCCTTATGCCTTACTCCCTTCATGTATTCTTCAGTCCAGTGACCCCAGGCTTATGGCTATTCCACAAAGAAGACCCTCCATCTTTCAGCTCTGGCCATTCTCTTCAGCTGTCCCCCATACCCAGAATGCTCTCCCTCTTCATCTCAGCATACTGGCTTTCCTGGTTTCCTTTAAGTACCAGCTAAAATCTCACCTTCTACAGGAAAGCTTCACAACCTCTCTCAATTCCAATGCTTTTTCTTTGTTCATTATTTCCTATTTGTCCTATATCTAGCTTACTTTATATAATTGCATGTTGTTTCTCCCCTAGATTGTGAGCTCCTCGAGGGCAGACACTGTCTTGTACCTCTTTTGGTATCCCCAGCACTTAGCATACTCTGGCACATAGTAGGCACTTAATAATATTGATTTATTGACTGATTGATATAGGAATGACCTCTAAGCCTTCCACCATCCTGGTTATTCTCCTCTAGAAACCCTCCAGGTGATCAATATCCTTCATAACATATGGATCTCGGAGCAAAGTCAGTACTGTGCTTGGGCTCTAGAGCACTAAAGAGTGCAGAAGTCCTGTTACCCCCTCATGTGGCAGACTTTACTGCTGTTAATGGAGCCTAACACTGCACTAACTTTCTCAAATTCCATATCAAAATATAGCTGCATTTTGAGCTTTTGGTCCCCTATAACCGCCAGTTTGTTGTTAGTTTTTTTGATTTTCAGACGAACTACTATCCAGCCACACACCCACCATCTTGTATGTGTGGAATTGATATATTTAAACTCTGGTGTAAACCCTCTATTTATCCCCATTACACACTCTCTTCATAGAATCGAGTCAACATTCTGACCCACCAAGATCACTGTGCACGAATTCAACATGTTAGCAGCCCCTCATCAGCACATAAGCCTAGGATCTGTAGCCCAGTGTTTCTGGGTGCTGTATTTTGATGTTACTGTTTAAGAGGCCATCCAAAGGAGGCCAGGGAGGGCAGGCATGGACCACTGAGGGGGCGGTGTTCTTTGATGAAAGGGACCTGACTTTGGCAACTGATTGCCTATGGGAAGATGAGGCAGAGGGAGGATTCACCATGTATTCGAAGGCTGCATTCCCAAATGTCTTCAAGATAGAGGATTCTGTTGAAAGAACTGGGCATATCAGGAAGGGAGAGGAAGCTGGGGTTTGACTCACAGTTTAGTTTGGAAATACCTTTCATGTAAATGTAGCTGCCAAATTCATCATTTAAAAACATGTTTCCCCTTCCTTCTCTCTTTCTTCCCAGTCTTCTCTTTCAATCTAGTATCTCTCTTTAAGCACCGACAGATTCTGTCCTTTTCATGTGGATGCTTTGACATGGTGTAGATGACAAGTCCCAAATTGATTTTTCTTCCAATTGTTCAGGTAGAAGTGTAAATGGGGGCTGCCCAAAAGGAGCAATTAGAAATGGCATTGCAGCATCCCAACAGTCTAAACCATCATCTTGGAAAGTCTTTAGACTCTGGGCTAGCTTCATCTTTGAAACTTCAAGACTGGGCTAGCCCCATCTTAGAAAACAAATCATTAGTTTCTGCCACAAGAGCAAAAGTATAGAAGATGTTATATGAATCAAGTATCCTATCCAACATGAATCAAGTATGGGACAGCTATTTATCCTGTCTGGAGCAGTTGCTGCCTTCCATTCCAGGTCCCCTTGGGTTTGCATCTCCTTCTATAATTTCTTGCCTGACTTTAACCCCCTGCCAGTAATGGGTGGATTTCAGGCTCTGTGATCTTCTTCAGGTCTGATTAGGGAAATATTTATGCCCAGAGAATGATTAAGTGTGATATTTGGTAGGGGCAGAATACAGATAGTCAGTGTGGGCACAAGCCATATGGGGAGGTTTTGGTGGGCTGCTACATGGGCATTGAAGGGTGGGGGAGGAGCCATGAGCCTCCTTGGGTTGTATGAGTTCTTAGTCATCGTGATGGAATGCTCTAGAATGTGATTACTCTATGGTGTTGACATTCTGCCCCCAGCTCCTTTGGTTGTGGGCCTCGCTGGTTCCCTCTTCACCTTAGATCTGTTTAAAGCTCGGTTTCATTGCCATTTCCCTGTGTTAAGCCTTTTCTGACTTCCTCCTGGACCATTAATGTCTCCTCCCTTAGCCCCAAACTGCTCTGTTTCTAGTTTCTATTCTCTTCTTGATGCATGTCTTGCTCTCCTTACTAGAATGTCAGCCTCTTGAGGACAGAGCCCACTTCCTTTGTGTCTTTTCATGGTCATTTGCCCTGTACCTTGTACATAGTGGACGTGTAATAAGTGTGCATTGTGTTTTTAAAAATCTCACAGTGATTAAGGCATCATGGCTCTGACTTGCCCCTGGAAAATTCCCAGATTTTTTATTTTAGTAGCTTAACATTATCTTCCCTTTTCCCACCAGAACCTTGACTTAAGATTAAAACCAAACCAAACCAAACAACCAAAAAATCTTTCCTCAAATCAGAATGAGAGCAAAATTGTTTAAGGTACTTTTCAAAATTAGAAAAATCAACTCACTCCACCATGGAAGAACCATTGGTTGGCACATTTGGTGGACTCTGATTAAGGGGAAGTCTGTGCTGGGGGAATTTGCAGCACGAGGGGCTTTGATTGCCTGTCAGACAAGCTCAGAGCCTCAGTCTGTAATTTGGCACTGAGTGATCAAGCTCAGTTAATGTGATAAACTCACCAGCCTCCAGTTGTTAGCAGACCAAAGGGGGAACCATGATTAAAGCCAGCTGAGGCTCCATAGGTTGGTGGTGCAGATGAAGTTCAAAGGCTCAAAGCCATGGAAGAATAGAAGTGTTCCTGCCCCCATCAGAAATTGGGAAAGGAGAGCCAAGAGGCCATTTCTTTGTTCTGATGGACTGTGAAGGGGTATGTTGGGTCCTAAAGACGCTTTTGTTTTTACTTCAGATCTTCTTGTAATAGACTCATTGCTTGGCCCAGGTGGCTGGAGCATTGCACCCACTCTCTCCCTACTTCTCTCTAGATTATAGATCCATGTAGGTGGTCTAGAGCCAATTCAGACTTCCAATGACTTCTAGGGACCCCTTTTCTTGTATTTTTTAGATCATTATACCATATCCCTGCTGTGTTATTATATAAGATTTATTTATAGCTTAAATTTGTGCTCAATCTGTGGTTACCACACGAAGAGGAGTAGAAGATACTTGATGTGCAGTATGAGTCAGGTATGGGACAGCTATTTATTTTCTTCATGCAAAAGAAATGCTAAAAGACACAGAGGATTTGAAGCATGTACTGATAAGACTTAAGCAATCAGTAACATAATTTATAACTACTGTGGTAGTCTGCTAAAAAATTGAAGCAGTTTGCGGGACTGTGGAAGAGATATTCTATATTTTACCTTGGCTCTGCAGTGTTAAGCTACTCCTGGTCAGTACCTTCTTCAGTATAGGCCAGAGACTAGGCCCATTCCTTTGCCAGGGATCATTTTAATCTCCAGTTAATGTGATCAGGTTTCTTTGAACTCACAAGCTCACCTCAAAGTTGACACATCCATCTAGAAAACCGTGTTAAGTCACCTACTTGGGAAAGAGAACACAAAATGGAAAAGGTAGTCAGGGTCCCAGGTGAAAGTTCACCTAATTGGGTCTACTTCTACTGCCTGCTGTGTGGGAGCAGTCACCATTTGGTTAGAGCAGGGGGAAAGGGCAACTCCCTTTCCTTATAGAAAGTCCATTAAAAGAGCAACTTGACCCTATGGAAGAGTGGAAGAAGAAGAGCTCCAGGGGGGTCTGATTCCCCTTTTAGAGCTCCATTGAGTCACCTGCTCTTCCTGTTCAATGGCCAATGAGGGGACACTTGGTCCTCTCAAGGGCATAAGAGTGGTGAGTCACACATGGTCAACAGGGAGCAGCTGGAAGATCATGGTCCTCAAAGTGCCCACTGCCCAAACACTCAGTCAGCATGAACATGTGGCAGGAATCAGGAAGGATAGTTTGGCTAAGTTTTTTTAAAACCTTATATAAAAGTCATATAAAATGGAGACAGTAACAGCAGCTACCTCATAATATACACACACATTATATGTTTTACATATAGTTCATCTGAGCATCACAAAACCCTAGTAGATGCTGTATATATGTATATACACACATACATATGTACACACATATGTCTGTATGTATATATAGATATATTTATAGCTATCTATAGTTTTGTAAACCTTGAAGTGCTTATAAAAGGTAAGCTTGTGTGGGGCAAAGATTCTTTTTGTAGTATCTGCATGGATCAGGCCAATGTGAAAAACGTTATAAGTAGAAAAAAAATTGATGAAAGCTAGGCATCTTAGAAAATATAGTCCCCTGCCCATATTTCTTAGCCTACAAGAAAATGGAGGATTTCCACCAATACTCCCATCTTTAGGGCAGGGGCAGATGAACAAGGGAGGTATCAGAGAGTTTCAGTCAGGGGCAGCATGATGGTGTTTGGCATGCTATCATGAACTTCACCCATTGTAGGCAGCAGCCCCAGTAACCAGACCAGGAAGCAAGCCCCAGACTTGGTGATTGGCTCCTATCAGTGACCACAGGGTGTAGAAGGAGTGCTTCTGTCACAAGGTGGTCAGTGTCTTCATCATTGATCTTCTGAAATTTCCAGAGGTCTGAAGTCTTTCAAGGTTGTTGTCATTGCACAAAAGTGTATAAAATTTTCTTCCTGGTTCTGCTCATTTCATTCTATATCAGTTCAAACATGTCTTCCCAGGTTTTTCTCTAAGATCTCCTATTTCACTGTTTCTTGTAGAATAAGAAATATAGAATAGTATTCCATACCATTCATATACCACAATTTGTTCAGCTGTTCCCCAGTCAATGGGCAGTTCTCCAGTTTCATTTTTTTCACCACAAAAAGAACTGCCCAGAAATACTTTTGAACACATGCATTCTTCTCCCCTTTCTTTGATCTCTTTGGAGTATAAACCTAGTAGTGGTACAGTTGAATAGCTAGGTGACACAGTGGAGGGAGCACTGACCTTGAGGACTCATCTTCATGAGTTCAAATCCATCCTCAGATACTTACTAGCAGTGTGACTGTGGGCAAGTCACTTTACCCTGTTTGCCCACTTCCTCATCTGTAAAATGAGCTGGAGGAGGAAATGTCAAATCACTCCAGTATCACTACCAAGAAAACCCAGAATGGAGTCATAAAGAGTCTGAAGCAGCTGAAAAAAAATGCAACAAGAGATGGTGTAGCAGAGTCTAATGGTGCACACAAATAGCAAAGTTGGGGCATGGTTCCATGGTGCTTTCCGTAATGGTGGGGCAAAGTCACAGCTCTAGCCGCAGAGCATCAGGGTGCCTTCTCCCCCAGCCCCTTGTCATTCTTTTCTTTTTATTGGGCTCCAGATAGAAATGGGCCTGGGAAAAACCACCCTTCCCTTATTCTTCTTTCAGCTGGTGCTAAGAAGAATATTGGACGATGGATAAATGCCTTCTTTCTGGAAGTAGTGTTATTATATCATTCTTGGAGCCATAATTCAATAGCTTTCACATAGAAAAGACTCTGCAGTGGGTTCCTATCTTACTGTATCTTTATTCATAATGTTCTGTGGTCTATTGTACATGCTTCCTCTTCTTATTCTTTTCCTTCTCTTCCTCTTTTGTCACCTCCTCTTCCTTCTCCCTTTTGTCCTCCTCTTTGTCTTCTTTCTTCTCTTTCTCCTCCTCTTCCTTCTATTCCTTTTTCCTTCTTCTCCTCCTTCCTCCCCCCTCTTTCTTCCCCTTCTTTTTCTATCTCTTTTTAATGGAGTTTAGATAGAAACAGTCCTGGAACAGGTCACTCTCTTGACATCTTTCTTTTATAATTAATCATATTTATTATATTAGTAGATAACACAAGTATTCTTTAGGACTGATGCTAATGTCACCTGATGACTTTTCTACTTGCTGGAGAAATCCTTCGAATCTCTCATGTAGAGGAATTATATTTTAAACTTGTACTGTTTTATAAGTTGCCAAGATTTATAGTCCCAGAGAAAAATGAAGAAAAAACCCTCATTAATATGGGCAAACGTGACTTATAAAAATGTTGCAAGTGGATAGATTCCTTTAAGAAAGGGTTCCCAGTACTTCCCCCTTCTGATTTCTTTTCCTCTGTTCTTCATCTCCACCTTCCTGGGTCTTTTGCTAGACCTACATTCAGCTTCTATAGATGTCAAGAGCCCTTTTTAGGCTCCATGGGATGTCATTTACCTTGAATCATACTCCTTGGTCCCCACCCCCCAAAGGAACTGCTATCTAAGCTTTAAATGAGGTTTCTTCATGGTGCCATCTGAGACCTTTTCAGACAGAAAAGAGGGAGAAGCTGCGACCTTAAGGGTCCTGCTGGGGGAGAGTGCACACAGCTTTGCTTCATCATGTAGAGCAGAGGGGCAGACACTGGAGATGCAGGGTTATGGAACAAAGGGTCATGGAATGATAGAATTTCAGAGCTGAAGGAGACCTGAGAAAGCATTCGTTCCACAGACAGCCTCCCTCCCACCTCGCCCCCCCCCCCTTGAAATCCACCAGGAGGCTCTGATAACAGGAGAATGGAGCGCTTGTGAATTCAGTGCAACGCGGCTTCTGTGTATATGAGAGATTTTGTGCCTAAGCACAGGAAGTTGGCTTCTTCTTGTTTTAGGTGGACAGCTCCCCCCTGGAACATAGTGGGGGACAATTTAACTGAGAGACAAGGCTGGAATTTTTCCATAAGAACTTTTATTAGCAATCCACAGATGAATTCATCCACTGATCCTAATTTTAACACCAATCTGAAGACTAGCATGACTAGCACCACCTATGGGGGCCTCATCCTGTTTCTCCTTTCAGTCCTCTCTGTGTGGTAACAGATTAGTACCTTGCCTCAGAAGTTCAGCCACTACTATTAAAAGCTAACCATCCGGGGCGGCTAGGTGGCGCAGTGAATAGAGCGCCGGCCCTGGAATCAGAAGGCCCTGAGTTCGGAGCCGGCCTCTGACACTTAATCCATAAGAACAAAAAAACCTATCCGTGTAACCTTGGGCAAGTTACTTAACCCCAATTGCCCTAAAGGGGCGGCTAGGTGGCGCAGTGAGTAAGAGCGCCGGCCTCGGAGTTGGGATGACCCGAGATCAGATCCGGCCTCAGAAAATGAGCACCCACGCATAAATAATGACTAGCCGTGTAACCTTGAGCAAGTGACTTAACCCCAATTGCTTTAAAAAAAAAAAAAAAAGCTAACCATCCATGAAGGAATAGATGCTAGACAGAACTACTCGAATTACTAGCCTGGTCTATCTTGGACCCCTGAAAATGGCTGTTGCTATCCAGGCAGAATTGGATTGCAGACTGACTGAGTTATTCCTTCCACTTGGCAACTGCCTTTGCCCTTTCAGCTCTCCCAGTCTTTAAGTTCCTTGATGAAGGAGACCCTCTTCAATCTGTCTCCCAAAGGAACTTCCCCATGGCTTTTGTCCACCCTTGTTGACACTAAGGCCATCATCTTGGTCCTCAGGGCTTTTGAAAGTTCTGCCCCTTACTCTGACCTATTGCTCTCTCATTCCCATAGTTTATCTGAACTAGATATTATTGCCTATTCTGCCCTTTGGTAAAGCTCAGTTCCTTCACCCAAGGTCAGAAAACTATCAGTCTACCTGATAGCTATTTGTCCTGGACCTAAGCCAAATTGGTCTATTTCTTCCTCAGTTCTTACATAGGTTATCCATCCCACCCTCCACCATGCCTGGAATGTTCTTCTCCTCCAGCCTCTTGCAGTCCCTAGTTCTTCCCTTCAGGGCTCAGCTCAGGAGGTGCCTCCTACACAAGGTCCTTCCTGATGCCCCTATTTTTAGTGCTTTTGACCTCCTTACTGAAATTGCTTCATATATATTACAGATGTAGGCTCTGGAGTCTTTTCTTGCACTGGCTAGATGGGCCCCCAGAAGGCAGCTGATATTTCTTCCATCAGGGTTCAAGAGGATGATGAGGGGTTAAAGGTATCTTTTATAGTCATTAGCTCTAAAGGAATCTTGGAGTAGACAATTCAGGCTTGAGGAAGTCCCAAGAAAAGTTTGGCTAATTCAGCAACTTCTCCCTCCCAGTAACTATAATATCATCTGCTGTTTATTACCCAAATCTTTCTAGCAAATGGAATTTTACTTCAAGAGGCTAAGGGTTAACTAGAGAGAGATATAAATGTAAAGTTTGATGGAAAGCCTAACTTCTGCCTGGGTGTCAGGAATTTTCCTAACTGGGGGCTCAAAGCCATTATAGCCAAACTCATAATTTTCAAATAAAATAAACTCTCCAGAGCTGAACAGGAATAATGAGGTGGTGGAATTATTTTGCCTCCGCCCCACTCCTGGTTATAAATGAACAAATTATTGTAATACTATTTTACACACATTCTGTATGTATGTGGGTATATGCATACATGTATGTATATGTGTGTCTATATTGATTGGTTTTGCTGAATATTTTTTAGCCTCTTTTTAAAAAGGCTTTATAAGAGATGGTTGTCTGGGTAGGGAGGCAGGGAGGGATACAAGGAAAAATCTAAATGATACAAAAGCAAACTATATGGATACAAATTTAATTTCTAAAAAGACATGTGGGCCAGTAGTTTGGCCCTGATAGGCACAGATGAAATCTCTGATTGTATCTCCTGGGGTTCCTTCAGCTATGAAAGTGTTATACGGGCAGCATGTACACTGTATGAGAGAGAGAGAGAGAGAGAGAGAGAGAGAGAGAGAGAGAGAGAGAGAGGGAGAGAGAGAGAGTGTGTGTGTGTGTGTCTGTATACTGGAACATGCTCCTGGCCCTCACTAGCCCAGCCTTGACTTACCAACTTAAGCTTCAGTTTGGGATTTCTTTTTTCTACCCCACATGGACCAAATGTTCCCAGTCTGACATTTGAAATGCCTGGTGTACACATTCCTTCATCTGCTTACAACCAATCCTGTCTGCTTCATGAAATATTTACCATCTTCCTCCATGTTCTCCACATGTTTCCAGTCCCAGAGAGCTCAGGATTGTTAATTAAGGTCTTTTTCTTCTCCCTCCCCCTGCCTTCCTATCTGTACTTTGGGGGCTATGCTGATTTAATCATCTTCAAAGGCTTAATTATCATTACTTAATACTCAGCAAGTGCTAACAGTGTCAGGTCCTTCTATCAGAAGTATTTCTTCCCTCTGGGTGATAGTGTTTTCTTTACTCTCTGTTGGGATCTCTGGAGAAACCAGCCCTTTGGGCAGTGACTGGCCTGCCTTCTGACTCAGAAATGGGCCCACCCCAAGAATGGAGAAAAGGGTGATGTGGAGAAAGACTTCATCCAGCCTTGTGTTTACCTGCTGTGCTTACCTCAGGATGCCTCTATTTGCCAAATCTTTAATTCCCATCTCACTCCGCTTCTAGGATTGAGAATGAAAAGGGACCCTTGAGATTGGGTAAGCCATGAGGTCCTTTCAACTGTTATATTTAATATCTAAACTTTTACATATATAAAGTGCACTCTGGAGAAGAGGAGAATGTGCAAGAAATGGGTTATTATGGTTAGGCAATAATATAATAAGAATGCTGATGCTCTCTCATGTTATATATTTAATTCTGTACCAATCAAATGACCAAGCTGTGCCTTATGGAGCTAGACAAAAAAAAAGTAACAACATTAATTTGAGGGACCAAAAGGTCCTGAATCTCACAGGAAAGATTTGTTCCCCCAAGGAGGAATGAAAAGGGAATGGCATGATCTCAAATTATTACAAAATTATAAAATAATCATCAAAACAATTTGATACTAGTTAAAAAATAGAAAAGAAATCAGTGGAACAAATGAAGGAAGTAAGAATCAGAAGCAACTAAACTCAGTAATTCAAGGTCTGATAAGCCAAGTATATAAATTGTATGTGGAAGGATTCTATTTAACAAGAATTTCAGGGGAAACTTGGGGGAGGGGTAGGATGGCAAAAAAAAAAAAAATAGGTTTAGGCCAGCATCTTTACTCCACATATCCCTGTAAGTTCAAAATGGATGCTCAGATAGAAAAGGTCATATCATTTTAAAAATGGAGAAAATAGAGTTATCTTTTACACCTGAAGTGTCTAAGGCTGGATTCAAACCTAAATGTTAAATCCAAATTTAGGAAAGATAAAAACGATTATTTCAATTCCATGAAATTGAAAAGTTCGGCATGGACAAAATCAGTGAGGCTACGCTAAAACCCCTTAATGGAGAAGGGGGGATGGGAATCCTTGGCACCAAATGTCTCTGACAAGGGCTTGCTACCCAGTACATATAGGAAGCAAACACAAAGAGCCATTCCCACTAGAAATGTGATTAAAGAATATGAAAATGCCAGTCCTCAAAGGAACAATTATAAAGGGTTAACAATCACACATACAAATGACAATGTAGTCTTTATAAACTCTGGGGCCTCTTTTCCCAGCTGCCACCTTCTTCAACAAGTTGAGTCCTCAGAGGGCAGCTCCATTCCCCTCAGTTCTAGAGATTCCCCCCAGGGTTGGGGGCATTCTTTTCCAGTACTCTTGCCGAAGCCTCCATTTCCCTGTGTTCTCCACAATATCAGTTGATGGTTTTTAGTGTCCCAGTATCATTTAACCAACTAACATCAATTAGCTTTTGCAAATGAATATTTATTGAGAAGATGTGGTAAAAACCAGAAGTATGTTTTCCCCAGTGCCCAGTGGAGCCAACAAGCTCCAGTGTGAACTTGGAGCTATATCCCTTGGAGAAAGTGAGTTCAAATTTGCTACAAAGTCCTGGCTCCTTGGGTACTGTGTAGCAAGTTTACTTCTGAATATAGTGTAGCCCACTGGTCTCCCTACAGCCCTTTTGCTTCTCAGTGGGGCTGCTTCCTGCTCCTCCAGCTTGGCAAGTAGCAAACTTTGACAGGGACCCCATCGCTGGACTTCTGCTCTTTCAATATTTCACAGTCAACAGGGTTGCCAAGATCGCTAAGAATCCTTCACCTAAAAGTGGAAAATGTCAGTAGATAAAGAACAGTGGTACCATGTTCACAGGCTGCATGTTGGTCTGGATGGGTGGAATCTCTTTCTTCACCTCAGTCAAGCCAGGAAAGAGAGAAGCTCAGCTGACCCCCTGGGAACTGTTTCTAAGGATGATCGGTTCTGGCTCTGCAATTGATCAAAAACCTTTTTCTTCACATGAGAAGTAGATAAGAAACATGCTACTAAAGTGTACTTCTAGAAGAAAGCTGACCAAACTTCCCCCAAACTACTCTTGCCCTTGGCTGGGTCCCAATTACAACAAGTATGAGCTTTCCCCTCACTTCTAACGAACTGACAAACATGACAAAAGATGGGGACAGTTAATTTCAGAAAGGCTGTGGCAATGCAGGTATGGTGGGGTGGGGCTAAATTATTTTGACCATTTGGGGAAGTGATTTGAAATGTGCCAAGAAGGTGACTAAAATGTCAACATTTTTGATCCCATCACTGGGCATGTACCCCAGAGAGGTCAAAGATGGAGACAGAAGTACCACATCTACCAAAATATTCAGAGAGGGACTTGATGCAGTAGTAAGTAACAAACTAGAAACAAAGGCAGTGTCCAGGGACTGGAGAAGGGTTAAATAAATTGTGGCACATGAATGAATTCAAGAAAAATCACTTAGGAAGCTTTTGCTATGTGCCTGGAACTAGAGAGGCAAATATCAAGGAGAAGGCAATCCTGGCTTCACCCCTAACCCATAAAGGGGAGAGACAGCTGAAAAAAAGGTGACTGAAAGCCAGGGAGGAGCATTCTGGTTAGGAAAGTCACAGGGATGGTAAGTAGGACCTTTGGGGAGGAGATCAACATACCTTTTCCAATGGCAGTAGTAGCAATGGCACTATTGATTTGATTGTGATTCCAATACTGGAGATCAGAAGAGGAAGGTGGAGATAAGTGACCCTGTGGATTTGAGCAGTAGCTGGTCAGTTGGTTGTCCTTTGTCCTTGAAGAGGGCATCACTATACTAAGTCAAGTTTCAGTGTGTCCAACTGTGATCGACCAGACCAACAGGAGCTTGGAATGCTCTACCGCAGGTCCGTGTGAACACTTGGGGATGGATCCTCTAAAACTGCACGTCCTGCATTTCCTTTGGACGTCTTCATCCCACTTTGCTCAGAGAGCACAGCCCCTTCTCTGATGTGGGCACGCCATGCTGGGCGGTCCTGTGCCAACATCTCCCATGTCACACAATCAATTTCAAAGTTCTTGAAAGAGACCTTGAGAGTGTAGCAAGTTGATTGGTAAAATACCAGGGGAGTAAAATGAGGCATGATTGTTACTAGACTGGGGAGGTATAGTGAGCAATACAAAGCACCCCCCAGTTAGGGGAGGGCAGGCCCAGGGGAGGAGTTCCAAGGATGAAAAGGCCACCAAGTTGTGGGGTCAATGTGGCTGAAGAGGAGATGCCTGGGGAGTCAAGTGATTTTCCCAAAAATGTGATAGATTGTTGTGTTCTAAGAGACAATAAATACGAAGAGTTCAGAGAAATGTGGGGAGACATATAAATTGATACAGAATGGAGGCATCAAACTTGCCAACATAAAGACAAAAATGATATAAATCAAAAGGGAAAAAACACACCTGAATGTTGTGTAAGTATAGTGACTCCTATAAATGAGTGGGGAATATATTGATGTTTCAATCAACAAACATTCTGTTTCCACTGTCAGTGGAACAGAAAGGTAGATGCTGAGAGCAGCGGGGTAAAGGACCACCTCTCCATGTGTTTTGGCTTTCTTGGGGCTTACATTCAGTGCCCAGGACATGGAGACTCTGGCAGTCACTGGTGTCCTCCCTACCTCCAAATGAATGAATGCTCTGGGATGCCTCCTCATCATTGGCAGTTCTCCTCTTCACTGGTGGCCTCACAGAAACAGGGTAGCTGAATAATAGCCCTTCTCAGGTACTTTCTGTCCCCTGGAGGAAGGTGGACCAGAAGCCAAAGGCCAGTGGGATCCTCCTTGCTGTGGATGGCTTGTGGAAACCCTAGACCCTTCTGGGCTTCCTCCTTTGAACTATTTATGAATGGCCTTAGAACTGCCTCCTCTCCCAGATGTCCCAATATTGAAATGTGCATTTTCTTTCAATTGGATGATGAGAGGAAAATGAAACAGAAAATGAAAGGCTAGGGCTGTCTTAACATACTGAAAAACAGCAGACCCCAGTCAGTACAGACCATCATTCCCTCTCTTCTAGACTATCCCCTCTTCTGGGGATGTCTGCCTGTCCCACGTCTCTCCCCACTTCGTTGTCCACTAAGTGCAGATCTGACCACATCACCCCCTTAATCAACAAACTCTAGTGGCTCCCTGTGGTCACCAGAATTGAATACACAATGTTCTACTGGTCCCACCCTACCTTTCCAGTCTTCTGCATCCTCTTCACGTCCTTTGTGACCTAGTGACTAGGGCTTCCTTGCTGTTCTTCACCTTCCTGACTCCTGTGCCTGGGACTCTTCCTCCACATCTCCCCCTCCTGGCTTCCCTCAAGTCCCAGCTAAAACCTCACCTTCTAGAAAAGCCTATCCCCATTCCCACCCCCATAATAGTGTTGGTGCCTTCCCTCTTTAGGTGACCTCCAGTGGAGCCTGTATAGACTTTGTATGTAACTGTTTGTATGTTGTCTCCCCATTCGATTGTGAGCACCTTGAGGTCAGGGACTGGCTTTTTTGCCTTTCTTTATGCCCTTAACACTTCTATGCCTGGTAGTAGCTTAATAAATTGCTTCTTAACTTGGCTTGACTAGACCCATGATCCATAAAAGACCTAAGAGTCTAGTCTAGAGGGGAAGTAATGTACCCAAGGTCATGCTAAGAAGAAGGTTGTCAAGCTTTTATTCAAACCCAGGAATTCCATCTTAGATTCCAGGGTTCTTTCCACCAGATCATCCTACCTGTCAGTATACTGCATTCTTTCAGCTGTCTCCTTTCTCTGACTGGTCACACGTGAAAGGTCCAGTGGTAATCACATAGGTTCCCAGTCCATTTAGTTTTTGCATTGTTGGAAATAAAATGGACCATTTATTTAATGGTGACAGCCAGGGGCAACCTCAGGGCTACCACAGATGCCCCAGCAATTATCAATCATCAAAGGGCATTTCCAGGAGGAGTGTTCATGGCAGCCCACTGGAGGTGGAGGAGCTTAAGTGGCTGAAAGCCTGAGTGGTAAGTGATGTTCCTTTTTCTTCCCCTCCTTCTCCTCCTCCTCCTTCCCTTCCTCCTTCTCCTTTTCCTCCCTTTCCTTTCCCTCCTCCTTCTCCTCTTCCTTCTCCTCCTTTTCCTTTGCTGTTGGCCTCCTCCACCACCACCCTGCCCCAGCCCCAGACTCAGGCCCAGCTCTTGCCCTGTCCCTATCCCCATGCCCATCCTATTGGGACTGAGGGAACTGTAGGGCTCTGGTGGGGCTGGCATTCACCTACCAGGCAAAGAAGCCCTTGTTGGAGTAGCTGAGTGACACACACATCTGGTAGGCAACAGAATAAGCTTGGAACCTTGCCACGTTGGTTTGTTGCTGCAGCCTGGGACCCTGGAGTGCCAGCCACCTTGAAGAAGAAGCCACCTATATGTTATCCCCAATGAGAATGAGAGCTGCCTTTCTGCGTCTCTGGTGCTTGGTAGGCAGTAAATACGTAAGAATTGCTTTTATTAATCAATTATTTCTAACATTTGCAAGATGAACTAGCTGTGTGATAAAGGGGGGGAGGGGAGGATAAGTTAGTGATCACACGTCCTGCCTTAGCCTCCAGGCCCCCCTCACCTCCCACCACGGTGTGATGAAGCAGCCATGTCAGCATCTCCCCAGGGTAGTAATGATGAGGGAAGGAGCTCCACATGTAAAGCCCTTTACCTGGCAGCAGCTTTCTCCAATGTATAATTACTATTAATCATTAGCATTGCTGTTACAGGAGAGGATCCAGGTTCTTCCCAAATGCAGAGCTGTAATAAGAGTAATTTCTGTGATTGTTATTGGAGGGCAATCCAGTTTCCCAAGTGCCCAGCTGTTGTTTTGTTGCTGCTGCTATTGCAGAGGATACAGTTTTCCTGAGCATGCCGATATTTTTATTGAAGATACCGGTTTTTCCCAGGTCTAATGCTGGAGGGAATATGTTCTTTCCCCCAGCATGGAGACCAGGATGGAAGACCAAGCTGAGAGTGTAAGCACACTGGGTGAGAGGCCTTCCAATGGTGCTTGGGATGCCACTTGAACTGGAGACGTCACTTGGGCCAGCCTGCAGCTTGGAAGCCCAGTATGTTTGTGGCGGCTTGCTAGTGGCTGCTGACTGAGGGGAGCTTGAAAGGCTGGAGCTTCATGCTCTTGGTCTTCCTGCTGGTGTTCGGGAAGCTGACAGAGAGTCATCTTCAGTCTCCATAGTCAACACTGACTGGCTGGTCCCTAGACATGGCCACACCTTGGCACAAGCCTTTGCATACATTCCAAAGGCGGGGCATGTGACAGCTGGGGCCATCACCAGAGGGACCCTCATTCAGCTAACACACCTGGGCATGTACGGCACAAGGGAAGGCTTTGATTGCTCCATAAACAACACTGCTTTCATGGCATCTTTCATCTCAGGATCTCTAAATACTTTCAAGCAGTAATTAAGCTTCACAACAATCCCAGGCAGCAGGCGGGCCTAATTATACCCATTTTCCAGCTGGGTCACCTGAGGCCCATTAAGATGAACAGACACTGCCTTCCTTCCCCCCCCCCCCAACCCCCACCTCCTGCCCCAAGCAGGGTGGAGTTGGAGAAGCCAGAAGCCCGTGTTGGAATCCCTACTCCCACCGTAACTCACCTTGTTGTTCATCATTCCAAACCAGAGCTGGGCATGAACATTTAAACAGATCTGCTCAGAAAACTAGGGACTAATGGAATTCTTGGGCAAAGCCTGAATGGGCCCCACTCATGGTGAGACGGTCCTGTTCTCTCATCAGAACCCAGTACCTGAGGGTGCCTTTCAAAAAAGGGGCCTTTATGAAAATGAGTTGTATGGGTCTGTTAGGAATGATTGAGGCAGGGGGAGCAAGAAATACAAAATGGTTCTTCTCCCCACTTCCCCCACCCCCAACCAGGGACTCCCTCCCCAGATGCCAAGAGCCACAGGTATGCTGAGTCCAGGGCATGTCGTCTCCCCTTGGGTTGCGAAAGGATCCCACAAAGAAGAAGACTGTCATTACAAAGAGGGCCACAGTGAAGAAAGGTTTCATTTATGCTGAAGCCAGCTCTGAAGCCATTTGAGGCCATCCAGGGCCTGGGGAAGCAGGTTCAGAGCTCAAAAGGAGAATGATACATTGAAAACATGCACTGGATTTATGGAGGGCCTGGGTTGGAGTCCTGGCTTACTTCCTATGTGACACTGGCTGATCTGGGCCTGAGCTTCCCAATCTGTGAAAAGGGGTGGAGGGAGATGCGCCAAGGTGGAATAGACGGAAGTCCGTAGAATGTAATAGGTAGTGTATGACATTGGGCAAGTCACTGGACTTCAGTTTCCTCATCTTCTAAGGGTCCTGATGGGTCAACCCTCCTAAATTCCTTTAAAACATGACTCACCTTACTAGCTGTGTGACCCTGGGCAAGTCACTTAACCCCAATTGACAAAAAAAACCAAAAAACCAAAAACAAAAACAAAAAACCAAGACACATAGAAATATATCATTTGTAAGGCAAGGGAGACATAGTGCTCACTCCTTCCATGACAGTCACATTTTGTTTTCCCTTTCTAGTTTATCTTAAACATCATGACCCTTGATGAGCTTTCAGTGACTTCAGCAAATGTAGCCCTGTCATCATCTTTGGGTGCTGGAAGATAGAGCTGATGGGGGACAGCTGACTCTGTCCCCCGTGCCCTAGACTGTCCACTGGTTAGAACCCATTAGCATCTCTCCTTGCTAATGGTCCAGTCCTGGGTCCCTCCAGACTCCTGGACTGCAGAATGGTCATTTGCATAATTTTTCTGAGTGGTGGGCCATCAACCTCCATCCTTCTGGTAAGATGGGGCACCACCAGGTCTTGCCATTGGCCTTGCTGTTGTACCCTCTAGGCCTCCTAGTATTGCCATCTGCCTCAACCCTAACAATTAAAGGCCACTGGCCTGGCCATGAGCCGGTCACTGAAGCCCACCTGCCCTATGTGATGTCTCCCTGTGGAGTATGAACACCTGGAGAGCAGGACTGCCCCAGACTTCTAGTTGCTAGCTCTTTATTTGTTATCCTATGACCTATCCTCTAGGTTACCTTCAATCAATTTGCTATAAAATTATGTCTGTTATTCACTGTTCAGGACTCAGAGCACAATGAATGCTTACAAATGCTTCTCCATTCCCTCCCATTTCTTCTCCTCCAGAAGGAAGCAGTGCTTCCCTCTCTTGGAGAGGGGGCTTTATGGATCCTTGAAGGAGGTCTGTGGGGAGCATAATCATTCCCCAATTAAAACAAAGCAACCTTCTCTTTCTAATCAAGGCTCCCATTCACAGAGATCAACTTAGCACACTCCTCCTTCTGCAGTCTTTACTCTTCGCTGATTCCCAAAAGATCAATTTCAGCTAAATTGTGGCATCTGGAGACTGTTGGGTGATATCTGTGTTTGTGCATTATATGCCCAGGGGATAGGTTTTGCTCAGCAAACGAACCTCTTCATGGCACCAGGGTTCAGAGCCCCTTTTGGAGGGCGGGTTGTGTAGAGAAACCCATCTTTTCTCAATTTGGAGCCCCTCAAGAACTGAGTCAGAGCCCAGCACAAGGTTCCCTCAATTTTCTTTCCAGGGAGATGTGTTCGGTCACTGAATTCCTAGGAGAAGTTGGGCTGCTTTCACAGAAACCTGAGTTTGTATTCTTCTGCCACTGAAGTCATCTAAATTAAGCCAGTATTTGATAACTAGGCATTATCCTTCTCTGCATGATGCCAGCTTCTGATACTATCTGGGCTGCCATTGAACCCACTCGTCGGGAGTAGCAGGGAGCTGTCTGCTCCAAGATGGGCTTGAATGTCACCAGCACAGGGCTCTTGCCCCCACTTTGCTGCTTACCTTGCTCTGTGACCTTGGACAAGAGATTTGGGGAATCAGAGACTGGTTTTCTTTTCGGTTGAGATAAAAGAACAGTCCTGTCTGGAGGCCAGTTGGGTGGGGAGTGTTGTGTGTCATGCTAGAAACTGCCTAGGGAGATTACTTTCTCCTCCCTGAGCAGAACTACACACAACCTTCCTCTTTTCTCCCACTCTCCTCTGCCCACATCTTCCCCAGACACCCAGTGCCTTATGTTGTGGTGCCTGTACCTAGGTGTGCCCATCATGGCAGAGTTTGCTATCTTAGACCCTTCCCAATGGTTTCCCTTTACAAGAGGCAAGCACCACATTTTACCACTGGACTTGTGAGTTCCAAAATGACTGTATTTCCTTAAATTATAAGGAAAAAAAAATCAAAGGACTCAGTTCCAGAATAATTCTCTTAGAAGCAGAGAAAAATTTTACCCTATTGTGTATATGGAGAATATTTTACATCTTGAGTCCTTATTTACATATCACACACACACACACACACACAGAGTTGTTTCTTGTCTTAATTAAATGTTTTTGCTATTGGATGTGTCTCTGGTGTGAAATAACATGGTCCACTAAATGGGGGCTAGGCTGTGATTTTTTAAATAAAATTAAGAACATTTTAAAAATTACATACATTTTTAAAATTTTAAATTGCATAAATCCTTACCCCAAACAGCCACCTGGAATTTAATAGTAGCGGAGAGGTGCCAGCCAGCTAAATGGCCAAAGCCTTTCCCATCTCTGGCCAGATTTTCCTCTTTTATAGATGGGGGATGAGGTCGGATGCCTTTCTTACTTCACCGGATTAATGTGATGACTGAATGAGAGAATGGACATGAGGATGCAGTGTCTTTACTGGAGGCCAGTTTCCTCCAGAAGTTTTTGCAGAAGTACTGTTGTATACTATAGAGACTGGGTGTTAGCCTGGAGTTACCCACCATACTGGGAGGCAGCTAGATGGCTCAGTGGATAGTGCTAGGTCTGAAATCAGGAAGATCTGAGTTCAAATCTGACCTTAAACTTTCACTAGCTGTGTGACCCTGTTTGCCTTAATCCACTGGAGAAGGAAATGGCAAACCGCTCTAGTATCTTTGCCAAGAAAACCCCATGGACAATATTGGCATGTTGTGGTCCATGGGGTCACAAAGAGTTGGACACAACTGAACGACACTATACCTCCTGCAAAGTGGGCATTTCTCCATCCTGAGATGCCAAGTGACATCCAGCACAGAGCCTCACACAGATCAGACAGAGTGATGTCATAGAAAGAAGGCTGGGTTTGGAGATAGGAGACCTGGGGTTCAAATCATGCCTTGGATCCTACTAGATGTTCAACCCTGGGCAAATAAGTTTCTGGAGCCTCAGTTTCCTATCTGGAAAATGCATATGATCCTATTTGTGTCCCTTACTTTACCATGTTATTATGAAGGAAGAGCTTTGTCATGTTAAGGAAGTTATTTTCATGGGAGGTACTTCATAAGTGGCTGTTGAATAAATCAATGAATGAATGAGTCAACAAAGCTATCCCCCCCTCCTTTGCAGGGTTTGTGGGTCCATGAAAGGCATTATCTGAAGGTGAGAGGGCCATTGGAACCTCCTTGTGATTGAGATTGTTGGGTACAGAGCATGTTATCCATCATCTTTGGTATAACATAACGTAACATAATGTGTAACACAACATGACATGATGTGACATGACATGACATAACACAACACAACATATAGCAACATAATATAATGTGCCAATATAACATAACATATAACATAGTATAATATATATTTGTTAGATGGATGAATGACAAAAGCCTTCACGAAACACTGCCTACATGCCACTTGCTTGGTGCCTTTCTTTGTATCTTCAGTGCTTAGTAGAGAGCCTGACACATAGGGGATGCTTAATAAATGTATGTTGACTTACTGGTTGACACAATGAATTAGTGAACAAATGTCTTATTAAGGGCATTTAAAAGACTCATAGTGAACAGAGGAGTGATTTTTGGCTGAAGGCACATGAGGTCAATAGAATCAGTTGTCAAGGAGAAAAGCCATCTAGCTAACCAGTAGTTGTGTGTGTGTATGTGTGTCTTTGTGTGTGCCCACATATGCTGTTCTCTCACACACAACAATCCTTCTTGGATTGACTTGCACCCCTCGACATCCTCTGATGTCTCATCATGGGAGGGAAGAGATCCTGGTGTTGGGCCCTCAGAGGGACATTAGAAACCATGAAGTGCAACCACCTCTTTTTATAGGAGCGGAAAAAGAGGACCAGAATAGGGAATGAACTTGACAAGCATCACCTCCTATGATTCCAAGGTCATCACTCTTTCTCCTATCCCAGGCTGTAATAAATTCTTAACACACTCTTAACTCACTGACAGACTACTGGAATGGGCCTTGCTGTGGGGCTATGTATAGGTTGTACAAGGACAAGCCTGCCTATTCAGAGAGGCTTATCACCTCTTTTTTAGCCCTAGCAGACTTAAGCATTGTATTCTAAGGGGTAAAGATGCTGCAGATTTATTCAATGCCTACTATGTGCCAGGTACTGTGGATACAGATATAAGCAATGTACTTACTGCTTTCAAGTACCTGACTACAAGGAACTTACATTCTAATAGAGGAAGGCAACAGATAAATGAATGCTAAGAAAAAAGGTATGGGTGTAGTGAGGGGGCAAGGATGAAGTGTGCCCTAATAGAGGTGTGCATGCCAAAGAGACTGCAGGAAGAGGTGTGGTGACCTTGACCTCAGCAAGATAAGCCAGAAAGCTTACCCTTCTGAGCTAGGCAAGTGTGAGAATATGAAAGAAAGAAGAATGTGACATTCATTCATTCATTCATTCATCTATCTACCCATCCATTTATTCATCTGTCCATCCATCTATCCATTCATCTATTCATTCATCCATCTATCCATTCATTTACTAATTCATCTGTCCATTAATCTACCCTTTTATCCATTCATCTAGCCAGTCCATCAGTCCATCCATCCACACATTCATGCATCCATCCATTCATCCAGTCCGTCCATCCATCCATTCATTCCATGTTGCCCAAACTTTATTCAGTGAGTCAGAGAACTGCAGCCTTCCTTCTACTGTGCTGGGGTCTATTCATCTCGAGATTATCAGACAACGCCTGCATATCTCATCCCTCCCTCACGATTTTCAGGGGTTTGAGGATGTGAGCTACCTTCTCCTCCTAACCTTTCACCCTACTCCATTGGTAGAACAAGCCTTTCCTGGCCTTCCCTCAGTTATTAGTACCCTTCCCTTGAAATTTCTGTGGCTGTTCTTTGTGTCTCTAGAATAATAGTCATCGATTTAAAACTGAGAGGGACCTTGGAGGTTGGCCAGTCTCTTGTGGGGGATATCGTGGAGGAGATTTTTATTCAGGTAAGAGTTGGACTGCACAGCTACTGAGACCCCCCCCCCCCAACTCTGACATGTGGTGATGGTCCTCTGCCCCTGGTCAGACCCTGTTGGGAGGATGGTGTTTCGTTCTAGAGGTCACATTGTAGATAGGACACTGAGGAGTTGGGGGAATGACCAGAGGAAGGCAATCAGGTCAGTGGAATCATTTCTCATTGCACGAAGATAAGGAGGAGTAGAAGAAATGGGATGCCTCAGAACCCGGTGAAAGAAGCCTCAGCTGCTTTCAAGCATCTGGAGGGCTGTTCTTTGGAAGACGGATTGCCTTGGTTCTGTTTGGCTCCTGAGGACAGAAACAGCAGCAGAGAGTGGCTCTTGCTAAGAAGATTGCATATGAATATAAAGGAGAAACTTCCAACCTTCTAGAGGGGATAGCAAGAGCCAGAGCTTCCCCGGCATTGACAGGTGATGTGCCTTCACCTGGAGCATCCGGAGAGCCTGCATTTACAATCATGACGTTACTCTCCCCTTCCGTGGACATTCGTCCCCATCTGGGTTGACAACTTCTCTTCCAATGTATTGTAGTCTCCATTTGGGTGGTCCTCAGCCTCCATCTGGTCTTTGGGGACAGTAAAGGAAAGAGATTTAACAAACGGAATTCGATTAAGTTGGCACGGTGGCCGATTCAGCCCAAAGACTTGGCGGAGTTTCGCAGCTTGGTCTTGGCGCCTCTTTTTAACGTTCTGGGTTCCAGAACTATGTGGCCCAGTGGAAAGCAGCTGGATTTGGAGCCAGAGGGCTTGGGTTCTAAATCTCCCTGTCATACACTTTCTACCTGTCTGGTCCTGGGCTGGTCCAAGTCACATGCTTCTCTAAACTTCTTCATCCGTAAAATGAAGAGTTTGGCCCAGGTGATGTCAAAGTTTCCCTCCAGAGTCTAGCCTTCACTAGGGTTTAGGGAGGGTCAGAGGCTTCTGCCCAGCTTTGGGAAAAAGTAACGACAGACTGTTCTAGAAAGTGACTTGAGACCCCAGTGTGACAGGAGGTGCTTATCTGGTCCCCCTCTTATCTGGTATGCCTTGACCTCCTCAGAAATAGCTTAGGAGCAATGAATAAAAGTAAATGTCTTTTCCATTTTTCGTCTTTCTGAGATGGAAGGTGACAGGACTGTCTGAAACCTTGATAGAAGCTTCCAGGGTAAAATCTAAATGGTCTAATGTTTTTTTTTCCTTTTGGAGGGCAATTGGGGTTAAGTAACTTGCCCAAGGTCACACGGCTAGGTTTTTGTTTGTGTGTGTTAAGTGTCTGAGGCCAGATCTGAACTCAGGTCCTTCTGACTCCAGGGCCGACTCTCTACCCATTTCGCCACCTAGCCACCCCCAAATGGTCTAACGTTGTTTAGTTTTGCTTTTGGTATCGGGAGAGGGACAGTGAGATCATTGAAAGGGTAGCCTGACATTTTCGTTATTCAGAGCAATCTCTCACTTATTTCTAAACCCAGAGTCTTGTAGAAAGACAAAGGAAGAAAGAGCCAACCCAAGGAGAATGGAGCTGCGTTTTTTCAGCTGGCCTGGGGGTGGGGGGGTGGGGTGGAAGATCGAGTCCCTGCTTCAGACTCTGAGAGCTTACTTTTCACAAAACTAACAAATTGAGGAGTTTTCTATTCGGAGCTAAAACACTCCATTGATCCCCTTCTCCTGACCGGTTTCTGGGAAAGACGTCTGGCCCAGCCTCTCCAGCAATGCCCCTCACAGCAGAGCAATTGTGTTGGGGGCACAAGGCTGCCCTGGGTGGCAGGCAGCTTCCTGTGTTGAAATCATGACTCCAAGATCTCATCATGATAGTTCTGCAGACCAGGAAATATCAGCTTACAGACCTGCCGTTCCTTCCAGGGCCTCATGAGACCGCCTTTCAAGTCAACGTCTTAATGAGCCTCAGCATTAGCCAAGGAATGCGTGGTATCCAGAGAGATCTCTGTTCGCTCCCATCCCACCTTTGGGCTATCTCGGAGGCCAGTGGCATGGAGGGGGCCGGGCACTCTGAGGGAGGTATCCATTGCTTCTGGCTCTCAGGGAGGCCTCCTGGCTAGAGGCTGACCAGAAATGCTGAGCGTCCAAACCACTGGGCTACAGGAATACTGGAGCGCCGTGGCTAGGGGAGCTGCTCCACATTCCTGACATGTAACCTCGAGGCAAGCTGCCTCCACGTTCGGGGTCTCAGTCTCCCCATCTAGAAGATGGGAGATAGTGATCTTCTCCCGTAAGAACAGACCCAGAAGCTCCAACTCTTGGAGTTGTCAGGGATGTAGTTCTAAGCCATGTTTCATCAGACGGTGTCCGGGAGGACATATCCGTGGCATCTGCTGGAAGAACTCATCGAGAGGAAGCCAGGCTTTTCCTTGTGAGGAAATGGCTTTGTTTTTATTTGTGTGTTTTTATGACACCAAACCTAAAATGTCTTCTGTGCTATTTCCACGTGTTGCTTCCCAGGTTCTGCCCTCTAGGGCCAAGCAGGACAAAGCCCAATTCACTGTTTATTAAGCATTTTTGAAGAACTGGGCCAGGTCCTGGGCTGCAGAGACACAGATCAATGAATCCATCCACAAACCTGAATTAAGCCCTTCCTCTGAGCTGATCCTTCTCTAGGCACTGGGGACCAGGGCAAGGGCAGCTGCAAGGGCTGGAAGGGACCTCAGAAACTGTTTAGACTCAATTTCCCATTTCACAGAGAAGGAAATAGAGGCCCCAAAACATGAGAGTTGGTGGAGTTATGAATGAAGGAATCATCAGAAAGAACTTTGCAGACCTCATCCTGGGAGTCATGGCATTACTTGAGTTAGGACTCAGGTGGCCCCTAATGGTCTTCCTTTGGGTAAGATTTTGCAGATCTCTTGAGGGGCAATGTTGGTTCTGGGGAAAGGATGTAGGCTTAGGAGTTGGTGGAAGTGGGCTTCAGATTTGGCTCTGCCCAGGTGTGACTGTGTGATGGCTGGGACCTGTTTTCTCATCTCCAATAAGAATAAGAATTTGTACTCCCAGAGCATGTTGTTGTTCACTCATTTTTTAGTCTTTTCCAGCTCTTCTGACCCTACTTGGGGTTTTCTTGGCAAGGATTCTAGAGTAATTTACCATTTCCTTCTCCAGATCATTTTACAGATCAGGAAACTGAGGCAAGCAGGGGCAAGTGACTTGCCCAGGGTCACCCAGCTAGTGAGTGTCTGAGGCTGGATTTGAACTCAGGAAGAGGAGCCTTCCTGACTCCAGACCCAGCATGCTATCCACTGTTGGCTCACAGTAAGTGAGCAGGGGAGGGAGAGCATTCTGGGCATGAGGGACAGTTCAAAAATATGCTGGGAGCCATACCCCCACTTTTAACCCAGGTCAGAATTTGGAGAAAGGGGTGAAGTCTATGCTGGAGGAACAAGGGACCAGCAGGCTGGGGGAAGGGAAACAGCAGCTCTGAACAGTGGGCAGTAAACCAGAGCTGGGACTTTGTGGGATTGGCGGTTTTCACAACTTCCCTGACCACAGACCCATCTCTCTTGTCTTGTTTGTTCTTCCTTCTCCTTCTTCCGTTAATCATTCTTCCCATTTCTGTATTTGGGAAGCTCAGTAATAACAGAAGGGACCTTTTTGGAGTGCTTTGAAGGTCTGTGAAACCCTTCCCATAGATGCTCTCACTCAAGCCCCTCTCCCCAATCCTGAGCTAGAGACTCCAGGTAGAGGGAAGTCCGTTCATTCGATAGGGGAGGGAGCAGAGCTAATCAGCCAATTCCCTCAATAGCAGAGGCAGTCCATGGGATGTAGAGCCTGTTCTCTGCCTCTGCTTCTCAGGATGACCAGCTAGTGGACATTAATCTAATTCTTCTGGCACCAAGAAGCCTCACTCAGGACAGAGATGTGTCTTTCTACTGGGAAGTGTGTTCTTCACCTAGGTCTTGCAACATTTGTGTCTGCCTGTCAACACTTCCTGGTTCCCAGGGAAGTGTCATTCTGGGGTTGTTTGGGGACAGGACGTCACCCCCCCCCCAATGGGTAGCCTTGAATTTTGATTCTCTCTTGCCTGGGGGCTGCTTGGCTGCTTTGCACTGAAGAGCTCTCAGGTCCCAGGACAATCCCCGGGAGCAACACTGTGTTTCCCGTCTTCCTGCTTCAGACCTTGGCCTTTCCATCTTCTGCCTGGTCCACCCCTTGTTGAGTCCCAGGATGGATTGTTCTGATAGCTTGGCTGGACCTCCTCCTTCCTGAGCCCCAGGCCATGGGTCTTCTCCCTGAGGCTCTGCCCTGGTCTGTAACCCTATCAAAAATTTCTCTGGGCCTTCCTCTTCCCATTGGCAGCAGGAGACCAGTCTGTCAATCAACGCTTCTTGTGAGGTGAGAAACCTTCTCTGAGTTTCTGACAGAATTCACGTTGAACCAGGATGAAAATTCTCACAGGGCATTTTGCAAGTGGCAGATTTGGGTGAGGATTCCCATAGTCATAGCCCATCAGATCTGGAAAAGACATTCTTGTACTGCTCCCTTCTGCCCCTCACCATTCTATACTTGTGGAAACTGAGGCCCAGACTGGACAAGCCAGCAGCCAATCTCAGATTAGGATCTGAGCATGAATCAGGGTTTTCTCAGTATCTGGGCAGGCAGCATTAGAACTCTCAGGTGGCTGAGAGAGTGGCTTAGCCCAGGGTCACACAGGGAGGAGGAGGGGCTGAGTTGACCTATGATTCCTATTTTCTGATTCTTGTCCTAAGCTCTCCCATTGTAGGTTACCACGTTCTGAGGGGCTGCTTGTACCCTCCATCAGCTTCGGGAGGTAAGAGGGGTAGGGGTCCTTCTAGTGATTTGGGCAAAGGTTCTGATTTCTCCTTGCCTTCTCCATTGACCAGAGTCCTACAAGGTTTGAGACCATGACTAGAAAGGAGGAATTCCCTGTAAGACCCAATCCCAGCAGGTGCTCCACAGCAACCTGCCCCTTCTCTGCCCATCCATGCCCAGCTTGGATACTTGCTACTTCATGCAACTCCTCAGATCTCTCCCTCCTCCTGGTGAGATCTTTCTCTGCCCTAAACTTTGACGTTGAGACTCCTCATGTGGGGGCCTTGGAAAGTTGTAAAAAGGAATATTTCAGCTTGGTATGACATAAGAGTTGCCCCAATGAACTTCCTTTGACAAGGGAATAAGGAACCCATCACCTGAGGTCTGAAAACATGGCTGAGCAAAAAGGCTGCTTCCAGTTGCCTGATCCCCCCATGTGGGGAGAATATGGCTCAAAGGACAAGGAAAGGGGGCCTGTTTGGCCAGATTCAGAATGTTCTTGAGTCTTGTGGGTTCTCAGAATGGAGCCACACTGGAGGCCCACGGGGTCTGACTTCACTTAGGGCTGCCAGGACCCAGCATGCCGAGTCAAAACCAATGCGCCTTTCCTGGGCCCCCCAAAAGATCTCCAAACCCAGTGAAGAGAGCCAAAAAGCTTAGGATGATTTAAGAATAAATGAATCTGAAACATAAGGATGAAATTGCTCTAAAAATACCCAGAAATCCCACATTTAGAGGAGGGAAGAAAAGGATTTTGAAGAAGACATCCGTGGCCTTTGATGAATTGAAAAAAATTGGGGGGAAAAATAAATCCTACTCATTCGGGAAACCAGAATAGCCTAAGTCAGGGCTAGAAAAGAATGAATCCTGGGCCCACACTCCATGTCAGAGCCATGGCCCCCTGGGCTCCATTCCTTCTTTGCTGGGCATGTTGCTGGGTCTTCTCAAAGGCCCCCAAGTTCACAGAATCCAGCCTGCACCTGGACAACAAGAATCTTCTTTACAGTTTCTCCCAAAGTGGCCACCCAGGGTGCTTGAGGATCTCTAGGGAGGGGGAGTCCACCCTATTAGTGGAGAGGGAGGGGCCATCTTGGGTAGAACCCTGGTTTTGGACACCAGAAGGTTCCAATCCTACCTTGGCCAGCCATTTACTAGCTGTGTGGCCCTGGGCAAGTCACTTGAAGTCTTTGAGACTGTTTCCTCAAGTGTAAAATGCAGATAGTCATAGCACCTCTCTCCCCAGGCTGTTGTGAAGCTCCAATGGGACCAGTGTGTAGGGTGGCAGTTTTGCAGATTTTAAAGCTCTTCGAGAACGTTGGTCATTATTATTGACTGATTAAAGGAAGCATGGCACCAAGTTCCCATTTCTAACTTTGGTAAGAAGGAACCTTTTCTTAGAATTTCGAAGAAGGCTGTCTCCGACATGTAGCCTGGGAGGGTCACTGTATAGCTCAGAGTGAGGCAAGAATAGACATCCCAGCACAAGTTTCTTCAAGGGAGGGGTGGGAGGAGGTTGGGGCTAGAGCCTGCCACTCTGATCCCCTCAGAGAGAAAGGCCACCAGGCGAGGCAGACATCTATCTGCTCCCTTAAATATTTTTAGTCTAGGGGATAAAATTTCCAATTTCAAGCTAAAATTTGATCTCTAGTCATTACTGGGGAAATGAAGGCCCTTGGCTTTATAGCCAAGTCTTGACTCCCTTCCCATCCAATATCAGTTCCATAATAAATACACATAGTAAGTAGCAAGAAACGAAATCCATTTGTTCACGTCTATAGCCAGACAAATCAGAGAAAGTCAACACAGGAGGATATGCACCAGCCAGTTCAGAGGGAAGGAGCTCTCCCATCAGGAGCGAGATCTCAAGAGACAGAGTCCTAGGCCTCACCCAAGGGGGAATGAGCTTGTGTCCAGTGCAGCAAGCTGGGGTGGGGATGTGATGGAGAAGTCTTTCCGGGCAGAGCTCTGCCTCCTTCCTCCTTCTTCAGGCACATGGTAAGGACTGTCCTGAGGCAGAGCATCAAATGGGATGGTCAGGATGGTGTCAGAGGAAAGGATCTACTTACACAAGGAAGTCCAACCTTCTCCTTTTGATAGGGAGAAAAGAGCCTGCCCAGAAAGATAAAGTCCCATGACCAAGGCCCCTCTAAGGACTAAGTCAGAAAACTGACATTTGAGCCCAGCCTTCTCTTCAAGATCCTGCATGGCCTCCCAAGAGCTGCACAGGTAATAGGTGCAGAGGATCCAGGTTCCAATTCCATCTTTCCCCCGTCTGGCTGGGTAGCTGCCCCTCCCTGCACCTTTTTACTTCCTTCTTTGGTGAAATGAGGGGGTTGGACTCAGTGGTCTCAGAGGTCTCTCCCAGCCCTTTCCAGGCTGAGATTGCTCCTGGATTCTCCCTTTAGCTGGGGGACAGGTGGGGGTGGTGGTGGTGGTGCGGAGTGGCTCCTGCCAGCTGTTTCTTGGATCAAAATGCCTTTTACTCTCCAGAACCAGCTCTCTCTCTTTGGAAATCTCTCCATGTTCTTGGGTCAAGCCTTTCAGAGATGATTCCTGCTAACAGCTGAAGAGCAAAGTTGGCCAGAAGAGTCAGATTTTTCTTTCTATTCACTGAGAGAGAGACAGAAAGAAACTGAGAGGAGAGTATGAAGTAGAGACAGAGAGATATACTGAGAAAGAGGAAAGATCCAGAGACACAGAAACAGGCACAGATGAGAGACACAGAGACACTGAAAGAGAGAAAAAGAGAGAGGAGAGAGACAGACACAGAAGAGACAGGACACAGATAGAGGGAAAAAGAAAGAGACAGAGAGGAGAGAGACAGAAACAGAGGAGAGAGAGAGAAACAGAGAGGAGAGAGACAGAGACAGAGGAGAGAGACAGAAACACACACAGTGAGAATCTTTGAGCTGTTCCTTAATTTTTGAGTATCTTGTAGTTTGCAGTAGCTTGGAAGTGTGGCAGGTCCAGACCTTCACCATGCCCCTGAGCCTCCCCAGTGCCTAGTTCTCTCTAGAGGGAAATCTTGTAAAAGGAAGGGCTGTCTTAGAACCAACTCCATCATTACTTGGTATTCTGTCTCTAAGATGATTTTAGTGCATGGAAGCAAAGACTGGCATTCCAGGGAGGCTCTCAGCATGCCTTTCTTGCCCTAACAGGAGCTCTTCGACTGCTATCTGATTAAAGGAGAGATCCCCAGAATAGGAAAATGCAGAGAATTTGGAGGTAGATCTCCTGTATTCAATTCTCAGATTGGCTATTTCCCCACTGTGTGACTTTGGGCCAGTCATTGTTCTTTCCTGGGCCTCATTTTCCCTTATTTGTAAATTGAGGGGCCAGCTGTGAGTCTAGAACGCTCCAAGGAGGTGGCCACAGAGATTTCTGAGATGCCCCTGGAAAGGTTTGACCCCCACCCTTGCACTGGGTGTGTCCTCTGGCTAGTGAGTGGACTTTGTGCTGGGCCTTGCTGGGGGGGGGTCTCCTTGGCACTCATGGCACTGCACTGGCCTGACATGGAGGGGATGTGACTCAGGCCAGGGCTATTCAGAGCCCTCAGAATTGTTGAGTCACTGAGTGAAGGAGCACAGAGCAGCTCTGAGAACTGAGCTCTTGTCTGTTTGGAGTGAGATTTCAGCACTGACTTGAACAACCCACAAAACCAGACCTGATGTGGACCAGGCCAGAGCTCCCAAGGAATGCTGGGTCATCAGGACTCATTTCCGAAGTCTGGGTTACTCATCGCCATTGGAGGAGGGGCGTCATCCACAAGCCCAGGAGCTGGCAGCCTCTCCGGGGACACTTTCTGTGAAACCCTTTGGCTGAGTAGATTCCAGGAGAGAACCATCCACCCTAGACTGAAATACAAGACAAACACTAAAGAATTCATTCCCAGGAGCTACCCCACCCCTACAGCAGGGCTGGGGCCAGGAGCTTGAAGTGCTGGCCCATTAATACCAAGTGCAGCCCTTGACTGGGGCAGGAAGAGGGCTTCATCCAGACCCTGAAGACCTGAGTTCAAATTCTGCTGGATCTCTTTGGGTCTCAGTTTCCTCACCTGTAAAATAAAGAACTCCAAAACCAGGACTGTTGCCACTGTCACAATGGCTCTGCCTCTCTAAAGCCTTGTTACTAAGGTTCCTTTCGGCTCTGGGTCTGGAGCAGTCTTGTCATTTTTCATAGTCCAGGTTTACATATATGTATTCTTTTGAATTTCACATAGTAAACTCCTAATAAATGCTTTCTCATTCATTTACTCATCCATTTTATCCACCCACTGACTCCCTCAATTATTCACCCATATCAGAGTGCTGGGTCCCTGTGGACATTACAGTTTCTTTCCCAGAAGGGCCTCCACAGCATGTGCCCAATTAGGATGGGCATAAACAAACTTGGTGCTCATGTATTTGCACATGCTAACAAGGAGGAGGAATAAACTTCTCCCTTGCCCCATTTTCTCCAAGTGTCAGAGCAGGGTCAGGGGAAACTGAGGCAAGAGTCATATCGTGCCTCCTACTTCTGTCAAACGCACCATCCTCCTTCCTGGTCCCAGGTTCATCATCTCAGGGAACAGAGAACTCCCTGTGAGAAAAATCCTTCCACCAATGTAGACTGGCACTTTCATGGCAACTTCGTCTTTGAGAAGCTAAATGACTTACCCAGGGTGACACAGCCACCATGTGTCAGAGAAATAGACCTTGATTCCTGCTCTCCCTGGCTCCTCCTGCCCCATGCCACCTCTGATGGTGTTCCTATAGCAACTGAAGACGAAGATGTTTCAGGAAGACCAGCTCTCAAAGAAACGAATGCTTAAGAATGGTTCGCTCTCTTTAAGTTCCTCAGTCACAGAGCAGAGCAATGCTGGTGGTCTTGGATCTGATGCAATCTCCTCCACTGCTCCTGGTGGTGCCCCCCAAAGCCCACAGAGCAACTCTCACCTCTCCTCTGAATGTTTGTAGACAGTGCATGCATCCTCCCGAGTCTCCTCCTCTCTGGCCTCAGTTTCTTACAAAGCTGAGCTCCAAGCCCCTCACCATTCTAATTGCCCTCTACTGGACACTCTCCAGTCTCTGTCCTTCTTAAGTCAACACAGCCAAACCTTAACCCAATAAGATGAGATGGGACAAATCAGTGGGCCTTTTACCTCCCTTTTGGGAGGCTCTGTTTCCCTCCATGTAGCCTGAGACCCTCCCGTAGCTCTTCTTTAGCTGCCCTATCATGCCACTGACTCAAATGGAGCTTGCCATCCTCTAATCACTCCCCCTCAACTGCTTTTTCAATAGCCGATATCTACCCATTCATCTCCTACCCTGTAGGTTTGCCCCTAGAGGGAAGCAATGGGTAGAAATTTCAAATTTCACATCCAGTTGGATGTGAATTCCAACTCCCTAGCAATGGGGGCTGTCCCAACTCCGCAGGGATTCAAGTCATTCAAGGGATCATCTAGCAGCCCTGTAGGGTTATGCTAGAAAAAATTCTGATGAACACTCTAAAAACGTTTTTTGTCGGATGTGTTGGTTTCCGAGAGCAACACAGCTGCTCCTTGCCTGTAGGACCTGGTGGCTTGTCTGCTAGACTGGGCCCAGCCCCAGGACACTGATTGGTTTTGCTGACTTTTTGAGCCCTCTCCCAATGCAGGCTTGGCCATGAGCTCCTGAGCTGGAAGAAGGGCCAGACTCCCCCTTATCTTATGCCCTGGTGGCTTCTAGGGACATTGAGAGAGTCAGTTTTTGTCTTCAGGTTTTAAAATTTTACCCTCAGTTCTGACTCAACGTCCAAGCAAAAGGCCTTTTCCCCATCATGGAATGAGTGGACAGGCCCTCTAGACCAGGTCTCTGCCCACTTATAGCACACCTACACTAACTCATTCTCCCACAGCTGGACCCTCATTGATCAGCCCCCCCATTGTATGTGCAGGCTCTAAAGGACTATGGAAATGTCAGCTAAGATGGTCACTAGGAAAAGAACAAGGCAGCAGGAAGGAGTTGCAATCAGCATCAGTGAAGGGAACCCTGGGCTGATGAAACCACAGGTTCTTGGGGAAGGGAAATCAGTGCAAAGGGAACATAGTTTTCTGTGTCCTCCTAATCCTTGGGCACCAGCAAAAATTGGAGCCATGGACATGTGCCAGGCAGCATCTCCACAGCACTACTTAATGCCCCCAGCGAATGGCTCCTTGCCCCCCCCCAGATGCCTCTGTGGTTGCCGTGGGGCACTGGAGGCCTCAGGGCCTGAGTGAGTACGGGGAATGGCTAGGCTGGCTCACTGCCTGTTGTGTGGGGTTATTTTGGGCTCTGAGAAATGTACTGTGTTTACTGTGAGACCCAGGGTTATCAGACAATCGACTATGATGGGAACAGTCAGCCAGCCCATGTCCACTGAGCATCTGCTATGCCCCTAGCCCCATTCGAGACACCACGAAGGGTGGGGGGGGCATGTGACCAGGAAGGAGATAATGCCGGTGCCACTGAATGAGGCACAGGGGGAGGACAAAGCATACCAGTGGGGTATCATCACTAGAGTGGACCAAAATGTATGCATTTATTTGCACTTATTAAGCACTTGCTGCTGGGTACTGGGGAAAGCTAAAAATTTAGATTGAAGGTGGGTAGACTTGGCCCCTGGAGCTGACAGTCAAGGAGGGAATGGATCACACACACACACACACACACACACACACACACACACACACACACACCTCTTCCAAAACATTCCTTGATACATGCATTTGAGAGGGTCTAGGACAAGGGCTCTGAAAGTGGCAGAAAACCAGATTTGGGAAATTTGCTGTTAGGGCTGTCCGGGGGCAAGGAGCTGCCCTTGGAGAAGAGGGCGCCAGCACCTCCAGAGGCAGCCCATTGCAACCCCCAACACCTCAGATTCTTGGGAAGTTTTGTTTCTGAGTTGCTTTTTGTCATTTCATCCATTAATCTTGCTTCTGACCTCTGGGGACAAGCAGAGTGGGTCCCATCTCTCCTCCATGTGACAGTCCTGATATGATCATTCCCTTCTCCTCCCAGGCTTCTCCAGGCCAAGCAGATCAGATCCTTCATGAGGTCACTGACCTGGGCAGAGAAAAGAAACACTCACCTCTTTGCTCCTGGAAACCACTTCTCTTAACACAGCATGAGCTTTGATTAGCTTTTTGGCTTCCATGTCTACTGTGGACACATCACACATACTGAGGTCAGTTTCCTAAAATCCCCACATCTTTCCCAGACAAACTGCTGCCTCCCTGAGCACCCCCCATCTTCTGCTTGGAGAAACTTTCTGATCATCTTCATCTGAACGCTTGGAGCAGGGGCAAAGTGACTGCTTCTTGGTTGTGTTGCAGTGAAAATTTTTTTCAGATTCTGGTTTAGATGACCACTGAAGTCTCTCCCAATTCTGAAACTCCGGGACTTTCATCTCCTTGATCCAGCCCACTGTTCTGGCCAGTCAAGCCCTTTTTGGGTCTCATCTCTGTCCTGCAGTAGGTTAGCTCAGCCTTTCCACTCTGTGTCATTGGCAACTGTGGGATGAGCATTGAAGTGATGCTTTTTTCCAAGTCATGGATTAAAAATGTTTAATGATCATCAGGGCTGAGCATAAAACCCTAGGGCTCTCCACGGGAGACCTCCTACCCTGGTGATATGGAACCATTAACAACTGCCCAGAGTCCTGACTTCCAACTCACTTCTGAAGCCATATGATTGTCTCCAGTCCAAGCTAGAGCTCTCCACCTTCTCCACAGGAATAGTAGGAGATACTTGGGCAAAAGCTTGCTAAAAATCGAAGGGAATTGTGCCTACGGCATTCCACTCCCCTGGTCTTATAGATTAGGAATCCAGACAAAAAGGAAGCAAGGTCGTACTGGCACATGCAGTTCTTAGGAGCTCCCTGTAATTGTCTCTTTCTTTTCTAGATGTTGATGAACTATGGCTTCCACTGTCTGTGGCCTTTTTAGGGATGATAGAGATGGGATCCTGGTTTAGTTTGGGGTTGGATGGATTGCCTTCTCAGGTTTCTTCCAGCTCAGAGGTTTTGTGTATGGGTCCCAAGGGGAAGTGAATCCCTGATTCTGGCTATTGTTAGATTTGTGACTTTGGAGAAATCATTCCCCTCTTAGGACTTCACTTTCTTCCTCGGTAAAAAGATAGAGGGAGTGTGTGTGTGTGTGGGGGGGGGGGCATGGACTAATTCCTTTCTAAACTCCCGTCTGGCCCTAATTTTTCTATGACTGACCTAGAGAAATCCCTGGGAAGTGAGCTGGGCGGGTTTGAGGATACACCTAAGGAGAAGGGCCTTGAAGGCTAGTTAGAAAGGATCGGGGAAGGCATTCCAATTCGGGGAGAGGCTGGAGGCTGGAATGGGAGATTAGCCTAAGTACAGCCTGGGGCTGGCCAGTGAGCTGGACTGTAGTGAGAGATAAGGCTGGACCCACCCAGTAAATCCACCTAGAAAAGGACTTGGAAGGCAGGGGCGGGGAACTTCTCTTGACCAAGGGAATGAGAGGGGAAATCAATGTCCTGGGACCCTGAGCCTGACCAGGGCTAGAGCTAGAGTCAGGAGAGACTGGGCAAAGGGACACTTTCTTGTTCTAATCCAGGCCCCAGGGGGATCAATCTATCAATCATCATTTATTAGGCACCTACTAGGAAGGAGTGCATCAGAATCAGACCCTGACCCTGCCATGTCCTATTTATGTAATGGGTTGAGAGAGCTCATTATCTCTACTGTAAAACCAGGATGACCTCCAAAGGCCCCTCCAACTTAGAACCCACCATTCCTGGTGAGGGGTGGGGGTAGGGGGGAAAGAAGGCAGGAAAAGGTCAAACCCAACAATCAGGAGCAGACCTGGCTGGGGACTTTCTTTTACAGCCTTGTAACACTGCTTTTCGGTCTCTGGGGACTTACCTAGAATCATGATTAGTTAGCATTTATTCAGAAAGATTTGAAAAAATACTCTACATATGTTATCTCAATTGGTCCTCTTCCCCTCTAGGGAAGTCCTATTATATCCCTATTTCCCTGAGAAGTAAACTGAGACTTGCCTAGGGTTACCTTCTGTCTGTATGGATTCCAGTCCTACAGGGTGAGGACCCAGATTCATCTCCAAGAACAGTTTGATAAACTGAAAGGACCAAACCACCACCACCACCCCCCTTGGAAATCACCTATAGTAGTTGATGTCAACGATTGCTCAGAACACAGTTCCTTGGCCCCAAACCCATCCAAACCATACCGCTCAACCCTTCAGTCTTCCCTTATTGAGCTGCTACAGATATTTTACTGCCCAGGGGACCTCAGGCAAGTTTTTTCTTTCCCCTGGGGCTCAGTTTCCTTATTTGAAAAATTAGAGTCCTTTCCAGCTCCAGATCTGTGATCTTAGGAGCTGCAAACAAATAGAAACCCTTAGGAGTAAAAAAAACAAAAAACAAAAAAATCCCTTTTCAAAAAATGATTTTAAGCTCATAGTTATAGGAAGAGAAAGAAGAAGTCTTTCTGTCCTCTGCTTGGCCCCAGTGGAGCAATGGGGGGGGGGGGGGAGGGACTGCAGTGGTAGATTCAGGCTTAGTAAAAAAAAAAAAAAGGCTGGGGGGCGGGGCTAGGTGGTGCAGTGAATAGAGCACTGGCTCTGGAGTCAGGAGGATGACCTGAGTTCAAATTTGACCTCAGACATGTTACACAAAAACTAGCCATGTGACCTTGGGCAAGTCACTTAACCCCAATTGCCCTCCAAAAAGCAAAAATAAAATAAAATAAATTTTAAAAAAGGCTGACTGATCGTCAGAGCTCTCCCAAGTCAGGAACCCCTCCTCTCAGGACATCTCCAAGCAAAAGCTGAACCAAGAACATTGATCATGAAGGGTTGTAGATACAGGAGCTTTAATACAATTGTGGATGACCTCTGGGGACCCTTCCAGCACTGTTACTGTGGGCTGGAGCTGAGCTTCTCTTCCCTGTCTTCCCTGGGGATGCTCGGTGAAAACCTTGTGTCGACTTGACCTTAGAGGGCCTGGGTTCAAATCCTGATGCTTCCATTCTGTGATCTTGAGCAAGGGGCTTCACCTATAAAAAGAGGAGGTTGAACTAGACAGTTTTTATGATGCCTCAGTCTGTGATCTTATGAAACCTCAGCCAAGACAGCAGTTGTGAGACATGTACTCCTGTAGAAGGAAAGAGGCACCAAGACTGAGTTTAGGACACAAACATTTTAAGAATCTTTTCCTCCCTCCCTCCTTCTCTTCCTTCCTTCCTTCCTCCTCCCTCCCTCCTTCTCTTCCTTCCTTCCTTCCTTCCTTCCTTCCTTCCTTCCTCCCTCCCTCTTTCCTTCCTGCATTGGTGACAGGACTTTCCTCAAGTGGGAGTTTCCTATTAACCAGTGACATCTCCAGTCCAGTCCCTGCCCCCTGCTAAGGGCAGGCACTGAGGGCCAAAGCAGCTAACCTGACTCCCTTTGCTTCATCACGACCTCACTGGGGACCATCCGATCCCAGTTCTGCTTTCTTCCCTCTATATCAGTCGGAATAAAGGTCATTTCCCCAGAATTCCTCCTTGTTTCTTTCAGCACCAGAGCAGTGAGTCCTCACTGGTATTTCCCCGTCTCTGGGGGCTTGATCGGTTTCTGGGTTTTTGCTGCCACAAAGAGGAGGCCTGGGCATCTGGGCATACAGGAGACCTTGTTTTAGCCATTTTGTCTCCTTGGGGTGTTTGTCCATGACTGGAGCATTTGGGTCACAAGATACAAACAGCTTATCCATTTTGCCCTCTGAGCGTTCCATTTGCTTGCCTTTCGTGATGGTCCCAGTTCCCAGCCTGGCCGTCTTCCCAAAGCCCCTTCACCTTGATTTTTTTTTTTAATTTCCAAGGCTTTATTGAACAGGATTACAGGGTTGTTTTAGAAAACAATAGTTCCAATTCCTTTCAATCCCTTGGCATGAAATATTGTATTCAGGGATGGAGACATCCATACACACACATACACACACACACACACACACACACACACACACACAGACACACACTCACACTCAGTGATGAAGACATACACACACACCACAGCTACTAAAAGTAGGTCCAGAATATATATCCACTTTTAAAATCCTTATTCATAGACCTAGTCATGAGCACAAAACTTATAATCGACCTGTTCTTCAGGCTTAAACCACAGGCTGATCTCCTTTTCAGCACTTTTTACAGAATCACTGCCATGAATGATGTTCCTGCCAACTTGAACGCAGAAGTCCCCACGAATGGTACCTGGCTTGGAATCAGCTGGGTTGGTCTCTCCCAGCATCATTCTGCCTGTCTTCACCACATTCAAGCCCTCCCAAACCATGGCTACAACAGTCCCTGAGTTCATATATTTCACAAGCCCAGGGAAAAATGTCCTGTCATTCAGGTCAACATAGTGCTGTGTCAGATGTTCGTCTGAGGCCCGAAGGAACTTCATGCCCACGAGGCAGAATCCCTTCTGCTCAAAGCGTTTGATGATGTCCCCAACCAGGCCCCGCTGGACACCGTCGGGCTCGATGGCAATGAAGGTGCCCTCAGTGTTGCCCATGGTCCAGGGAGGATCAGGCTGGAGCAGGAGAAAGAGACGTCTGTGGCTGCGGCAGAGAAGCCACTTTGATTTCTTACTACCTTCTACCATCTTCACCAATTTGTCAGGTCTAAGGTGAGACCTCAGTGCTGTTCCGATGTTCATTGCTCTGTGCTGCAGTGGATACAGCACCAGGCAAGGAGACTGGAGTTCCAATGTAGCCTTAGACATTTCCTAGCCCTGTGACCCTGAGCAAGGCACTTAACTGCTGTTTGCCTCCATTTATTCATCTGTAATATGGGGACCATAGTGGCATCTACCCAGGGTCAGGCCATCTACGTAAGGGTCAGGCCTGCTTGCCACAGGGCCTGGAACACAAGTGATATATTATAAATATAATATCATTAAGCATTATTGTTAGTTCTCTCATTAGTGAGAGGAGCATTCTTTCAAATGGTTGTCAAAAGTCTGCATTTCTTCTTTTGAAAAACTTCCGTTTCCTCTTTTTTCCCACCAAACCATTCTGCCTCCTTCCCTTGAGCAGCTTTTAAATGCAGTAAACCTTCTAGCAAAGCCAGGGACTGGGGCCATCCCTGGTGGATGACCCGAAGGAGTTTTTGCCAACAAAGACCAATCTGTTGTAGCTGAAGAACCCTGGAAATTAAGAACACATCTTCAGAACCCACCCCAGAACAGCTCCATTCCCCAGGCCTGCAGAATGAATGGAAGCCTAGGAGAGGCTTCCTTTTTGTCCTGGTGGGTCTAGTGCCTACACCCCCAACCCCCACCCCAGGCCTAGCACATAGACTGGGTTCAATAAATGTTTGTTGAATGGAATTGAATAACTGGAGCCTTCAGCTGTTCTGATGGTGTAGACACAGATAATAGAACAATGTGGGGCCTGGCCTATCATTCCTCTTGGTGCATCATTAACTTCCTGGGAGTCAGCAGGAAAGGAGGGTAGGAGAGGTGAAGGTGTACAGAGGGCAGAATTTGCCCCCTCAGGGAGCCTTGAAGCCAGCAGCTTTAACTCTAAAACCAGGGCTCTTTCAATGGAACCACTTAAGCCTCAGTTTCCTCCTCTGGACAAACTCCCACCTTTTTTCTGATCCTCAGCTTCAATATTGCTAACCTTCTCCGTTCTAAGGTCCTAGCTCTGACATTCTACATTCTGAGAGTACCCCCAGCTCTGACATTCTCTCAGAATGTGTTCTCTCAGTCTGACATTGTACTTTCTATGATTCAAGGGGAGAGTGAGAGAGGTCAGCTCTTTTCCTGTTGGTTGGGGTTCCTGTCCCTGGGATGGATGAGACTGATGGGGAGCTAAGCAAGAGAGTCTGGAATCCTGAATGTGTGTGGCCAGTGGGGTCTTGGGAATGGCCATTTGGCTCCCTTTGGTCAGTCTTTCCAACACCATCACAAAAAGTTGAACATTTGTGTGGGTCGGCCAGTTGTTCTGGCTATGGGGCACTGAGAGCCCACTCTGGCAGGTTCTTGCACTCTCTGCCTGCAGCCTTCAGGCTCTGGCTATTTCAACGATGGAATTGGCTGAGAGCTTTGGTGTTATAGTCAGACAAGTCCAGGGGTGCCCCCATCAGTTGACTCCAGCCCTTGAGCCCCACAGTCCCACATGGACACATGCTCCTGGGGATTCTGGTTTTGGGCATATTCTGGTGCTGGGGAGGGAGCACAGCCCAATTCTCAGTTATCTTGTGACAGGATTGGGGTGACGGACTCCTTCAAGGGTCCAGACCTGGGAAGAGCAGGGTTGGGAAGGAAGGCAGTTTTCAGGAAAGAGGTGCCACTAAGCAAAGGGACATTGGTGGGTTTGTTTTTCTTAAAGTATATAAAATGCTTCACACACATTATCTCTCCAGAGCCTTAAGCAGAGCAAAGTACTTTACTGCTGTGGAGTGCAGGGCCCTCTTTAGGCTCTCATCAGCACTAAGTAAAAGCTTGTCTATTGATTGGAACCTCCTCCCTCCAGCCCTGTGAGGGAGGGTCCATATGTGCTACTTGCTCCTTTTACTGGGGATTTTCCTTAGGGTCATGAGGGAATATGGCCTCTGAGCCTCAGTTTCCCCATCTGTGCCCCAGAGCCACAGACCAACAGAGCTGAAAAGGACCCCTGTAACCTTCTCTAAACAGGATCCTGTTCTGCCACATCGATAGCGAGGGGTGACCCCGTCTCCACTTTGTGATCCCCACCTCACCCCTATCCCCACATCTCCTGACTTCCTCCTGAAGCAGTCATTCCACTTCAGGGACAGCTTTCAGTAAAAAGAACACGTCTTCACTGGACTAGACAATATTTCAAGCCTCTCCAAGTCAGATATTACAAGATTCTGAATAGTATGTCTCCTCAAAGGAGAGAAAGCTAAAGGTTAAACCCAGTGGTGTTTCTTACCAGTGGGGCCAAGCAGCCAATGCTGTTATCTACCCTCTGAATCCTGGGGAATGGTTCTTACAATGGGGCAAGACGAGATGGGGGCAGGGCCGCATTCTCTAGCAATCTGCAGTGCTGATCTCTAGGGGCTCAGGGAGTCCTTGCCGGGAGGAGCTCTGGTCCATTCACAGGAGGGGCAGATTGGTTCATGAGGCTAAGGCCTCTCCTTTAGATGAGCCTAGAAGCCTAAGGAGACTCTGCTGAGGTCTGGGACAAGGTCTCCACCATCCTCGTTTGCACAGGAGCAGTGAGGGCTGGGGGTGTGGGAGAGCTGGCTCTGACCTGGGTTACCTGGTGTTTAGTCTCAGCTTGATGCTCAAGCCCTCGCTCTCCTTGAGCACGTATGTTCAGCCAGATGCTGCAGTGCTGGGGGTGCTGGATCTCTGGCACTTATGGCTCATGAGACCTTGGCTGAGCCACTTACCTTCTCAGCCGAGGTTTCCTTGTCTGTAAAGGGGTGATCGTAATAGCCCCTACCTCCCAGGATTGCTGCCAGGGTAGAAATTGTCGGGTGATTTTTGTGAAGCCCCACATAAATGCTGGCCATTACCACCGTCCTGCCATGCCTGAGCTCACATCTGATCCCTTCTTCCTCCTCTCCAGCTGTTCCAGTCCACGTCTGGCCTCTGGGCTCAGATGGCTCCGGAGGAGAGGGTGAGGCTGGTGACTTTGCCGGCTCTCCCTCACTTAGGGTCAGTTCATTCACACGGCATCACCTCCCTGATGTCAGAACAAACAAACAAACCCTTCATTCCAGGCTTTCATCTCTTGCCTATATTGGTGCAACAACCTCACACCCCGGCTCCCTGCCTGAAGTTTCAGACCAGTCCAGCTTATCCCCAGCATGGCCCCAGAAGGATCCCCCACCACGTGCAGACCCGGGATTCCCCGGCTGCACTGACGTCCCATTGCTCTGATTTCCTTAGGGTCCACCGGCTCCACTGATGTCCCATTACTCTGAAACAGAACAAAGGAGAGAGAACTCGTCAAGCCCTTCCTGGCTGGCCCCGCCTGCTCTTCCAGCCTCCCTGGACCCCCTGCTGCTCCCCGCCCCCCCGAGTCTGTGATCCAGGCAGGCTGGCCTACTCTCTGCCTCTTACACACAGCACCTCATCTCTTGGCTGCTCCGCAGGCTGGGAATGCATTTAATCCTTGCCTGCACCTCATCCAATCTCCCTCTTTCTTTAAGAGGAAGCTTAGGCACAATCTTCTGAGAGAAGCCTTTCTCCATCCCTCTCACTGAGCACCCCCTCCCCCCACTGCACTATCCTCTCTCTCTGTGTCTCTCTCTTTCTCTGTCTCTTTCTCTGTCTGTCTCTGTCTCTGTCTCTCTCTGTCTCTCTCTCTCTCTCACACACACACACACACACACACACACACTCTCATACACACACACACTCTCTCACACTCATAGACACACACTCACACTCTCATACACACACTCACACACACTCTAACACACACATTCACACTCACCCATACCCACACACATCACACATACACCACACTCACACACACTTACACACCACATACTCACACTCTCACACACACACCACATACACTCTCTCACACACACACTTTCACACACACACACTTACACTCTCACAGTCTCATACACACACACACACACTCACACTCTCTCATACTTACACACACTCTCACACACACACACTCACTCTCTCTCTCTCTCTCTCTCTCTCTCTCTCTCTCTCTCTCTCTCTCTAGGAATTGCCTCATTCTTGGTACTTGTGTGTGTGTCCCCAGCATCTGGCATGCTGTCTGCTCCATAATGGGCTCTTAATAAAGGCTTGATTGGCTGACTGGGGGTTGTGTTGGAGATTTGGATCCTGGTAGTGGTTGTCCCAGATGGTCACTGAAGTTCCTCTCCACTCTGGGACTCTGCTAGCCCCACAACTAAAAGTGAAAGCTTGACTGTGACCTTGGGCACCTTTGGCCTCAGGGCTCACTGAGAAGCTTATCTTTACGTTGAGTCAAAGCCCTCCCAGCTCTCTAAGGGTGGCTGAATTGTGGCGCATTGTGGCTGCTCCCCAAGCCACTGTCATTTTATCTTTTGGAGGGTACTCCAACCTGGAAGGGACTCTAATGCTCTCATTGTACAGATGTGGAAACTGAGTTTCAAAGAGTTGTTTTGCCAAAGGTCTCTGAGGCAAAGGGAATGATGATGCCGTCGGCCACTTGCCCTTGCCCTGTCACAGCCACGGGATCTGGCTTGCTGAGGAGCTGGATATTTCCACTAGCCTGGCTAAACAAAGCCCCTATCTCTGTCCACTGCCTTGTCTCCACTGGCTCAAGGGAGCTTCCATTAAGAATGGGCTGCTAATGGAGGAAAAGCAATGCTCCCAGCAGCCTCTAGGCACTCTGGGGTCCAACAAGGGATAAACCTGGAGCTGGAAGAGGCCTTAGAGGCTACCCTCCAACAGTCTTGAGAAAGGGTGAAGGCTGGGGATGAGAGGCTCTTGTACTCCATATAATGAATTTCCATGTATTACCCCTTCCCCAAAGGATCACTGAAAGAACCAGAAGGAAGCTGCTATCCCTGTGCATGGAGAGTTCCAGGGACACCTCCTGGAACTCGGGGGAAGCTAGACCTTTACAAGATAAGAGATAGGGTGACTGTAGCACCCTGAGCACAGGGTGGGGGGGGGATTTCCTCTGTAGCCGGGCTCAGGCAGAAGCTTGGCTTCCCCTTCCTGTCTCCCCCCACCCTGGCTCCCTAAGGCTGTGCTGTGTGCCCCCTGGTTCAGGGGTCAGAGGGAGCCCTGGTAGACTCCAGCAGCAGTCAGCTCCGCCTGGCCCAGCATCCCAATCCTGATGGCCATCACTTGTATTTCCATGTTCTAGCCTAGGCCCTGGTGATCAGGAAGCCTTTCCCTCTGACAGTTCTTTCTTGGTGGCTGCTATTGAAAGGGGGGGTGGGGGCGGGCTTGGAGTCTCAAGCCCTGTTCTTGTTCCTGCATTGTAAGTGAGCTCATTTTTCAGCGTGGCTTTCCTATTCTTCCCAGGAAAAAAGTGGTCACAGCCATGTCCTCCCAGGCCTTTTGATGTCCAGAATCCTCTTCATATCCCCTGATAGAAAGTCAGCGATTAAGACCCGAGTCCCTAAAGGATACGTCATCAGCCTTCTCTTTGACCAGGAGGGTTTCCCAGTGAATCAAACCTTTCTCCCGGCCCAGGGGGCCCCACAACAGGCCTTGAAAAGATGGATAGCGTAATTGTCCTGCTTAGTGATCCAGGAAGGGAGAGGGCTCCTCCTCCAGGGAGGCCTCCCTCCAGCAGGCCTGCCCTGGCCCCACGGGGGCCCACAATGAAAGGCCCAAGCAACCAATCGTCTTTCTAGAGGAAAGCTCTAGACAATAGTGCCACAGCCAGACACAGCTCCTGCCACGAAGGCTGTGGGGCAGCCTCACACATTTGAAGGGCCAGCAGAGCAGAAAGAACGGTCAGCTTCCTTCTGAAGAATTGTGGCCCCAAAATCTTGGGACTTCTGCTGGGGGTGGGGCTCCCCCTGAGGTCAGAGTGACACTGACAGGGCCCCAGAGCAGATACAATGAGGATGAGCTCATTGGACAGATCTGGGTGGGAAAGCTATATCATATTAGATGTATATAAACATAGTGCAAAAAATCACAGAACCTGCCCAGGAGAGGAGCCTTGGCAAAGGAAGCTAGGAGGACCCTCAGTGTTGTTCTATTACTTCCTGGACCCTGGGCTGGAAATGGCACCCTGTCCCCTGAGCTCAGATCCTCACCCTGAGTAGGGGACTTTTTGTCTGAGGGGATTGAAAAGATGTTTATTTGACTCTCTCTCTCTCTGTCTCTCTCTGTCTCTCTCTGTCTGTGTCTCTGTGTCTCTGTGTGTCTCTGTGTTTGTGTGTGTCTCTCTGTCTACCTTCTCTATCCTTCTGGCTCTTTCTCTCTCCTTCTTTCTCTCTTTTTCTCCCTCTCTTCTTCTGCCTCTCTCTCCTTCTTCCTCTAATCTTTTTCCCTCCCTCTTATCTCTCTATTCTTTCTTGATCTCTGTCTCTATATGTCTGTCTCTCCTCCTTTCAGTCTTTCTTTCTCTGCCTTTCAGAAGAAGGCTTCTGGCCCTGGGAGTGCTCGAGTGCTCTATAGACAGAAGGGCTCTGGGAGGTGTCTACATGCTTTACCAAATTGTAATCTTGATCTCTTCTTGGTATCTACCCCCCCCCCCCCCGCCCCCCGCCAACACTGCCTACCCTTTCTGCCTGGGACCTAGAAGCACTCACTGTCCCAGGCACCTCTCCCTCCTCCTTCCCTGGCTCCTTCCCCAGGTTAAGGCAATTTCGGAGGATCCCTACCCAGAGACGTTTCAAGGGAGCCTTAGATATGCTAATAGAAGCCAGCTCTTTCCTGCTAACATTGAAATGCCTCATTACTACAGGCAAAGCCTGAACCTTCTTTTGTTCCATTTTTCATATAAATGGGAACATGCCTCCTCCACCCCTCCCCCTTTCTATCAACACTTCACCCCCCATTTAAATCTTCTTTGCTGCAAAGAGACCCATTTCCCACCCACAGCAATGGGTTGCCGAAATTCCCAGGTGCTGGGGACCTGTCTACCTCTTGCCACAGAATCTTTGCATCGGCTGTGTAGCCTTTCCTGGAATGTACTTCCTCCTCACGTCCTAGAAACTCAAGATTCTGGACTGAGCTGGGGCCCACCTCCTACATAAAGCCTTTCTTGGGTGCCCGGATTCTTAAAGGTGTCCTCCCCCAAAGTAATTCATATTTCCATGATCTATGCTTTGTATGGACTTATCTGTTTCCTTCCAGTAGAATGTAAGCTTCCTGAGGGGAGGGACTGTTTCATTTGTGTATGATTATTACCCCACACATAGCAGATGTTAATAAGAGTCTTGTACCTTTAACATCCCTCAGAAGAGAAAAATCCTAAAGTGGTGAGAACAAGGTAGCCTGAGTGGGAGAATAAGGAGGAAAAGGCAGCTGCAGAGAGAAAATGCTGGGAGAGTGGGGTGGTGTGGGCAATCATTCTCAGGAAAGGGGACTAGGGACAGAGATAAGGTTTTCTTGTGATTTGCTATATTTGTGGGTGGGAAGCCTAATCAACTTCTGGTTTTTAGGGTCCATAACATGTGAAACTCCAGGGAAAGGAAAGTCTTAAGAAATTTGATACAACAAATACTTTTTAAGCCCCCTACTAGGTGCCTACCACTATTCTAGGAGCTGAGTATGGAAAGGCAAACATTTAAGAGCCTCTGTCCTAAAAGAATTTACATTCTACTGGGTGTGGGGGAGGATACACCATCAATCAATAATAAACCTTTAGTAAATGACTACTATGTGCCAGACATGCTAAGGACTGGAGATACCAGTATAAATTCAAATTCATGGACTTTCCTCTTTGCTTTACCCCATCAGAGTGAGCATTGATATCAGGTAGGGATGAAAAGTATTTTAACTGGCTTTGTGCATATGCTGGAGGGGTGAGCTGCCCCTCTGGGCTCCTCTTCCTTTCTGACTTTGGAGTTGGAGGACTTTTCAGAACCTTGTCCAGGTGTCCTACCTTGGCAAACCTGTGCCTGGAATGGTGCTGCCTCTCTCTCTTGTGGGATTTCCTTCTCCAACTAGGACCCTGAGAAGCTACCTCAAAATGGACAAGTCCAGGTATCCTTGTGAGTTTCAGAAAGTCATGATGTCTCAAGAGGCCATCAAGGCAGCCACTGCTATACACACTAAGGCAGTCAATCACCACAGCAGGAAGTTGGCACAAAGGGAGTAGGGATAGAGGGGGCAAAAGAAGATCAGACTGTGAAATGGAGAATTAACTGCCTTTCTAAAACTATTTCTGTCCCCTCCAAAGTTTGAATTTTAGCCTCCCAAGTGAATGTGCTGGTAGTAATGTTATTGGATTCTGTTCTAATCATTCTGTGATTTTTTCTTGTGGCTTAGCATTCTCTTTTCTGTATGAGAATAAAACTACCTGGTCCACATCTTGATCATGTTTGTGCATTAGATACTTTTTTGCTTTCCCCCCTTTATTGAGGAAAGCATTAGACTAGGCTCAAAGGCAACATTACTGTAATTGCTCATTTTTCTGGAAAGCTGAGGTGAGGATGAGGAACCAATGAAGGCTCCTTCCTCTCAGCTTGGTATAGCACCAAGGGAATGTGATTCCTGAAGGGGAGTGGAGGAATGAGGGGCTCTTTCCTATTCTGGCATGACAGTAGGGCTGGGGCCCTTGGTACGTCTGGTGCTATACAGAGTATGGGCATACAGAAGGGTGGGTACCAGATCTCCTGCAAGGCCCAATTGCAATTACTTTTGGTCTCTTCTAACAAAGAAAGGCAAAAATAGTTCCAAGCCATTCACATTGCAATGGGAGAAATGATTTGTAAACATCTAGGAACTTACAAGAAACATGTTGTGGACAGAAGATGGTCTGAGAGGGAAAGGCACTAGCTCCTGGAAAGCTGTGACAGGCTTCATGTGGGAGGTGGGATTGAAGCTGAAGTCAGGGAAACCAAAGCTGAGGTGAGGAGGGAGACCACTCTAGACAGGAGTAAGAGTCTGGACAAAGCAGGGAGACGTATAAGGAGCTAGGTCAGTGTGAGTGGGCCATATAATGGAGGGGACTGGAAGCTGAGAAGAAAAGACCAACTAAGGAGTTTACAGTTGACCCTAGAAGTAATAGGGAGCCATTAGACTTTATTGAGTATGGCAGACCTGAGAATTACATAGTAAGTGTTTAATCAACATGTATTAACTGTGGAACCATAAAATTCTTTGCTTCTATGATCCAAACCTACAAAGAAAATTGTTTTCTAAATTGATGTAGCACGTACATACATGTACAAATTGATTAAGAGAAAGAATAAATTATAAAAACTTTGAGCAGTGGCTTAATGAGTGTGGAAGGGGTTCTTAGTGAAGTGATAAAATCTGTCTGTGCTCTGGATGGTGTGGTACTGAGGAGGGCTGAGTCAGGAGCCCGTGGGTGTGGGTTCAAAGCTACTTTTTCACTCACAATCTGTTGAGTTTGGTCAAAATTCCCTGAGGCTTGACTTGAAGAAGGAAGAGGTTGGACAAGATGCCTTGTGGGGCCTCCCTCCCTCAAGCTGAAACCCTGGGACCCCCCAGGTCCTAGGCCTGTCTCTCCCCTTTGGTACATCTCTGGAAGTCCCCCTGTCATTCTCAGTAAAAAGTATTAGGAAAACCCATCCCTTTGTCTAAAATTACTATTTTTTTCAGATGTGAACTAAGGATGATTAAATCTACACCATCATATAAAATGCATTTCATCTTCAGGATGTGGAACTTAATAATACTTAAAGCATGTTATTCAAAGGTTCCTTGGGCCTCTAATTGAGTATACTTTAATAACAATATAATTAGAATTAGAGTAAAAATTTCTGGTGGAGAAATGATCATTTATGAGAGGTGGGGGGAGGAGTGGGCAGATATTCTTCAAATGATTCACTGGGTGTGCGTCTGAAGGGCCAATAGGAAAAGTCTGGGGCAGGTAAGGAAACTGGACAGAAGGAAGCAGTGAATATAAACGGACAGCTGAGTACTCAGCGATTCTTCAAGCAAATTCCTTAGTAGAACAATGAGAAAACAACCCACGTTTTCTGCGGAGAGCAATTACTGGAATGATTGCTGGCCTGACAACCCTGGGAAGAGTTTTTAAACCCTTCCTTCCCTTTCCTGGCCCAGTGCCTCCAGCTGGTGTACCAGCCTGGCTTGAGGAGAGACAACTGCAGGTGGGAATCTAGGCTGTGTCAGCATGATGGTGGCAGTAAAGTAGACTTCCAAACCTGGGCTAGGAGATACTATTCTCTATATCTCCCTTGGGCTGTTGGAATCCACTAGCATGAACCTCAGCATAAACAGTAAACCAAGAAATAAGTCAGGGAGTGACCCAATGGCTATGTCTATGAACATTAAAATGGTCTATTGGAAAGTGAAGAATTCAACATGGCAGACTCTTGGCTTCCATGATGTCAAGCAATTGATCTAGTGGACTGATTATTCTTATCATGGACTTGACTTCTTTTTTTCTTGTAACTAACCAAATTGACCGATTAATGGAGCTACCCATGCACCCTGTTTGGTCAGTTGGCCAACCTTGGAACAACTGTTCCCTGCCTAGGGTCCTCCTTCTGGAAAATGGGAAGAACAACGTCCATGCATGCTCCCTGGATGCATCTCCTACTGGTGTCCATGGGAGCTTCACTCTATGGAGACATTGGGGCCTCCTCTGCCTTTTGTCCCTGAGAAGCACATACCGTTCCCTCGGGTGTTCAGATGCTTCCTCCTCATCAAAGGCTCTCATTAAATTAATGAGCCTGTTTTTGCTAAGACACAAGGTGGAGCTGGATGGCTCATGGGCATATTTCTGTAAGGATGAATGGGCCCCACTAGGCAGAGGGCTTCTTCCCACCCACGTTCTCATTTAAGAGGGAGGCTTTAGTGTGGAGTAGTTTAAGTTCAGGGCCCACAGGAGGTGGGAGCCCATAGACAGACATTCACACAGGACCAGCTGATTTGGTTTAAGAATGAATGGGTGTGGGGTGGGGGCCAGAAAGATAGCCACTGAGCTTCCTAAAGAGCATCTTCTAGGCTTCTCAGCATGAGACCTCCTTTCTTTCTGATGCTGTTAACCTTCTGATAGGAAAGTGACTGTCCTGATGCATCCTCTGGGAAGCTGCCTGTTAGAGTGGACAGAATGTCAGTTTTGCGGTCAGGCTGACGGAGGTTCAAATCCAGCTTCAGACAGTCCCTAGCTGAGTGACCCTAAGCATATCATTGAACCAACTTGAGACTCTCTGATCACAGTTTCTTGGTCTATAAAATGGGGATGGTAGTAGCAGTAATAGTAGAAACAGCAGCAGTAGTAACATCTCTCCCATTTGTTATGGAACCAGACATGATGAAGTCTGTAAACAACCTGGTGATCCTTAAGGTGTTAGGTACACGTGCCTTATAACAGTAATAGTCACATGACTGTAATTACTTTGGCTTTCTGTAGGGCAATGAAGAAGGCTTCTCAATTCTCTATCCTTCCTCCTGTTACTGATATATTTGCTAATTAAAGGAATGGTGATGGGCTCAAAGTCTAAGGGCTCTTCCCAGCAAAAGGTAACCAGTGTACAAATATGAATCAGGTATAGGAAAGGCAGTTTATTCCCACTCAGAAAAGGGAATGCTAAGAAACCAAAAAATCATAGAAAGATCGAATCAAAAGCCAGTTGTAAAATCAGCTGGGAAGCCCATCTATATTCTGGCCTCATTAGGACAGACACAATTCACATTTCTCCTCTTTGGAACATGGTCTGATCAAACACCAAGCAGGGATAGGGGCCTCCCTTTCCCCCCCTTTTACACCCACACTTTCTTGGCCTTGTCTCAAACCTGAATCTGCTAATATTAATGTTGCCATAATCACAGGCACTTGGGTTAATATTGTCCTTTTCAGTGGGGTTCACAGGCCTTCCAGGACCTTTTGAAGGTCAGCATTCAAGGAAAGTAGGGGCAATTGAGTTAAGTCAATACTCTGCATGGGGAAAGGGGAGCCAGAAGGCCCCAGCCCTACTGTCATGCCAGAATAGGAAAGGACCCCTCATTCCTCCCCTCCCCTTCAGGAATCATGTCTTGTCCTCTTGAGAGATGTCTCCAAGAGGTCTGCCAGCCTTAAGCCATGTCTTCAGAAGGTATGGGCATCCCATGTCTTCAGGTGTTCTGGTTTAGTAACCAATCATGGGGTCCAGTGATAAATCATACCTCACCTGAGGAGGCACCTTGGACAACTTGCTCATTTAATAGACAGGGAAAGTGGGTCCCAGAACCTGAGGACATACTATGTAGTCATGGCGATTGGTTGGCATAGTGGATAGAACAGTGGGCTCAGAGTTCAGAAGCCAAGTTTGAATTCTGTCTCAGATGATCACTAACCATGTGACACTGGGCAAGTCCTTTAGCCTCTGTCTGCCTCAGTTTCTTCAAGTACAAAATGGAGATAGTAACAGCAGCTTCCCCTCCCCCCTCCCACTCTTTATTTTGAGGATCAAATGAGATTTTCACTCCAGGACACAGCCAGAAAGAGAAAGGGAGATTGTCTTCCCAGAGAGTATTAAAGGTGTGTGTGTGTGTGTGTGTGTGTGTGTGTGTGTGTGTGTGTGTGTGTATGTGTGTGACTATGTGTGTGTTTGTGTGCTGTATGAGTCTGTGAGAGTGTGTGTGTGTGTGTGTGTGTGTGTGTGTGTGTGTGTGTGTGTGTGAGATATCTTCCTTACCCTTAGGAGGGCCATGCCCAAGAAGCAGACAGCCCCAGGCAGAACCCAGGTATAATGGATTCCAGGGACACTACTCTAGAGATAGTCCTGGAGCTGGAATCCAAATTATGGGCTTCAAATCCTGGCTCTGAGACTTATTGTCTATGTGACCCTGGGCAAGAGACTTCACCTTGGGGCCTCAATCTCCCTTTTCTGTCAAGTGCTGGCATAGGACTAGAAGGTCTCTAGATCTGACTTCCCAAGATTCCTCAAGAACTAGAGGGGCCTCCTCCTGTCACTGATACTCAGGAACCCTCCAGGCAGAGAGGGGGTGGAGGTGGGGGTGGGTGAGGCTCTAGACAACCACCTCTCACCTTCATTTTGGGAAATAAAGTCTGACTTCCTGACTCGAGGACTTAGAAAAGAAAGCAGTGCTATCTCTCACACCAAACATGGAGCGAGACCCTGGAGCACCAACAGCCTGGCTGCTCTGTTCTTCCTGGGTAGCTAAGGACTCCCAGGGGTTGCTGAGGGAAGGGTGACCCCACGGAGGTGGGGTTCTGGGCATAAGGGGAAGCTTGGCTGGGGCCCTGCTGCTCTTGGTCAGGGGCAGACTGAGCCCCACCTGCTCCCTCCATCATCACAAAAGCATCTCCCTGAGGGTGGGGCCTTGTGACCTTCTCCCTTTGGCGACCTGACTCGCTCCTCTGGGGGAGGGCAGGATTGTGGGTCAGCAGCAGGGTCTGGGGTGGGGTAGTGGGGCTGAGGACCAGAGAGCCTCCTCTCCTCCCAGTGCCTTCCTCCTTTCTCTTCTCTTTCCCCACCTCACCAGCGAGTGATGCTCTCCCTTCCCTTCAGGGCCTCTGTGGGGGGAGCACTGGCCTGAAGAGGGAGTCCTGGCCTTGGTGCCATCTTGGACAAATCTCCCTTCTTTCTGAGCCTCCTTTGTTAATTAACAGAGATAGCTTATGAGTCCCTTTCCAGCCTCTCATGCCTTCTAGCTCTAATGTTCTATAAAAGGGGAAGGGAGGCTGCAAAGAAACAGGTGTCTCCTCTGACCTGGCTGGGTTGAGGCATTGAGACGGAGCCACAACTCCCTCGGATGCTTCCAAGGTACTGATGCTCTCCTTGCCACACCCATAACTGCCTAGTCTCGGCAGTTATGCTGGGCTTGGGGACCTCAGCCACACTCCTCCGGCCCCACCCTTGCCCTTCAGACCCACCTGGAGGCCCCTCCCAGAGCCCAGGGAGAGCTGGAGCTGCATGGTGGGAGGCTGGCCTCACCTCTAGACACCCACATGCACCTGGGGCCAGAGAGAAGAGATACTCTGTAGCCAGCTTCGTCTAGACACCTCAGCCACCAGATTGCTCATACCCAAGAGGCAGGACAGGCCTCTAGAGGGCGCCATGATCTCCCACCCCACAGCTGGTCTGACGTTGTTTCCTAGAGAGAACATAAACCAGGGACTAGTAGGATAAATTGTGCCACAGCCTGGAGAGCCTGAGAAGAGGGAATGTTAGAGCTGGGAGGGGCCAGAGAACAGGGGATGTCAGGTCTGGGAGGGGCCTTAGAGACCTTTCTGTTCAGTTTCTTAATGCTATGTAGGCAGCTAGGTGGCGCCACAATGGATAGAATATGGAATTTGGACCAAGAAGATCTGAGTTCAAATCCTACCTCAGATGCTTACCAGCTGTGAGACTTTGGACAAGTCACTTAAGCAAACCTCTGTTATTGTGAGGATAAAATAATATTATAAAGCATTTTGTAACCCTTAAGTGGCTTATGTGAATGCTAGCTACATTGTCACCATCATCATAATTATTCTTATTGTAAGAAACTGAGGCCCAGAGAGGAGAAGCTTGCATAATGTACCAGGATAATATTTTAAAATATGCCACCAGCATCCCCTGACCTCTTTCTTCCTGCTCCTCCTATGCTGCATCTAGACTTCGGACCCTCTATCTTGAGGCCATCTCCAAAAGTCTCTCTGGGATCTGTGCAGGGTGAAATTCCTGAAATGACTGCCAGGAAAAAGGACTGGGGGAGACTTGGTTTCCCAACAAACCCTACAGGGTCTGGTTCAGTACCAGCTGAAGTGTGTGGGGAAAATCTGGCCCCTTGTCAGGTGTGGGACTGCCTCCTGACCCCAGGATATGTTTGAGGAATGTTCACATCAGGAACATCTGCATTTGGCAAATATTTTGGTGTATGAGCCAGTGACATCCCCTTGGCTGGGTGCCAATGATTGCTGGAGGGGCATTGTCAGGAAGCTTCAGGTGAATAAATTTCCACTGCAGTTTCTGAGGTGTCTTCATCACCCAGAGTCACCTTCATCACCTCATCTGAGGTGTGGGTGGCATCCACACTAGGCTGAATAGCCAGGGATCAGGATGATGGATCTCCTCCATTCCATGGAATGGCTGTTTCCATTGGGAAGTTTCCAGATGACCCGCCCGTCTGTATTCTTCACTCTAACACAATGTCTTGGAGGTGTGTAGACAGGCAGAGCTATTTTTTTCTGGGACATTGAAAGTCTCCTCTCCTAATGAAATCATAGGTTTAGACCCTCCTCTTTCAGAGAAATCAAAAATGTATCAGGGACTATATTAGGTGCTGGTCATAGAAAGAACTGATGATATCCTAGGAGGAGAGAGAAGATATGTCCATAAATAACTCAAGGCAAAAAATATATCCAGAAATTCGGGGCACTTTGAAATGTGTGTGAACCGGATGTAGGAGAGCCCTGTGCAGGAAGGGTCTCCCACATGAAAAATGAGGCTGCCTCTGAGGCAGAGATGAGGAGGAACGTAACAGGCATGGGGGACCCTTGTGCAAAGGCCATGTGGGCAGGGGACACCTCAATGCACAGTTTGAGTCAAACAGAGAGTTCATGACAGAAATGTAAGAGGGTGAAGGTAGAGATTCTTTGTGATCAGGGATGGCTCTTTGGGAGGAGGGAGAGGGAAGTTTATGTGATGTAAAAGCAAAAGAAAACAGAATGCCATTTTTAAAAAGGCTAGAAAGGTAGTGAGGAGCCAGGCTGTGAAAGGCTTCAAATTCCAGGCTGAGCATTTTGTTTTTGATCCCAGAGTCAATAGGGAGTCACTGAAGGTTGTTGACCAGGGCACTAGCTGACAGGATAGTTGGTCTCCTCATTCAGCTAACAATAACAGTAGCTAATATTTACCTAGTGCCTACCTACTATGTATTAGACACTGTGCTAAGCACTTTATGAATACCTCATTTGATCTTCACAAAAGCTCTGGGAGGTAAGTGCTGTTATGATTCTTATTTTACAGATGAGGCAACTGAGGCAAACAGAGGTTAGGTGACTTGCTCAAGGTTACACAGCTAGGAAGTATCTGAAGTTAGATTTGAACTCAGGGTCTTTCTGACTCCGAGTTCAGTGTTCTATCTATTGATCCACCTTGCTGCCAGGTGATGGGAGCTCCTTCAGGTCTTCAGCCTTCCTTTTGCTATCTTTCTCTCACAACAATCATCTATAGTCAATCAGTTTCAGTAGGAACCTTCAGGGAAAGTTAACTCTTCTTTCCCAACTTCTACTCCCTTGAGCTGATTTATTCCAGTGGCATAGTAATAGATTGCTGGAGCTGGAGATATAAAGTTCTATTCCCAACATGTAGCTGTATGACCTTGGCTAAGTCACTTAATCAGTCCCTCATCACCTCTCTCTCACCTGGACTATTGCAATAGCCCCTAATTGATCTCCTAGCCCCCAGTGTATATCATCATCCCCTCTATGCCGTCTACCTCACACACACCATTCCATCCTCTGCTTGGTGTTCCCCGTGCTTATAAATCAGTCTTGACCCACTTTTTGGCTTAGGTCAAGGGCCACTTTTTGTCTGAGACCTTTCCCAATATCCTTGGTTCTTAGAAATTCTCTCTCCCTAAAATTATGTTGTATTTATTTTGTACATCTGTGTACATATTGTGACTCCCCCAGAGATTAATAATAGTATAACAATAGCTGATATTTGTATAGCACTTATTGTATAGCAGGCACTTTGCTAAGTGTTTTACAATTATTACTTCATCTGAGCCTCACAACAATCCTGGGAGGTTGTTACTGTTATTATACTTATTTTATAGTTGAAGAAACTGAATTGGACAGAAATATATTTACCGCATTACCTTGAAGGCAGAGATTGTTTAACTTTGATCTCTGTATACTCAGTGACTAACTCAGTGCCTGGCACATAGTAGGTGCTTATTAAGTGAATATTGAGTTGTAGAGTATACTTAGTATACTTAGAAAGATAAGGTAGGTAAGAAAAATTTTCATCCCAAGCAACTTATAAACCATCTCCTAAGGTATGGGAAGGATGAGGAGGATTTCATTTGAAAAGGGGGCACCTGAGCCAATGGAGCTAAAGATCTTTGACTATTGGAACATTAATCAGACAACTCTCAAATTTAAATTTGCTGATTCTATCAGCCACTTATTAAGCCTCTGCTGTGATGCCAGTTACTGTGCTGGGTACTAAGGCTACAAAGACGAAAATGATTCCTTGCTCTCAAGAAGCTTACATTCTATTTAGGGGATACAGTATGTTCACAGGTAAGTAAAAATGTACATATGAAATAAACGCATAGCAATTTCAGGCTTCTTGAAGGAGAAGAAACAAGCTAAACCTTGAAGAGAACTAGAGATTCCAAGAGGAAGAGAAACAAAGGGAGAGAGCAGGACAGCCTTGCAAAGATTTAGAGACTGAATATGGACTGTTGTGCATAGGGAATAGCAAATACATGTGGGGAGTGATGTGAATTCAATCTGAAAAAACATAGGCTGGACAATTGCTTTAAGTGCCAAGTGGAGGAGTTTGTTTTTATCCTAATAAACAATTGGAAGCCTCTCAAGCTTCTTGAACAGAGGAATGACATGATCACATCCTTGCTTTAGAGTATTAAAATGGCAACTGTGGGGGATAGATTGGAGAAAGGAGAGGCTTGATGGACAGAGAGCAATTAGGATGCTCTCCAGGGGAGAGGTGTAGAAGGCCTGGACTAAGGTGATTCTAGTGAAGGTACTAATGGAAGTCCAAAGATGAAATGAGACCCTGAGGGTCCTTGCCCTGAGGACCTTATAGATGCAGAGTAGAACCCCCAAAGAGACACTGCTCTAACTTCAACTTTTTTTTTTTTTTTTGCATTTTGGAGGGCAATTGGGGTTAAGTAACTTGCCCAAGGTCACAGGCTAGTTTTTGTGTTAAGTGTCTGAGGCCAGATTTGAACTCAGGTCCTCTTGACTCCAGGGCCAGTGCTTTATTCACTGCACCACCTAGCCACCCCTAACTTCCACTTTAAAGCTTGCAATGCATTTGGGCTGCTTTGTGTTTAGTGAAGGGTGGTGTGATACAATGAGAAGAGTCCTGGATTTGGAATCTGAGGACCAGTTATGCTTTGGCCACCTGTATATTTGTACATATACCTGTATGTACCTCTATCTTCCAGAAAGCCCTGTGAGGTTGTGGAGAGTAGAGGAGGGAGCTCTGCCACTTACTAGCAGGGTGACTTCAAGGGATCACTTCTCTTCTCTTGTCCTCAATTTCCCCATCTGCTCAGTGAGGGGGTTGGATGAGCTAGATGCTAAGAGCACTTCTAGCCCCAGACCTCTAGAATCCTGATCTTGTTTCATCTTCACAGTATCCTTGTGAAGGAGTTATTATTTCATGAAGGAAACTGAGGCTCAGGTGAAATAAATTACACAGAGGTTTTGGTGCCAGAGGTGGGATTAAATCCTAGGTCATCTCGCACACTCTCCTCTGAGCTCTGATACCTCACAAGACTGACTAGAAGATAGAAATACAATCTCAAAAGCTGCCCTGGGTACATGTAGGTACCTTCAAGTTATTTTACCAAGTTTCCTCACTTCCAGGCAAGGAATCTCTAGAGGGACCAATATCAAAGAGGCATCCTTGCTGGGGATTGATGTCAGAGAGAAGACCAAGAGAAGGGAGGAGAGAAAACCAAATTCCTTCTATGCTCATGCCATGGGAGAGTGCTAGGGCCTTTCTCTTCAGCTGCAGATACTGAGAGGGGGTTTCCTGGAAATTGTTTCCCATCCTTAGGCTTGCACCCTAGAGGCTTTCTTGGAATATTCTGAGCCCCAGGAACTCCTGCCTGTTTTGCACAATGGTAGCTATGTTTGTTGTGGGTCTGCTTGTGTGTTTTCTTTTTAAAGCAAAATCAAAAGCTGCCTAGCCTTGAAAGAGATTGAAGCATCCCACTTATTTTTCCAACCATCCCTGAAGACCCTGTCTCCCAGTGGTAGCTAGTGGGGTTTTAAGATGCACATCACCCCACCATCAACACAAATGAATCTTCAAGTGGAGATGTGGGCATATGGGACTTCTGAGACATTCCCTGTTACATTGCTTCTTGATTCCTGGGTGTTCTGGGGTGAGGAAGGAGAGAAGAGTCTGGGGAGCAGAACCTTAGGACTCTGAAGGACTGGATCTCTGGCTGCTGGTGGAGCCATCTGCCCTTCCATGAGGGAGGGAGGGAAGGGATGGGGGCCACGCCTAGGGTTGAGATTATTCAAAACCCAGCCAACTCTTTCCAAATGCTTTGGGTTCAGCAAACCCCCAAGTTTCTATGCCAAGTTCTTTTTCCTTTAATTATTAAACCCGCGTGTATTTCCTGGGAAATGTAATCCTGATGTTTCTTCTTCATTTACGCTTAATTCATCAAAATGTTGTTGTATAAGCACTTGATGGTGTCCAAGAAGCCTTGGGAACCTTTGAACACACGTCCCAATCCCCCTCCACCCCACATCAAGCCCCCCTCAGTAAACAGGAAACAAGGTTTTGCCAAGTCTAAATTAGCTTGAGCACCAGAAAGGCTGAGATCAGCTAGAAATACAGAGTCCTGGAATTCCAAAAAAGTTTGTAGGATGATCAGACATGTCTGTCTTTGTCTTTCCCCCACCCCAATTTTGGTCCTTTGGGGCCAGCTCAACTATGGGGGATGGGGAACAACAGGATAATGAGAAGGGAAACCAGGAACTCAATCCAACAGGCAGTTATAAAATCCTGTTTATAGAATGGGCACTGAAAGGAAATTCAGTTCTTGCCCTCAAAGGGTTTCCATTCCAATGGAACATTAACAAGCTAGGATCTATGCCTAGTACAAAGGGAGAGAGCCAGCTTGTGCCTAATGGCAGGGAGATGGAGAAGAAGCTGACACTCACTTAAAGAGACAGATGCAAGAACAGACACTTATTGTTCACCTATAAACCAGGTACTGGAGATACTATGACCAAAAATGACTAGACCATCTCTGCTGTCAGGGAGTTGGCATTTTACTGGGGTAACAAATACAAGGCCATTCCAACACTGGCAATCAGAGAGATGAGCACGGCTTGGAACAGCTGTCTTGCTATTCTGGACTCTTCTCAACCAGGGGAGAACAATGGAAGCTTGGATTCTTGATTATCTGTCAAGTTGGGCTGATGTTGGGACTTCCTCTACTGCTGAAACCAAAAGGTGAAAAACTCAGCAGCCACAATTCTTCTCTTCCAAGGGAAAGAAGAGGGTTTGGGGCAGGGAATTTGGGTGTTCCCTTCAGGGTCATCTCATCTCCCCCTCCTCCTGCTCCTCAGTGAACATCCAAGCAGGTGTCCCTGCTTCCCCCTCCCCCAACCTGGCTGTGTTCCTGCTTTGCACAAGCTCCTCTCTAAACATTTCCTTTCATTGGGTTGTTGGGCCTCAAGAAGAGTCAGGATGACCTGGACACAAGCCTGCCCTCCAACACTTACTTAATGTGGGACCCTGGGCTAATCACTTGACCTTGCTGAGTCTCAGTTCTGCCACTGGGAAAATGGGGATCATAGCAGCCACACCCTCACAGGGCCATTGTGAGGTTGGAATGAAGGGAGGTGGCTAAAGCTGTTATTAGAGGTGGTCTTCTCCAATGACTTTCAGTCTTTCTTGGCCCTTCTATTCTCTGAGCTCCCAAGATCATCTCACAGTCAAATACATGCTGGACTTGTTTTCAAATCCTGCTTCTGACAATTACTAGCTTTATCACCCTCAGTGAAATACTTCTTTCTGGGTCTCAGTTTCCTCACTTATAAAATGATTATACTAATACCTTCACTACTGACTCACAGGGTTGTTGTAGAAGAATTGTTTTGTAAGTTTTAAAATGCTATAAAAACAAGAAACATTACTGTAAGTGTAAGACTCAGTCAGCATGACACTTAATTGGTTCCTAATTATCTAAGGCTCTTAATTTTGTTTTCTTCCCAGATAGACTTGAAGCAGGTGGAGGACCAGACCTGTTTTTCTCTGTGCTTCCACTCACGAGGTGCCAGTGCCTGGTTCATGGTTAGGTACATGGGAGAAGAAGAGACATGGGGTGCAGGGATATGCCAGAGCTTTCTTCTAGTATCTGAGGGGCTTCCCCAGATGCAAGCATGAGGAGCAAAGAGGGGCAGGGAAGCTACAGAATGGCAAATGGGCTGGACATGGGGAAAAACTTCCTCATTGTGAAAGCTGGAGCAAAGGGAATGGTTCACCTAGAGATCCCCCTACTTGGTGTAATGGAAATGCAAATTTAAAGATCTTCCCTGTCCCTAGGCCCTTTAGTGGGCTTGAGGGACTCTGAGAACCTTCCTTGATTTGAAAATATACTCTGCCCCCTAATAGGCTAAATGTGGTCACATGGAGCCTGTGGCAGGAGGCTTGGTTTTCAGGAATGCCTACACCTTGGTGCTGTGTGGTTCAGCAGTGGGTCAAGAGGGTTGTTACATTCTCTGACCCAGGAGAAGGCTATATAATCCCTGATATGAGGCTTTGCTTTGGGGCTTACTTTGAGAAGTGTTGTGTGACTTGACCAGATGAGATCTGGGCAGCTGTTGAGAGCCCCGCTGGTTTTGAAAACCCAGGTGTTGATGCTTCCCTCTCTGGTAACTGTGATTTGGTATTGATGTAATGGTTGGGCAGTTTGGAAGCCTGTCTGCTTGATCTGTTTGTTTCTCTGTCTTGTAAGTTCTTTCTGTATACTCTGAAGTTCGGGGTGTTGACCTTTTTCCCCTAAACTAGGTAAATGATATATGTTTGATTGATTAAAGTAAGCTTGTTAACCCATTTTGAGTTGCTTTCCTTTAGAATAGTAGATATAAGAACCTGTATTGGCAGCCACCTTGGGGATGTTGGGGTGCTTGCTGCCACACTTGGGAGTCTTCAAGCAAAAGGCACATGACCCAAGTGTGAAAAATCACCCCCTTCCATGCCCTAATGGACACCCTGAGTGAATTGTGACCTTGCCCTGCAAAGTCACCTGCCAGTGACAAACTCTGGTGGGAGCATCTGCAAATTGAGTGGATTTTGGGCTCTACTCAAAATGAGGCCTTCCCTTTCCATGACCTGAGCTCTGGCAGCAAAGCTAACAGGGGCCATCTCCACTCCTTGATGAGACATCCCCAGAGCCCTGGTGGCACATCTGCCACAGGTTCAAGTCTCTTAGGAAGGCTCAGGGGGCCCCAAATGAACATACCCATCTTTGTTTTTTTAATTTTGAAATAAGGTGCCCTTTTCCCTTCGTCATGGGAGGATGCTCAAAATATGACAAGCATTTTTCCCCTCTGTGATTTCCATCAGGGCTGTGGTGCATAGCTGAGGGTAGGATTTGGCCTGGCCTGGGGTCAGCTGCCAATGGACCCTGAGAGCTGCTCCTCACCCACTGGCTTTTCACTTGCTTCTTCTTTCCCAAACAGAAGCCAGGGGGCTATTGCTGCAACTCACCTTGGACAGTGACTGGCACCAAAAAGCTTTCTGCAGTTTGAGCCTGTGCCAGTTACAGCTTCCAAGTCCTTTCCTCCTCTGGGCTGGCAGATTCACAGCTTCAGTCAATTAGCTGAGGAGCAAGTCCTCGCCTGTGGAAACATCCACACCATGAATCTGAAGAAAACACCCACGGTGAAAGTCCTAGGGAAGTGAGATCCTTGCTGACTTGTGGAAGGAGCTGGGGGCCAAGGGTAGTGAGCCGCCCAACTCTGAGGAGCAGCCCCTTTCCTAGGTGGAAGCCCAGGGAGGATGCTTGCAGAGCAGGGCACAGCAGCAAGATGGCCCGAGAGGCTCTGGACAGCCTGCCTGCAGCTTCCTGGGTGCTCCCCAGGAGCTCTCTTGCCCTGAGGGAATTCCCACGGAGCCTCACAGGAGGAGAGCCAGGTACAGAAGTTACCCTGCCTGCCAACTTCACATGTTGGCTTTCTATTCCTGCTTCTGCTGGCTTCTAGAATTGGTGTGTGCGTGTATGAATGTATGCATGTGTATGCATGTGAACATGCATGCATGCGTGCGTGCGTGTGTGTGCGTGTGTGTGAGCGTGTGTGCGCGTGCGCGTGCGTGTGTGTGCATGCATGTGTGCATGTGCGTGTGTGTGCATGCGTGCGTGCGTGCGTGTGCGTGCGTGCGTGTGCATGTGAACATGCATGCATGCATGCGTGCGTGTGTGTGAGCGTGCGTGCGTGTGTGCACGTGCGTGTGCGTGTGTGCGTGTGTGTGCGTGCATGCATGTGTGCGTGTGAGTGTGTGCATGTGTGCGTGCGTGTGTGCGTGTGCACGCGTGCGTGCGTGTGCGTGTGCGCGCGTGCGTGTGCGTGTGTGTGCGTGCATGTGTGCATGTGCGTGTGTGTGCGTGCATGCGTGCGTGCGTGTGCATGTGAACATGCATGCATGCGTGCGTGCGTGTGCGTGCGTGCGTGTGTGTGTGTGTGTGTGCGTGCGTGTGCGTGTGAACATGCATGCATGCGTGCGTGCGTGTGTGTGTGTGCGTGCGTGTGTGTGTGTGCGTGTGTGTGTGTGTGCGTGCGTGTGTGTGTGTGTGTGTGTGTGCGTGTGTGTGTATGGAGGTGGGTAGGGCCAATGCATGTCATTCTGTGGTCCAGGTCTGTGCTTCTCCAGAAACCCGGCTGTGTTTTCTTCCCAGAAAGAGACATGTATTGTTGGAACAGTCAGACATGAAGGATGAAAGAGGAAGAAAGGAGGGTGGTACACACAGCCTTTGAGAACAGCCCTCCCCACCCCCCCCAGATAGAATCATTGAATGGGAGAGCTGGGGAGGAGCTGAGAGGAAGGGAGGCTTGGCTTCCACCATGGTAATCCAAGGAGCTGGAGCAGGACGAGGCTTAGGCCCAGGGCTTTAAACTCAGCTCTTGAGACCACAAACCCCCATGGGGAGCTGGTCCTCCCCCAGCTCAGGGCCCTCCCAACATCCAACTCTGTGAACTCTGATTCTGGATGACCTTGATCCCTTCCTCACTGACAGTGCTCTCTTTCCTTGGGGCTTTGGGGGAGGGTGGAGAGCTCCTCTCTCTGGTCCTAACTGGCCTCTAGAAAGGACTGCACCACCGTTTTATTGTCTTATCCTTACAACAATCCTGGTGCCATATTACCCCAAATTACAGATGAGAGAACTGAGGCAAGCAGAGCTTCAGTGACTTTCTCAGGGCCACACAGTAATTCTAGAGCCTGTGCTAAGTGTCTGAGACCACATCTGAACTCACCAAGATGTGTGTTCCTGACTCCAGGCTGGGCACTCTCTCCACTGAGCCACCAAGCCGCCCAGCACAAGTAAGTGCTTCTCAGTCCTCCCAGGGCTAGTCAATGTTGCCATCACCATCATCATCATCATGGATACTGTTATCATTGTCTCTGAGATTCTTTTTAACTTTGAGATTCCATGATTCTCAAAGTGCCCAAAGAATGGTGACCAGGCTGTGTCATGCACAGCTCTAGAGAAACACGTTGGGGATGTTAGTGTGGGGGCCCTTAAGAGCTGCCTGCAGGTATCTGGGAGAAGGTACAGAAAGGCCAACTGCGGCTTGATGGCAGAAAGACTGTCCAAATGTGAGAGCTCTGTGAGGGGAGAGCTGCTGGGGGACGTAGCGGCTTCTTGTCCCAGGAGGGCGCTAAGCAGAGAGCACGCCAGCTCTGGCAGGCAGCAGATCAGCTGACCCCTGAGGTCTCCCACTGTCTGGAGGGCCTGAGATCCTGTGCTCCTAGGAGGGCCCTGTCTCCTATCCCATCCCAGAGTACTCTTCTTGTTAACACAATGCATCCTCCTCCTCTGTCTCTTCTGGGATCATTCTTTCCAGGAAGCTTTCCTTGGCTCCCCATCACCATCTTGGAGCACTTGGACCATAGAAATTCATAATTACTCATTCAGGAAAAAAAAAGCTGTAGGTTCACTGTGACTTATCTGCTCTCTCTCACCAGGCTCATGGGCTCTAGGACAGAGTATTTTTCTTTAAATAGCCTCACAAGGCCCTGTCCATCCTATCTAACTACCCTCTGGGCATTCAATAAATACTTGACTGACTGACTATATTCCTCTGTAAACTTCCCTATTTATAGCTCTCAATGCTGCTACATGTGCTAGATGGCCTAGAAAGGTCATTCGACAGAAAAAGTATTTACCTCTCAAACAGTATTCCAATTGTCTCCGTCCTAAGCTGGTCAGGAGACTTCAATATGGTATCTCCATCTGTAGGAGAAGGCTGTTTCCTAAGACGTTGTCTAGCTGACATCTATCCTTGTTGGCCCCACATTCCAGGAAGTTTTTGAGGCTTGCCAAAAAGAGATTAGATCATGGGGCCAAGGGCTTTTGCTCCCCCATGTTTCTGGGCCCAGGTGTGCTTCTCCTGTGACTCTGGGTGGGTTTGAGATCAGAATCCAGCCTCTTCAGCATTTGGGAGTGAAGGTCCATGGGGGTAGAGGACACCAATGATGTCAGAGGCTGAGCCCCAGAACTTTCATCAATGTAAACCATTTCCCTGGCTCATCTGCCTGTCTTTTAAATCAATCAATCAATCAGTCGATGACCTTTAATTGGACCCCTACTATATGTATGTATGCATGTATACATGCATGCATGTATATATGTATGTGCATGTATGTTTGTTTGCATGCATGCATGTATATGCATGCATGCACATATGTATGTATGTGTGTATGTTTGTATGTATGCGTGTATGTGTGTTTGTATATATGTGTATGTATGTTTGTATGTATGTGTTTGTATGTATGTGTATATGTATATGTTTGTTTGTATGTGTGTATGTTTGTATGTCTGTATGTATGCATATACTGTCATATACTTTGCCTGTTGCTTGAGATATAAAGACAACATGTGAAAAGAGTCCCTGTTTTCGAGAACCTTGTATTCTATTTGAGGGAAGTGAAATGCAGTCATAAAGCAATTTAAGAATTTCAACAAAGTAAATGGTAATTTATTTCAGGGAAAGGCTGCTAGTCACTGGGGAATCCAGAGAATCCTCAGTCTTTCCCCTAAGGAATGATGTAAGCCTAGAGAAAGGAAGACAAATCAGGTCCTGTGACCTTGGGTATTTTCCTAGTCTGAGCCACTCCCTGCATCTTGGTGACTTCTGGGCAGCAGCTTCAGGAAGTGGGCATCACTCCACCACCCTGCCCCCAATGGTTCTCTTGATCTATTCCCCTGTTTGCAAATATGGGGACCGACTTAGTGATCTTATGATCCCATCATGGCACCCCAAATGCCATGAGTGTTCTGATGTTTAGATCTGGTTCTCCTCTTCCTGGGCTATCTCTTATGGGCTTAGACCTCTTGGACTGCATAAGCCCTTTGGTTACCCCTTCTTACAATCAGGACATGACTCTACAAACTCCCCAGGATTCAGGCCCCAGCAGATTCTGGGGGCATCTCAATATTCTGTGCCCAGAAAGCATTGCATGTCTGGATGAACATAAATGTTTGCTGAAACGTGAGAACTGAGTCTGTGCTAATGGGGGGGAGGGGGCTGGCAATGATGGCTTGGACATGCTTGTGTAGGAGGATGAGAAAAAATAAAAGGAATACTTGGTATTATGTTTCCTTCTATAACTTCTCTGAGTCTCAATGTCCTTATCTGTAAAATGGGGAGAATAATATCCCCGTGGTACTGTGTGCCAGATGCACAGTGTTGTGAGATCTGAATGAGATGATGTCTGCAAAGTTCTTTAAATATAAAAACTTTGCTATTGTTATCATTATTTCTTTCTCCCTTCCTTCTTTCCTTCCTTCTTTCCCTCCTTCTTTCCTTCCTTCCATCTTTCTCTCCTTTTTTACTTCCTTCCTTCCTCCCTCCTCTCTCCATCCTTCCCTCCCTCCCTCCCTTCCTTCCTTCCTTCCTTCCTTCCTTCCTTCCTTCCTTCTTTCCTTCCTTCCTTTCTTCCTTTTCCATGCTACTCCTTCCTTCCTTCCTTCCTTCCTTCCTTCCTTCCTTCCTTCCTTCCTTCCTTCCTTCCTTCCTTCCGACATGATAAGCCTTATTGTACACATGAAGAACCCAAGGCTCAGAAGGGAGAGCCTTACCCAGGACCATCCAGACCCTAGTACAGGTGCCACCTGAGCTCAGACCAGAGCTCTCTCTAGTTCCACATGCTGCTTGGAGAGTCTCTTAGTAGTTCACTGTCCTGTGCCCTGGATTCTAGACCATAGCTGGGATACTGCATTCAGTTCCAGGTACCAGAGTTTAGCAAAGACATTACTCAGCAAGTAGAGTGTCAAAGGGAGGGCAAAAGGGATGTGGAAAGTTCTTGAACCCATGCTGCACCCCAGGATTTTACAGTGTCTGACATATAAAGTCATTTATTGAATACTTGCTAATGAATTAATTGAGTGAAGGAATTGGGATGTTTATTCTAGAAAGTCAAAGAATCAGCTAATTTCAAGGTTGAATGGAGCCTTATTAGAGAACGCTTTGAGGGGACATGATCATTGCCTTCGAGACCTCAGCCCTCAAGACAGCATTATTCAGAAGGGAAAACCTCCACGACACTGGGTGCTTGATGGTGGGGACATTGCCACCAAGATAGGAGCAGCCAAGGAAGAGCTCAGTTGAACACAGCTATGCTGGGCTGGAGCAAGTAGAGGAAGGATGCTGCTGGGTCATTCCTGTTGGAGGGCTGTCAGCACCCTCTAAATTTAGTGCCTTGGAGTCAAGCTCCAGATGCCCCACTCTGGTTCTGGGTGCTACCTTTTGTGAAGGACTTTGGCATGTTCATCCACAGAAGAAACAACGAGGATGTCAAGGACCCTGGGGATGATGCCAAGTGAGGAGAAGTCTTAGGGACTGGGGAGGAGGAGGAGGAAGAGAGCATGTTTTTGAGCATTTGAAGGGCAGTGCCATGGGAAAGGGATTGGACTAGCTCTGTTTGTCCCTTGAGTCCAGGACTAATAGCAGTGGTGGGTATTGGCAAAGATAGAAATTTAGGCTTGACATAAGGAGTAGCCTTCGACAATGGGAGCTGCCCACAAGTGGGGCAGGCGGCTTTGGGACATGGTGGGTTTTTCCTACCTGAAGGAAAAAATCACCAGAATTTAGGCAAAGAACAAAATGGCAGAGCTCCTGTAAGAAGTTCCCTGTGCTCGCCCCAAGAATCTGTGATCTGTCATCTGGTTGCATCCTGCCCTGAACCCCTTTCTCCTTGTATTACATGGCCCTCCTTGACTAGACTTCAAGCTTCTTGAGGTGACAATGGCACACTGTGTCTTTTCATCTCCTCAAGGTGCCCAGCGGAATGTCTGGCAGCTGGACGCCTAAGGTTATCTCACCTTAGGGACAGGAAGAGCCCAGGGTCCCTGGAGACTTGCTTTATTCGTGTATTGATTTTTGTTAACTCCAGCATATTCAATCACACACAGAAGGATGTGAAATTGATCCCCAGTCTCTTTAAAGGGGGGACCAAGCTGCGACTGCCTCTAATCTCCTTCCAGTTTGTGGGCTCCTCTGGGGTTTCTGTGGCGTATTTTCAAAACTCTTCTCTATAGCCAGCAGCAGCCTCCTGACCCACAGCAGGGCTGCTTACAGGCCGTGAGGATGCTGTCACTCACACTCAGGATGTTTCACAAAGTATACATTTAACAACGTTTTGTAGTCCCGAGTGTGCCAGACATTTCTGCTATAGGCAGGCATCGTGGGCTGAGGGAGCATGGGAGTTAGGAGGCTTGGTGCTCCCATGGGGAGAATAGTACATTCCCCTGTGCACTCTGAGGGTCTGAGGGCAAACCGACAACCTTTGGCCTCAATTCTTCCCTAGACTTTAGTTACTGAATAGGTGTTGCTTCAGACAGACTGACACCTGGGAAAGATCTTAGCTTCAAAAGGCTAGCATCTCCCACTGCATCCAGAGCTGTTGCCAGGTGTTTTGGCCTATGTTTTGCCACTGGATTCTGATGACTGGAGGAGAGTGAGGCTGATGGCTCTGCACAGTTCTACATCACTCAAATTCAGTCCTCTTTGAGAACACAGGATGAACAATAGAAGAACATAAGCTCCCTGATGGTCAGGGCTGATGCATTTATCATGTCCCAGGACCTAGGAGAGTGCCTTACAGCTGCTCAATCAATGTTCTTTACATTGGATGGAATTAATCTACTACTTACTTTGCAGTACTGTGAGAAAAGTGTTTGGAAGCCATAAAATGCCATAGAAAGGTAAGTAATTAGTAAAACTAATGGCAGCAAAGTCCCTTGGTAATCAGGGCTATTTCCCATTCTAGTCTTTCAGGTGATTGAAGGCACTAATCACATCCTCCTGGTAAATCTCCTCTCTGAGGCATGGAATTCTCATTTCTTCCACAGAGCTTCTCCCTCTAACTCTCCCCTCTGCTGGCTTCTTAGCCTCTGCTGCATTGCAAGTATCAGGGTCGGGCTGGGGCTGCTCCCCTTCGACTCCTTGATAACCTGAGGTGAACAGGAGGCTGCTGCTTTCCCAGGCCCAGGAGGTCCATTTGTATGTGGCTTGGAGCCAAGTGGCAGGGAGGCAGACCTGTTCATAGGCCCCACACTATTGGCTCTTAGCAAAGGGCGGGCTCCAGAATCGTCCTGGACCCCACCCAGGGGAGCAGAGTCCTTGAAGGACCCAGGAGACCTCATTAGATGTCAGGCTCACTTTTCAGGCTATCCTACAGCTTGCAGAGCCAAGGAAAGGATTATTATACTGAGGCCCTCCAAGATGACCTTTGAAGTGGCAACACCCAGCAAACAAGACTTTCACCCTCCCAGGGGACCCCCTCAATAAAGCTGGTGCTGGTAGCAGGACTGACACCTGCCTTTTAGACCAATTGAGTTAGGAGACCAATGCTTTTTTTCATTTAGAATTTTTTTTTAATTTTCAAGACAAATATTTTACTCCATGAAATTAGGATTAGGTACTAGATTAACAAAGCTTGACTTGTAGAAAGCACAATAAGCAGTCATTTTATAATAGGACTTCCTTTGTCCCAACAAATAAGTCAGATTTCTGGGATATGTTAAAGTTTCTAGACACACTTTTCCTTACAACAGATCTTGTAAAATAAGCATTCCAATTATGATTATCCCCATTTTTCAGTTGAGGAAACTGAGGTCCAGAAATGAGATTATTTTTTGGAGTTCATGAGAGCTCAATGACTTTTTCCATATTGCTATAGTTTCTATAATTGTGTTTATCAAGGAAATTTATTTCCTGGTTGTTTCTTGATCCTGCATCAGTCCACAAAACCTTCCTAAGTTTCTCTGTATATGCCTTGTATTTTAAATTTCTTCTGGAATATTCCATTACATCTTTATACTCCATCTTGTTCAACCATTCTCTAATCAATGGGTACCCACTTGCTTTCTAGATTGATTTTGCTTGATTTTTTCTACCACAGAAAGTTCTTTCCATCTTTTCAAATGGTAAATCACAAGTATTTCATGGGATTCAATTCAATTGGACAAGTATTTATTGAGTAATAGGCATTTTGCTAGATGGGGATTTACAGACAGAAGAAACAAAATGAATAAATGAACATACAGAAGTCCCTACCCTCCACACACTTACATTCTATTTGGGATGGGGAGACACATTTCCTGGTGAGAAAATATGAAACATGCACAAGCAACTCTAGGATTTGGGAGAGCTGGGGGAGTAGACAAGGCTTCCCAGAGGAAATGATGCCCAAGCTGGGCTTTAAAAGCAACAAAAAATAAAGCAAAACCCCCAAGGGATTATACTCCAATAATGGGGAGGAAATGGGATAAATGTTGAATTGGGGATTCCAAAGACCCAGGATCTTAGCTACAGAAACAGAAGCTTGTCTAACCCAAACTCATTTTAGAAAGGAGAAAATTGAGGCATTGCTAGGTAAAGGGTCACAGCCAAGGTTATGTCCGAAGTGGGATTTGAAAACCAAATCCTCTGACTCCAGAATGAGTGTTCTTCCTCCTGTGCCTAGCCAGCCCCACCCCCTCAACTTCAACCCCCCCACAGAACATTGCTCCTTCTGTTACATAGAGAATTAAAATGGGAATGGCCTGTCCCTGTGCCTGGCACAGAGTCAGTATTTCCGGAATGGCTGGTGGTTGACTGATTGACATATTGTCTTATCTTCCAAGTCTCTGAGGGCAGAGGTTGTTCCTTGTTCTTTTTCTGTCATCCTTGTACCACCCAGCTTGGGTCTGTGCATCTTGTAGGTATTCTGTACACATTTGTTGAATGAGTGGATGAACGAATAAACGAAGTCTCTCCTTTCCCTGGTTGACAATATCCTGTGTAAACATTTGTTTCTCATAAAGTCCTTCCCATTTGACTCTTGGACTTCCATCCAAGGACTTCCATCCATCTCCATTAAGTATTCTGAGTGGAGATGGCATTTTCTAAATATCTGATGTGGGGCTGGGAATGAGATAGATGGTATGGCACTTAAGAGCAGGAACATTTGGTTTCTTGGCACATGAAGTCCTGTAATTATCCGCTATGTGTTGGGTCAGGTGAACTCCTGAATGAGTTTGTGGAGCTCTATAATAAACACAAATTGGGCGAGGGCTGGAGAAGGGGGGCAGCGATTGGGGAAGAGACTTGAGGAGAGACATCTTCATCATTTGGCAAGCTCCCAGGCTGGTAGCTGATTCAAGAATACAGATAGGATGCCAATGACAGAAATGAGAGAAACATTTACTTGTTTGTTGCTGGAACACAGAGAGGGGCTCCTTCCTGGATGACAAGTCCTCATCCTTGGTAGAAAGGCTGTAAAAGTGTTCCCTTGAAAAAACTCATCAGAAATCACTGTACTTACATAGTTCTAATCTAACTGGCTTCTGTGGGGCCACCATGGACAAGATGGAGGTGTCCAGACCTGGAGGAAGACGTGTATGGCACTTTCTTATTCTGATACTGGAGCTGGTAGCTGGCAGAGGCTGGATCCTGAAACACACTTGGTAGGCTGGAGCCTACCTCTGAGCAGTGATGGGCTGAGATGGGACTGAAACTCAGGTCTCTTGCCTCTTTGACTAGTATTCTTTCCATAGCATCCACTCCTTCTCATGAATGGATAGATGGATGAGTGATTGAGTTAGGTGGTTTGGTGGCATGCTCAGAGAGAAGAATAATTTGGAGCAAAGAAAAAATGGTGTAAAGATGGTCAGGGAAGAGTGTGTGGAGGGCAGAGGTCAGAGAGCTTCTCCCAGAACCTTCATTGGAGGTATGCAACCAGGCCAGCCATCTCTTCATTTTCCAGCAGGCTGCAGTCCCCCAGACTTCTCAATCATACTCCTGAGCTGAGTATCTGGCCACCTTCCCCACTTCCCCTGTTTTTCAGCTTCCTTCTTGTTGTATATTGTCTTCCTCTATTAGACTGTAAGCTCCTTGAGGGTAGGGACTGTCTTTTGGTTTTCTTTGTATCCCCAGCACTTATCATAGAGCCTGGCACATAAGGCACTTAATGAATATTTATTGACTGCCTCTTTACTATTGATTGGCCTCAGAGATCATGAGTCCAATCCCTTCATTGTGAATATAGGTTCAGTGTCTTGGTTAAAAAGCAGAGCTGGGGTTTGAACACATGTCTTCTGGTTCCCTATCTTATAAGGTATGTTCCATGAGATTTTCCATAGAGGATGAGCCCAACATGCCCGAGAACTTTTTTTTTTTTTGCTTTTTGGAGGGCAATTGGGGTTAAGCGACTTGCCCAAAGTCACACAGCTTGTAAGTGTGCCAAATGTCTGATGGACATTGGACATTGGTCTTTGGACATTGTGTGGCTCCCAGGGCCATCCATCACAGAGTCAGAATCATGGAACTGAAGAGTGGGAAGATGTTCCATTCTAGTGAGTTCAACCCCTCTTGAATGGGGTAGAGGGGGACTGTCTACTCAGTGTACATCAAATCATCACAACAATGGCTGGAGTTGATATGACACTTTCAAGTTTGCAAAGTGCTTTATGAATATCTCATTTGATCTCCACAGCCTTACAAGGTGAGTTCTATGATAGTTCCCATTTTTACAGACAAGGAAGCCTAGACTGACAGAGGTTAAATTAGTTTGTAGGGTCATGCAGTGAGCAATGCCCCTGTGTACCAATGTTCTCCATTCATGACAATGGTGAGCACCACTGATAAGCAGACCTCCCCTTTCTGGTGCTTTGCTTGATACTGAAGGTCAAAATTTATTGAACAAAGATCTCTCTGTGGTGACTTCCATCAACAAATCTTGTGAGATCTGTAAGATCATGGAAAATAGGGGTGTGTGTGTGTGTGTGTGTGTGTGTGTGTGTGTGTGTGTGTGCATAAACACACTGTAAGCATTGCAGGATCATGTATATGATCTATACATATGCATATACATTTACATTTACATATACATACATATACATATACACATACATACTCTATACATAAAATCAATACTGTGATTGTAAAGATGTAGTGTGCTACAGAAAATTGTTTGGGAAAGCCTGACCACTCCCTTCTAATATTTTCATGGATTCCCTCAATACATGGGCAGACCATTTTCTGAAAGATTTTATAAATATGAGAGAGTAGGTGTGTGGGTTGGTAGTTATTGACAGCCTCTTCCTTACACCTTTTTGCATTGCAAATGTGGTCTGGGTGATTTTTTCCCTTGATACCTTGAAAAATAGCCCATTAATACTTTCAATATTGTGGTAACTTGGAAAAGATAGATTTTCTTGCTTGGAAACATGGTGTGTGTTTTGAAGCCATGGACACAGAATCAGGATGTATAAATGAGCCTGGAAAGCTAGATTGGGGTTAGGTGGTGAAGGGTCTTAAAAGCCAAACCAAGCAGTTGATATTTGGTCCCAGAGGCAACAGGGAGCCACTGGAGTTTATTGGGCAGGGGAGGGACATAGTAAGATTCATTCTCATTAACAAGTGTGTAAGGATAGATTGGAGCAGGGAGATAACTTAGTCGAGGAGACCAATTGGAAGGCTATTGTAATAGATCAGGCATGAGGAGATGAGGTCCTGAACTAAGGTGGTACCTCCTAAATGGAAAGGGGACATTTAACAGAGATGCTATGGAGGTAGAAACGATATGATCCAGAAGCTGATTTGAAATGTGGGATGAGAGAAAGAAGGTAAGGAGAATGAATGATTGATTGAATGAATGAATAGGTGGATGAATGAATGAAACAATGAAGCATTTATCAAGGATTTACTCTAGGCAAAGCACTGGGGATAGAAATAGACAAATCAGACAGTGCCTACCCTCAGGTAGCCCCCATTTTACAGGGGGAGACAACACATTTGGAAGGTTTCAGCTGCAAGTCAGATGGAAAAATTATACATTTCCCTTCCCACACTTTACAATCCAGCAAAACAGGTCTTCTCTCTGTTCCTCACTCATTATACTTATTGACTATCTCCAGGTCTTTGTACTGACTAACCCCATGGCTGGAGGTATCTTCCTCTTCACATCTTCCTCAGAGAATTTCACTCTTCCTTCAAGACACAGCTCAGCCACCACTTTCTACATAATGCCTTTTCTGGTTCACACAGTTGCTAGGACCACCCCTGACTAATTACTTTAAATTAACTTTTTATTTTGTATTTATTCTGTAAAATAGACATATATGTGTGTATGTATGTATGTGTGTATGTATGTATGTATGTATGTATGTATATATGTATATGTGTGTGTCTTACCCAATGGAATATAAGATCATCCCATACGTCCCTCATTAGGGTCTCCCTTTCCTTTCTTTCTTCCTTCCTTTCTTTCTTTCTTTCTTTCTTTCTTTTTTTCTTTCTTTCTTTCTTTCTTTCTTTCTTTCTTTCTTTCTTTCTTTCTTTCTTTCTTTCTTTCTTTCTTTCTTTCTTTCTTTCTTTCTTTCTTTCTTTTTCTTTCTTTCCTTTCTTCCTGGGAAACAAAAAGGACCTGAGAGGCATCTAGTTCAATTCTGACCTGAACTGCTTCCCCAGGATATTCCCCCAAAGTTGCTGTCCAGCCTTTCCCTGAAGGTCTCCAGTGGAGGAAGGCATCATGTTACACCCTTGGATTGATCTAACTGTTTGGAAGGCTTTCCTTACATTGAATTTGAATACCTGAACAACTTTCACTCCTTCTTCCTGGGCTTGCCCTCTGGGCTCAATCAGGGCAAGTTTCTCTTTTAAATGACAGCCTTTTAGATACAGGAAGACAATTATACTATCCTATGGAGTCTTCTCTTCTCTGGTCTAAACCATTCCAGTTCCTTCCACCAGTGCTCCCAGAGTGTGATTTTTAAGGACATTCACCATACTAGCCGCTATCCCTTGGACCATGCCCAACTTATCCATGACCTTTCTAAAATGTGTCTCCAAACTTCAAAAAGGAGGGTGGCAATATGGGAAAAATGAGACAATGCATTTTTGGTGGACTTGTGAACTGATTCAACTATTCTATAGGATAACTTGGAAACTATGCTCAAAGGGCTATAAAACCATGCATGCCTTTGACCTAGCAATACCACCGCTAGATCTGTATTCTAAAAGAGATAAAAAACAAAAAGGAAAAGGATTCCTATGTACAAAAATATTTATAGCAGCTCATTTCTGGGGGCAAAGAATTAGAAATTAAGGTGATGTCCATCAGTTGGGGAATGGCTGAAGAAGTTGTCGTTTGTGATTATGATGGAATACTATTTTACTATAAGAAATAATGGACAGGATGCTCTCAGAAAAACCTGGAAAGATTTGCATGTACTGTGTACAAAGTAACCAAAATGTTGTGATATAATCAGCTGTGAATGACTTAGCTGTTCTCAGCAATACAACCGTCCAAGACAACTCTGAAGGACTTAGGATGAAAAATGCTCTCCATCCCCAAAGAACCGATGGTGTCTGAATACAGACTGAAGCAATTTTTTTTACCTTATTTTCTAGAGTTTTTGGTCTATGTTTTCTTTCACAATATGAATATTATGGATATGTGTTGCAAGACTACACATGTATAACCTCTATCAGACTTCTTGTCTTCTCCATGGGGTGGACTGGGGAGGGAGGAAGGGAGAGAATTAGAACTCAAAGTTTGAAAAATAAATATTTAAAATTATTTTTTACATGTAACTGGGGAAAAATAATAATAAAATACTCAAAAAATCAAATGTGGCTCCAAGAAATCTAACATGATACTCCAGAGATAGTCTGACACAGCTGGTGACAGTGTGGTGTACATATTGCGTGCTCTACTTGGCTCAGGATCTGGGTTCCAATTCCGCCTCTAAATTCACTAGCTCTGTGATTGGGGATAAATCGCTCATCTTTTCCAAGCCTGTTTCTTTACCTGTAAAATGGGAACAATCCCATCCAAGGTACCAGTATTATAGGACTGCTGTCACTGTAAGGCTCCTCCAAGATAATGAATGCACAATAACTATGTAGCTTAGATTATCATCTCTTCCCACCAGACATAGACTTTCACAAATGGGTTTGTATTCGAAACCTGTGTCAATCTTCTTGTCATCCCTTTGCCATTGCTGCCTGAGGGAATTTAGGGGCCATTTGGGTTCTTGGGCTGTCTTCTCTTTCTGCAGCTGGACTGTGGTTGAGGGCTTTCTTTTTAATATGAGAGAAAATCAGGAGCTTTGAATGTTATTGAATGTCAGGCCTCAGGAAGATTATTCTGGATTGTTTGAAGACCAGTTGGAGAGAGGACAGACTGGAAACAGGGAGACCAGTTGGGAAACCTTTGTAGCAATCCAGGTTAGAGATGAGGAGGTCCAGAACCCCAGGATGATAGAAGATGTGCACGTAGAACTGGCAGCTTCTCACAAAGGATGGAGATTTTCTCCCTTCACCCCACATATCCAAAGCTGATTCTCACTTTTCAGACCTCGGTGACTGGAATGACAATAGTACTGAAAATACTGGTAAAATAGGCAAGTTGGGGGGGGGGAGGGGAAATTAAGGGGGGAAAGTATGATTTCAGCTTTTGACTCATTGAATTTCAGGTCCCAGTGGATCATCCAGATGTTAATACGTAACATGCAATTAGAACTCAAGGAAGAGAGGAGGGCTGGCCATATAGACCTTTTTTTTAATGACAGTTGAACCCATGGGAGTGGATAAGATCATTAGGAGAGAGAAAAGAAGAAATCCTAGAAAAAAGCCTTAGGCAAAATCCTAATTGGGGGATGATGATGAGTCAACATGGAAAATGGTAAGGACATGGTTGGGTAGTTAAGAGGAAAACCAAGATAGACCGATGTCACAGAAATCAAGATTAGAGAGAAAACATGGGGGTGGAGGTGGTCAATGCTGAAGAGAGGTCAAACTGAATGAAGAATGGGAAGAGGGCATCATAATTAATACTTCAAAGATCACTGGGTGAAACTTTGAGGGAGAAATTTCAGCCCAGTGGTGGAATTGGAAGCTAAGCTAAATGGATGTGAGGGGAAGGGTACATGGCATTCTCACCTTGGCTTGCTCTGATACTTAATCATAGGGACTACTGTAGCAGGAAATAAGAATTTGCTAGCTATGGGAGTGGTGAGGGAGAGTGAATAGATAAAGCAGAAGGTTGATGTGACCAGGTCTCTGTCCATGGTACTTATCTCAGTGGATTAAAGTGGGGGAAGGGCTGGCTGAGGTTTGTGATGGCCAGAATGTCCTGGAGTTAAGGGGATCTCTGATGGAGATTGATGGCAAGACATGGACAAGAGTGGGGCAAGATGAGGTCAGGATGGGGCTGGATTAGCTGTCATGCAGGAAGTATCTCTGCTCAAAACCTTGGCAAGTCAATTCGTTGACAAACAGCTATTTCTTTGGCGGGCGGGGGTGGGGGGTGGGTGCTGGACACATTTCATTTCTTGCTCCTAGACAGTCAGCGGGGCAGTAGGTTATATTCAAGTCAAAAAATGTCAGAGCTGGAAGTGGCTTAAAGTCCTCTGGTCTTAAATATAACTCCCTCCACATTCCTTATGGTTGAGTGAAATTGACTCTCTGATTGTTCTGATTTCTATCACCAGAATGCCATCTCCATCCCCATGGTCTTTGAATTGGTTTGACACTGTCTGGAATGTGCTTTGTCTTCACCTACACCTTGGAATCCCTAAAATCCTTCAAGGCTCAGTCCAAGTGCCAATTTCTACATAAGGGCCTTTCCTCATCCTCTATCTACTACTCTCCATTCTTTCCCCCTGTAACTCTGCACTTATTGTCTCATACAATAGGGTATGATAAACTCTGCGCAGACAGTATCACCAGTAACATAGCATCTGGTACATAGTAGGCACTTAATAAATGTCTGTGCTTTGAATCACTGATTGATTGCCTTGTCTAATGGCCTTTACTCAGTCCCCATCTCTCTTCACTGCTCTGTAGACTTTGATGCTCTTCCTGAATGCCCTCTCCTTTCCTGCTTTTCTTCTTGTCTGACTGCTCTTTCTCAGCCTTCTTTGCTTGATCTTCATCCAAATCATGCCTCATAGTCCTGAGTGTCCCCTAAGGCTTTGCCCCGGGCCCTCTTCCCTTTTCTTGCTGTCCTATCTCACTTTGGTAATCTCATCAGTTCTCATGGTTTCAGTTATCACCTCTGTGTAGACAGTTCCGAGATCTAGACAGCATTTCCCAAAGTCTGAGTGCACTTTCAAGCTTTCACAGCTTCTGTACATTTCTAATCTCTCCCCGGGTTCTAATCTCACCAACTACGTCATTATCATCAACTACGGTTGCAGTTTGGATATCTCAAATCGTTTGTCCCATGGACATCTCACAATAATTGTCCAAAGGAGAACTCATTATATTTTGCCCAAAATTCTCCTCTTTCCTCAACTTTCTTTTTCAAGGCTGCCAACATCTTCCCAGTCACCCAGACTTACAACTTCCATCGCCATCCTCAACTCCTCACTTGCACTTGCTTCACATATCCAACCTGTTGTCAATCTTTGCTTTGTCATCTTCTACATGTTACCTATATGTGACCTTCTCTCCTATATGTCACCTTCACTCACAGAGCCACCATCCTAGCATGAGAACTCAGCACTTCTTGGCTGAGCCATAGCAATAGTCTGTCTCCCTGACTCAAGTCTTTCTTCACTCCATTCCGTACTCTACTTAGTTGTCAAAATGATTTCCCAAAAGTATAGATCTCATTATTTCACCCTCTCCCCATTCCTATTCGATAAGTTCCAGATAGTTCCCTATTATCTCCAGCAAACATGGAGTCCACCCCCATCGATGCACTGATTAAATTGCCTTGGTCCCCATCGGGTGATGAATTTCTTTGACTTAATCTAGGCTGGTCCTGGGACAAAAGACATGAATCACTTGGGGGCCATGGGCCAAGTTACGGATTTGAAATTAAGCCTTGACTTAGATACAAAGAAAATATTTTTTAAAATTCAGATGCTCCTCCTCTGGGCAATCTTCCCTGAGGGACAGAACTAGGGTACTATATGCAGATTCAGGAAGACTTCAGTTCAAATCAGTCTCTGGTACTTCAATCAATCAGTCAGTCAGTCAGCCAGTAAACATTTCTTAAGCAACTACTGCATGCCAGGAATTATGCTGAGGGCTGGAGGTTCAAAAAGAAGCAAAAGACAGTGTCTGCCCTCTAGGAGTTTACATTCTAATGGGTACTTACCAAAGGTGTGGGCAGGTCTTAGAACCTCACTTCTACCACCTGTAAGATGGGGAAATAATATTATTACAATGGCATTACATTGTCTTCTAGGGACACGGCAAAACTCAAGTGAGATAATGGAGAGCTCTAATAAGCTTGAAAACTTGATGCCAATGTTATTTCTTCTTGTGTTTGTCATTCTCAGCCACCACAGGGTCAGGTTTTACATGTCTTATACAACAACTATTGAATCTGGGGTCAAAGGAGCTCATTTTGAGTTCGACAGGTCCAACTTTGACCAAGTGACTTCCCTGCCCTTGGCCTCAGTTTCTCCATCTGTAAAATGAGGGCATTGGACCTTTCAGCTCTCCATCTCTGACTCTGTGTTGTATGTTAGTCACCTGTGTTTGTGTTTTATCTCCTAGATCATGAGCTCCCTGAGGGCAGGTACCCCTTCTCCCAACTTTGCCTCTCTCCTAGTAGGAGTACATTATTTACATACTCATAGTTCATAGGAAGTGTTTGTTGTCTTGTGTTTCCACAGAGACAGGCCATGCCTCATGTTTGGCAGATGCCCCCGGGGTATTGTGAAACCTCCCTCCCCCAGTCAGTTTCACCAGGTGATGTCACTGAGAGGTCAGTGAACCCTCACTGCCAGTGGATCATGGGAACCCCCTTGGGGTTTGGGAAGATGTCCTGCTGGAGGGAATGGCAAAAACTGCCGGGTTGGAGGCTCCATCTGCTCTGGTGCTTTATCTCAATTCCTCATGCTCTGATGAATGTGCTCAGCCCTGGCTAGGCGTTAACAGATCTCACACGCAGACCTTTCAGCACTCACTCCCGACCATCTCACTTCGACTGTCATCACTACTCTGGCTCTGGTTGGGAAGAGCTCCCCACCCTTCAGGCTCGGGTTTTGTCTGTCTTTTATTCAACCAAAAAAGGACCTTTAGAACTTGACTAAAAATCCCTGGACTTATGGACTCTCAGAATTTCAGAACTCGGAGGCCCAAGAAAGTGGCCACCAATGCCAGAACAAAGGCCCCTTGCACAACAGCCCATACCCCTGGTCACCCAGACTCTGCTTTAAGGCTTCCAGTGAGGGGCAACCTCTCCCTACCAAGGAAGGCTTTGGGGCAGCTTTCCCAAGGAAAGGAAGTCATTCCTTGAATGAAATCTGTGCAACAGTCTCTCAGCAGCTTCTATATTTTGGCTCCTAGTTTTTTGGGGCCCAGAGAACTTGTGCTAAGCCCCCAAGCCCTCTGCTCTTCCTGTCTTCTCTCTTTCCACCAAGGCCACCACCAGCCTCCCAGTCCTTCAATCTCACAGCCTTGGTGCCCTTCTTGCATCTTCATTCTCCCTCACTCCACAAGGCCTATTAGTTGTCAAGTGTGCTCACATCTGCCTCCTAGCTTGCCTGACTTCCCACAAGTCCCAGCTAAAATCCAGCTTTCTGACAGAAGTCTTTCCAGGTTCATTAGAGTCTCCATTGATAGAAGGATGAATGTCCCCCTTGGAAAGGAAAAGGATTTTCTAATGCCTTCTCTCTGTTGATTATCTCAAATTTAGTGAGTTTCCCTAAGCTCAGGTCTGGCCATGTTGCTCCCTTCCCATGCCCCCCACTCAGTAAACCCCAGTGTCTCCTTTCACCTCTCAGGAGCAAACACAAGATGTTCTCCTAGGCATTTGAAGCCCTTCCTAACCCAGCCTCCACCTCCTTTTCCAGTCTCCTTCCATCTTTTTCCCCAGCACTTCCTTTTCCATCAGTGACCCTGGCCTCCTGGCTGGTCCACAAACGAGACCCTCCATCTCTTGCCTCTGGGGCATTTTCAATGGCTGCCTTCCATGCCTGGAATGCACTGTCCCCTCCACTCACACCATGGACTTTCCTGGCTTCCTCTAAGTCCCACAGGAAGCCTTTCCCAACCCCTAATCCCAGTGCCTTCCCTCTGTTCATTCTCTCCCATTTAGCTCCTATAGTGCTTTTCATGTATTTATCTGAACATTGTCTCCTCCGTTAGACTGTAAACTCCTTGAGGACAGATGGTCTTTTGCTTCTCTCTGTGTCTTTGGTGCTTAGCATAATATCTGCTCCACAGTAGAGGCTTAATAAATATTGGTTGATTGATCAACAATAATAGCTAGTATAGGTATAGTACTTGTAATGCCCCAGGCACTGTGCCAGGAAAGTTACCAATTATTGTCTCATTCGATCCTCACAGCAATCCTGGGTGGTAGGTGCTATGATTATCCCCATTTAACAGATGAAGAAACTGAGGCAAACAGAAGTTAGATGACTTGTCCAGGATCATATAGCTGGTAAGTGTCCAAGGCTGAACTTGAACTCAGGTTTTCTTGGCTCCAGGCTAGGGGCTTCTCCTCTCCCCACTTCCTTTCCTTCCTTCACAGTGCTTTCCCTCAGATCACCACCGGCTGATCCTGTGTATAGCTTGTTTGGACATAGTTATCTGGGTGTTGTCTACCTCATGAGACTTTGTACTCCTTGGAGGTAGGGACTGGTTTTTCCCCCTTTTATTTGTACCTTCAGTATTTAGCAGCTCATTGTGTTCATTGACCAAGAGGCAGCTTGTTTCTAAGTTCCTACTTTTTTTTTTTTTTTTTTGCTTTTTGGAGGGCAATTGGGGTTAAATAACTTGCCCAAGGTCACATGGCTAGGTTTTTGTTTGTGTGTATTAAGTGTCTGAGTCCGGATCCGAACTCAGGTCTTTCTGACTCCAGCTAAGTTCCTACTTTCAAAGGCTGAATCAGAGCCAGTATTAGCCAGAAAGGAAAATGGCACCTGTCTGGGCATAGGTTTTCTGTACTAGTCTGTCCTCTAGATCACATTGGCCTTTCCACCCACCATCCGCCATCTTCTTTCCCTTTCAAGACATTTTGTTTGAAATAATTCTCTTCTTCCTGTCTGCCTCACCTTCCCTGTCATGAAAATGACGGAATGTCTTTATTTTCCAGACCCACAGAATTCCAGGGGTTTAGGGTCAAGTTGCTTGACTTTCCCAAGCCCTGGGGTTCTCATCTGTAAAATGGGACCAATAATTGTTTGAACTCTCATTTGGGAAACTCAAAAGCTGACACATACAGAGTGGTCAGTGGTCTTCAAGGGACTCTGAATTCTTGTTGCCATCTTTGTTCTTATTTTATTTTCTCTGAATATTTTGAAATAGGATCTAGGTAGAAGTGGTCCTAGACAAGTCACTGCTTTCTCCTTCTCACTATCTCTATCTTTCTTCATTATTAGCTTATTTTTCATCCTGGGTCTCTCTTTTTTGCTCAGGCTGTTAAGGTAACGTCCATTTACAGACCTGATCCTCCTTGCTGATTGGCATGGAACCTTTGCCCTGTTTTGTTTGAATTTGGGATGGTTCCCCCTCCTGGGGTATCCTAGTGGTCAATGCAACTGAGGGCTCATTACATTGGTGCAGAACTCTGGGAGACCCATGTTCAGCTCAGGCCAATGCAAGTCAGGCCTCTTGAACGCAAGCGATCCCTTCACTTCTGCTTCCCCCAATAACTAGCATCTTAGGAACTACACCTAATCCCACTACGGGTATTTTAGACTTAATGTTCCAAGAAACATGTTAGTCACACGATTTCATCTTTACCTTTTTTTTGATGAGTTGATAATGGTTGATATGATCAGCCTCATTGTAGCTTCAGCTATAACTGAGATCACTCTGAGTCTTTCTATTAGGAAGCCCCCATCCCTTTCTGCTTTTGTATCTATTTCCAGAAACCCTTCCTCAATGTACTACAATTGACTGAGGGGGTGGTCTCTGGACTAAGCCACCATCTCCAAAATAATCCTTCATTTTCTATTTTTCCGAGAGAACCGAGACATTCTTGTTAAGTCATTGTTTTCTCACATGTGGATACATGCAAGCCCCTCCCAGAGAGGACCTGAAGGGACTGGTATACACAGACCCTTCCATGCAGCCCCTTCCTCCCCTTCCCCCCCCCATACCATGACATGGCTCCCCAGTCTCCAGCTTCAGTTTCTGGTTTCTGAGTGTTTCATTAGCGGCATCGAGACAGGGGAAACCCTGCTCCTGGCTGGCCCACTTCCTCCCTGGGTGCTCATAAGTCTTGGGTCCATTGGTATAGCTAATCTTTCATCTCTGCCGGCCCAAGGCTGGGGCCAACATGCTCATTTCCAGTTGGAGACCTCCCCAGGCAGCCCCAAAGCTGAGGTATTTATTGGTCCTGGCTGTTCCTAGTCATGAGAGGAAGCCTGGGAAAGATGTGGACGCACCTGGACCCCAGAGCTGGCCTTTTGATTTCTTTCACAGGGAGAGCCAGAGAGCCAGCCAGAGGGTGTGCTGGAGTTTTTCTTTGGTTTCTGCACCTCTGGGACCTATGTTCAGTTTCTAGAAAGTCTTACCTGGGGAAATAGCACAGTATGAGCATCCTTGCCAGCAAGAACACAGGTAGCTCAGCTGCCATTTACCAACATCTGTTTTCTCCATCCTGCCTTTTTAGGGGAAAGAGACAAGAGGGCAAGTGGACATTGGGGGATTAAGACTTTGCCTCCCCCCAAAAAACTTAACAATCCAAACCTGCTAGAACTTTTTTGTCCTTGGGTCAGAGTTACCCCAGCTTGTTCTCCTTCCAAGATCAACATTTGGTGAGTTCACAAGTGTCCTCTCCTCTTTGTTCAGTCCTTCTAGGGAAGAAAGTTCCACAGATAGCAGGCTGTGGTGAAAAAGATGGGGAGGGGCTGATTAAAAGGCCAGATCAATATGATTCAGTGGCAAAGTGAAGTTCTTGGAAAAATCAACCCTGTCTTCATCCTGTTATGGGTTAAACAGCATCCAGGGCTTGGGAAGTGAGGGTCCAGCCATCCTCTGCTCTTGTCAGAACTCACCTAAGAACATAGTGCACATTGTGAACACTATAACTTGGGAAAGCCAGGGAAAAACTGGTGAGCATCCAAAGGAGGGAGACAAGGGTGGTAAAGACCCCTCAGTTTATGCCAAGTGAGGATTGGCTAGAAAAACTGGAAAGATTTAATCTGGCAAAGAAAGGACTGGGGGGAAGATATGATAGTTGTCTTTAAGTATTTAAAGGACTTGCTTAGGGAAAAGAGAACAGCCTTGCTCTGCTTAGCCCCAGAGGATAGGACTATAAGCAGAGGAAGCAGGAAAGAGTCCAATTTTGACCCAATAGAGAGAAGAATTTCCTAGGACTGAGAGATGTACCAAAGTGGAATGGTTTCCCATCACTGGAGGTCTTTAGCAGAAGCTAAATGGCCCTTTATGAGCTTTGATGAAGGGAGGATTCTTGTTTGGTTATGGGCCAAACTCAATGGCATCTGAGGTTCTTGCCCCATTCTAAAATTCTGTGAATCTGTGAGCCTACATTGACAGACCCATATGGTGAGCCTTGGGATTCATAATAACCCCTCTGAGTTTCTTGGGGATCCATAGTCTCAACTCAGGGTTGTTGTGAAGACAGTATTTTATAAAATTGAAAGTCTGATTGGTTTTGCTTTTGTTATTTGTCATTTATTCTCAAAGAGGACCATGATGTCAGGGTGGTGATGCCATGACATGCAAGTAAGTTGAATTTAAGTGAGGGAGGGCTGTGTAAGCCTCATATTCTCCTCTGGGGCCATCTGGGTCCAGTGGCCAGATATGGATCAAGATGACTGGAGATGGCCCAGGATACAGTGGAAGACCTTGACCTTTTCAAACTAAGGTCTTTACCAGGTTTCATTTTGACTGAGGCAACCATTAGGAAAAATGGAAAAAAGTTTCAGAGGATAAAATTTACATTCCCTTTGGGCAGAGTACCCACAGGTAAAGGTATGATGCTCTATGTGAATAAAGGGAAGGGAAGGGAAAAGAAAGAAAGAAAGAAAGAAAGAAAGAAAGAAAGAAAGAAAGAAAGAAAGAAAGAAAGAAAGAAGGAAAGAAAGAAGGAAAGAAAGAAGGGAGGAAAGAAGGGAGGAAAGAAGGGAGGAAGGAAGGAAGAAGACTCGTGTTGCCCAACTGGCCAGTTCCAGTTTGGTCCCCAGTGGGCAGCTTGTTTTCTGCTCACAGAGGTTGTTATTTGTCCTTTGTTTGTAATTTATAACTTATTTTTATTCAGATCCAAATTGGTATGAGCCACATTATTCTCCTATTTTCTGACTGATATCAGGCAGAGTATTGCACAAGAGAATGCAATATATCTATTTCCATAGCTGAATAAAACTAAGCTTATCTTCTCTAGATTCCCTGGAAGTATCTTTGAGACAACTCCAGCAGCAGATGGGAGAATGTGCTCTTTACCCTCTGTCACTGTGGCTGCCATTAGGGTCTTTATCTTTTGAGAGCATTTCATTCCATGTAATTTGGAGACTGAGAGTATTAGGGATGGTGTGTATATTAAAACATTCTAGGTGTTTATGAGTCAATGTTGTATCTTAATGGTTGTGTGCAGCAGCTTGTCCTGTGATGATCCTCTTATTACAGCAGAATTGGTTTGTTGACTTTTCAAGGACATTTAGTGTAGGAGCTTTATCATCTCTACCTTTATGAATAAGAATGAGTTGAGGCAGCTAGGGGGTGCTGTGGATAAAGTGCTGGATTGGGAGTCAGGAAGACTTGAGTTCAGATCCTGCCTCATACACTTACTGGTTGTCTGACCCTGGGTAAATCACTTAATCTTTGTCTGCCTCAGTTTCCTTAACTGTAAAATGAATGTAATAATGTAAACAGTACATACTTTATTGGATTGTTATGAGGATTAAACAATACCATTAATGCCCCTTGCGAACTTTAAAGTGCTATTATCTGGTTGCTCAATGGTGCCTTTTAGTTATTGAGGGGTGGGTGGCTACTAAATTTTTGCAGTTTGCAGGGATATATTGCATAGTTTCTACCATTTTCTTGCAATATTTATATCAGTTAGTAAGTCTAGACTCCATAAGAATGACCTTTCAATAATTTCTAGTAGCAATGACCTAGTCTTGTATCACTCTCATAGCTTATTTCCTTTGATAAACAAATTTGCATGACTTGGAATTTGATTTGTTTTGTCAGTCTCTTGTCAGTTGAGTTCATGGAGATGCTGCCCATCTAGGGTCTTTTGATTCCACTCATGAATCTTCCTAGGTTCTTCTATCCAGAGATAAGCATCACATATTCTTAGAGATTTTCCTGGGGCACTAAAAAGTGACTTTCTTAGGGTCCATACGCAGTGAATTAAAAGGATTCAGTAAGATAGGAAGCAACCAGATGACCTTCTTCCTTCCATGAGACCCCTGCTCCCAAGTCGTCCTAGCAAAGGCTCTGTGGGGCTTCAGGGTCATCACTGCTACTGCTTCCTCCTACCTGTTGTGGACTAAATTTTGGGCACTTTTATGCAATTTGCTCCAAATGAAAAACAATATTCTATTCCAGGTCATGGGTATTGTAAGTTTCATTGTCACATGAGACACCATGGTGTTGTCATCTGTGTCACCAAAGGGATGGATCATTCACACGGAGAAAAGCCTAGCTCCTAGAAGCCAACAGAAGAAATAATGCTACTGGGCCACATCCCAGGGAAGGGTTACCAGTTCAGCTAATGGTCTAGAAAATGTTCCAGGGATGAATGGCTGGAGCACCTGGAGATGTTTAGGCTAGAGGGGAGAGACTTGACTACCCTCTGAAGGGCAGTCAGGTGGAAAAGGGATTTGGTTTTATCTGTGTGGTTATACATGGAAAGGCTAATAGTAATGGATGGAAGGAGGTACATTTTTGCTCAGTCTAAAGAAAGAATTTATCTAGTCTATCAATGGTATGGGTTGTCTTGGGATTCTGGATTTGGCTCTCTGGAACCACTACTCAAAATGGTGGTCTGGGTCTCCAGGTAGTGACCACTAATTTCCTCTTAGGTCTATAGTGGGAACCCTGAGGAACTAGGTTTCTTGTACTGCTGCTCTTGAGCCCCCAACCAGTATACTCTCCATTAACAGTTAGCCAGTAGAGATTGATTAACTTTTAAAAAGGGGATTTCCTGAGAAAGTATTTTAAGAACCATTGGTATAACACATTATTCCCCAAATTTAGAATTAACTTTACCAAAAATATACAAAGAGTCCATGGAGAAAAGGCATTATCTTAAAGTCACAGTGGTAGTGAGGCACACATATAGAGGAAATGTGTGGAAAATGGGTAACTCCTAGCCCCGAACATTCTCTTCTGTTGTGAAGTACTAATGAAGTTTGCTTAAGGGCTTTGTATTGATAATTGATGAATCCCTCCACTGTCTAGCTGCTCTGACTCCTCACAGGGAGAGATGAATCCAATGTTGCCCTGGGTCTATCTTCTGCTATGCCAGGTGTTTCTCTGATGAACCAGGGAAAGGGAAGTGGGGGAGGGAACAAGCATTTATTAAGCACCAACGCATGTCAGATACTGTTCTAAGCACTTTACAAATATTATCGTGCCCAAAGGACCTTAACACTGCATGACCTTTAACCCAGCAATAATACTTCTAAAAATCCCAAAGAGATTAAAAAAAAAAGATCTTATATGCACAAAAACATTTATAGCAGCTCTTTTTGTGGTGACAAAGAATTTTAAAGTGAAGGGATGCCCATCCACTGAGGAATGACTGAACAAGTTGTGGTATATGATTTTGATGGATACTATTGTGCTATAAGTAATGATGAGAAGGCAGACTTCAGAGAAACCTGGAATGACTTATGTGAACTGATGTGAAGGGAATTGAGCAGAACCAGAACATTGTACATAGTGACAACAATATTACAATGATGATCAACTGTGAATGGCTTAGCTATTCTCAGTAATGCAATGAATGATCCAAGACAATTCTGAAGGACTCATGATGAAAAATGCATACATGTGCACATGTGCGCACGCACGTGCGTGCACACACACACACACACACTTTGTTTTTCTTGGGTCTTTTTTCTCTTTTGGTCTATGTTTTCTTTCACAACATGACTAATATGGAAATACGTTTTGCATGACTGCACATGTATAACCTATATCAAATTGCTTGCTTTCTCAGTGAGTGGGTAGGGGAGGAAGGAGGAAAGAATTTGGAACTCAAAGTTTTTTAAAAGAATATTAAAAATTGTCTTTACATGTAATTGTTAAAAAACCAAAATATAAAAAAATGATCTCATTTGGTCCTCACAATAACACTGGGAAGTAGGTGCTATTATGACCCCTATTTTATAGCTGAAGAAACTAAGGCAGATGGTAGTTAAGTAACTTGTCCAGAGTCACACATATGTCTGAAGACAGATTTGAATTCGGGTCTTCCTGACTCCAGATCCAGCACTCTGTGCACTGTGATGCCCCCTTCTCTCTGAACAGGTTGGACCTTGAAGGAGAAGGAGATGCCAGCTGTCACCCAGCAGTCTCTCCAGTCCTTGTAATGTCCATAAGGTCTCTCTCTAGCTGGGCAGTCCCATATCAGCATTGCTACTCAGTGGCCTAATCAAGAAGACAGAAACACGGGGCGGCTAGGTGGCGCAGTGAGTAAGAGCGCCAGCCTCGGAGTTGGGATGACCCAAGATCAAATCCGGCCTCAGAAAATGAGCACCCACACATAAAATAATGACTAGCCGTGTAACCTTGAGCAAGTTAACCCCAATTGCTTTAAAAAAAAAAAAAGAAGACAGAAACAGCCATGTGCTGACAGCTGCCATTGGCCAGGTGGGACACAGAGAAGGCAGCCCAAAGGGAGAAGAAGGTAGGGGCTGCTGCTTTTGTACATGCCCTTATTCCCAGCCATCATCTCCAGAGTTCTCTGCTCACCTCACTCTACAACCAGTTGGAAGACTTTCCGCCATTATACAGTGCAGACCCCTTAGTCCCATAGCCAGGAACGGGAAACTCCAAGTTTTCTACATGGTTGCTTGGACCGGACCTAGACAGAGAATATCTACGTATGACTGGTCCTCCTACCTCAGGTCATGCCTAAGCCTCAGTTGTCTTTATCTGTAAAATGTGAAGAATAAAGCCCACAGCACCACCTTCCATGATTCATTATGAGGCTCACATGAGAGGCTGACATTCTAAAGTGCTTTGTAGACCTTGAAGTATGCAGAAATACTAGTTACTGTTATAAGGAGAGACCGAGACCATGCTGGGTGAAGTCTGTCATTTTACATAAAAAGCTGCCTTATCTGGTGATCACTTCGAGCTGAAAAGCTGTTTTCCTTCTTTTTTTTTGCTGTTTGGGCCCCCAAGAATCACTCTTCTCATCACCCAGATGGGATTGCTGGGATTCCCAAACAAATGCCTATCTGGGCTGAGTTATTCTGAGGACCGGCCTCCGTGATAGAGCCAGGCCTCTCATCCATCATCGATTTTAGGAGGCTCTCTGGCAAGTCCCAGAGAAAACAGCCCACATCATCCCCACCACATGTGATAGAAATAAAACCAGCCTCAGAAGCCTGGCTCCAAGGCTGGAGACGTTCCATGATGTTGCCGTCACTTCAGCTGCTTCTGACCACAGAGGAGGGAGGACGAGGGGCGTCGTCATCACCGGCATGGAGTCTCTGTTAACTATTTCAATGGAGTTCGACATTCTCCAAGCTCTCGGTCCTTTCTTGTGCCCCTGGGAGGCAGAAATCAAGGGCTGGCAGGCATTAGGAATGATTCTGTGATGTCCCTGCAGCTTCAGAATCTAGGCATGGAAATAACCGGCCCGGCCAAGGGACTGATGGGTGTCCCCAAACCCTTTGGAAATGCTCCATGGGAACTGGGACACCCTTGGCATCTAGCATCCCCCCATCCCTGCCAATGGAATGTGGCACTTTCTGAGCAGCTGGGCCCAGTTACAGCATGTCATGCCCATGTGGAAGACATCAGCACTGCCCACCCCCATAGCTGGGGTCCAATTCACTGGGCCCTGTCTTCCTGTTTAACTTCAGACAGGCCAGGTCTACAAGGACAGACAGACTTGGTGGTGGAGACCCCCCTTGGGAAGACTAACCCTAGGATCATCACTTGAGAGCTGAAAGCATCACAGGACCATAGCTCATAGCTAGAAGGGACCTCAGAGGCCATTTAGTCTAAGCCTCTAATTTTACAAATGAAGAAATCAGGGCCCAGGAGTGTTAAGTGATTTGTCCAATGTCCAGTTAGGCAACATTTGAATTTAGGGCTTTCACTTGCAGAGTTAGTGCTTTCCCCCTTGTATCAGAATAGCTATTCTAAGTCTTCCTCCCATTTTACATTTGGGGAAACTAAGGCCACACAGGAACCTAGTTTCAGCAGTCTTGTCATCCAAACATGGACACTGATTGAGTGTGCAGAAGGCAGGGATCTCACACGACTCATTGAATGTTTGGTAATTCTAGTCTAACTTCCCTGGGCTTCAGCTTTCCTCTCAGTAAGAGGGGAGCTGAGGGGCAGGAATTGGGTCAGATGCCTTGTCCCAGCTCTCAGTCTAGTATTCCATTTCATCATTTTGTGATCAGTCTTGTGAGATGCTCTTATCCAGCTAATCTTAAGGACTAGCTGTCCTTCCCCAGTCAGAGCCGGGCTGCTTGGTCAGTCTATGTGACTAAGCACAGCTTTCCCCATTAGTCACATACAATGGTGGGTCCTGGGTTTGAGAGCCCACACATTGGGACCTGCCAAGTGGAGAACCACAGCTGTGGGACCACTTTGGGGGCCAGTTTTGCAAGTGGGGAGCCTAGGATCCTAGAGCTTGGAGGAACATTATTCCGCGTATGTGTGTGTGTGTGTGTGAGTGTGTGTATGTGTGAGTGTGTGTGTATGTTTGTGTGTATGTGTGTGTCTATGTGTGTGTATGTGTGTGTGTATGTGTGTGTCTATGTGTGTGAGTGTCTGTGAGTGTGTGTATGTGTGTGTATATGTTTGTGTGTCTGTGTGGTGTGTGTATGTGTGTGAGTGTCTGTGAGTGTGTGTATGTGTGTGTATGTTTGTGTCTGTGTGTATGTGAGTGTGTTTGGATGGGTTCCTTTAGTTTCTCTATTCTTAAGAAAGTCCTTGAAACAAGAAATGTGCCTTTCTGTTTACTCAGAAAACTGCTTCCTTGTGTCCTGTCTGTCTAAAAGCAAACTCAAGCATCTCTGAAAAACAGCCAAGTAATTAACCAATGGGCAGGTGTTTCTGGAGGACAGACAGGACCTGACTGCAGTTTTCTAATGGATTTAGAAAAAGCTCTTGAGGCTTGCTTGTGGGCTGGAACTGGAATCTAGTGTGGCCTCCATAATGGGGGTGTGGAGGAGTTAACTTTATGTTAACTGGAGTTTTAATTGTTGTTTAATCAGATTTTTATCCTGCTTTCTAGTTGAAATGTAGCTAAGTTCTTAAACTAACTTCTGATTTATTTCCAAAGAGAATTAAAAATGTGTAAACCCAAGTAAGCCCCTTAATCTCACTGTGGCTCTGGCCTCTCTGATAATTTCCATCTTAAAGTCAGTGATCCATGTGTCCTATAAGGATGATCCATATGCAACTCGTGGTGAAGATCAGTTTCACTGGCAGGCATCATGCCTTCTTGTGTTCTTTTTAAAAAATAGTTGAGAGGGAAGAAGATACTGTCCCTAGGGAGATTTCCTGAAAATAGAAGAATCTTTCAGATTTAAAAGACCTCCCTCTCCAAATATGAGTTCTAACTTTTTTTTTTTTTTTTAATTTTTTTTTTTAAAGCAATTGGGGTTAAGTAACTTGCTCAAGGTTACACGGCTAGTCATTATTGATGTGTGGGTGCTCATTTTCTGAGGCCGGATTTGATCTCGGGTCATCCCAACTCCGAGGCCAGCGCTCATACTCACTGAGCCACTTAGCCGCCCCCGAGTTCTAACTTCTTAATCTCCTATTTTTTGCTAGAGGAAAAAGACAGTCCCTGCCCTCAAGGAGCTTACAGTCTGATTGGGGAGACAAATATATACAAATCAGGCTATATACGAGATAAATAGGAAAGAGCGGAGGGAAGGCATTATTGAGAGGGGTTAGGGATGTCTTCCTGTAGAAGACAGGATTTTAGTTGGGACATGAAGGAAGCCAGAGTGGGCAGTATTTGGAGAGGAGGAGGGAAAGCATTTCAGGGATGGGGGACAGCCAAGAGCCAAGATATAGAGGGTCTGGTTGGTAGAACAGTCAGGAGGCTGGTATCTTTGAATGGAAGAGGACTTGGGGAGTATGGTATAAGAAGACTGAAAAGGTAAGAGGGGCCAGGTTAAGAAAGGCTTTGAATGACAAATAGAGCATTTTGTATTTGATCCTGGAGGAAATAGGGAGCCCCTGGAGTTTACTGAGAGGGGAGAAGGCTAACATGGTTAGACCAATGCTTTAGGAAAATCACTTTAGTGGTTGATTGGAGGGTGGATTGAAGCAGGGAGAGACTTGAGGCAGTCATACTCACCCCAGTGATTGGCACCCTAGAATATACCTGCATGCTGCCATACATGTTGTCACCTCCATTAGAACGTAGAAAGCTCATTGAGCACAATTACTATTTAATTTTGAACTCCAGGGTTTAGTGCACTGGTGAACCCATAGTAGGCACTTCACAAATGCTTGCTGCTGAGTTGATTGATCCTTAATCACCATCACAAATGAAAAAAAAAGCAAAATAAAATCTCTTCTCTGCCCATTGTGATCTTGCAATAAACATCAGACTTGAAGTGGTTTGGTGGAGAGGCTAGTGCACATGCCAATGGGTGACTGACCAAATGAATGAGTTCTTTTTATTTTCAAGGTTTGGAAACATAAATATTGATCCTACTTTTTCTCACCCATGACTCTTTCTGCCATACTTCATGCTTCATTAACTGAATCCTCAAATACAAGAGGATAAGAATTTTGGACGTGATCATCAAAAAATGCCCCGCTCAGGTTTGGGTCAGTAAAACACGGATAGGTTGACACTCACTCCTTTGCCTCATCAGTTATCTGCTTGTGTTTGGGGAGTTTTTTGTGAGCATTGTGCATAGTACTATGGTGTGATGTAAAGAAGAGAGGGGACATAGTATAGAAGACCTGGGTTAAAAGCCTGGCTCTGCCATCTACTCTTTGGGTGACCTTGGGCAAACCATTTAACCTGTCTGTGCCTCAGTTTCCTCATCAATAAAAATGAGGGATGGGTCAAGAGAGCCTTTAAGACCCCTTCCAGCTCTAAGACTGTGGTTCAATGACCAGATTAGCTTCTCTACTGATGAGTGGTCATCTCCTCCTCTGCTATCCTACCACCTCATTCCAACCTGCACCTGCCTGAGGAGAAACTCTAGGGAGGCCTTTGGGGAGGCAAGAGCAAAGACTATTTCACCTCACCTTTGAATTCTCCATCGACTCTTGGGTTCTTCCACTGGGCCAGGAGGTTCTACTGGGAACTTGAGTGAATTTCTCTCAATATGGACTGTGTGTGTGTGTGTGTGTGTGTGTGTGTGTGTGTGTGTGAGTGCGTGCTCATCCTTGTGTGATATGAGCAAGTCAATTCACTTTCCTGAGTCTTAGTTTCTTCATCTCTAAAATAAGGACTCTTGGCCTCTTTGTTGTTCCTCACATGTGACAAGTCATTGCCCATCTGCCCACCTTTGCATCGATTGTTATCTATGTCCGTGATGCTCTCTCTCTTCACTTCTGTCTCTTGGAACTCCTGATTCCATCCAAGGTTCATTTCACAAACCACCTTCTACAGGAAGCCTTTCCTTGGCCTTCCTCTTTCCCTCCCACTTCCAAGATTGCTTGTCATTGGCTTTGTATGTGTTTGGCACTGTATTAGATTGTAAGCAGGGGCTATCTTTTACCTGTTTTGTATCCCCAGGGCTTAAGATTGGGCTGAACATAGCATGTTTCTCGACTGTCTATAAACATTCGTCTCCCATTAGGATGTAAGCTCCTTGAGGACTTTTCCACTTTTGACTTCATATCCCCAGCACTTAGTACCCAGTATGTAGTAGATTCTTAATTTCTATGTTACTGAAATGATAAAAGAGATGACATCAGATCGTGAGCCCCTCCAGGCAGAAAGTGTCCAACACGTTACTGGGGAAGAGTAGGAGACAAGTACAAGTAGCTCCAGCACTAACGAAGTGACTGGGCCAAGGCTGAAAGGAACTTCAGCTGCAGATGTGGCTGATGATAAAGGAAGGACTGATGCAATATTGTGGGGAAAGCTGGAATGTAAGATCTATGAACCAAGGCAAACCAGATGTGTTCAAATAGGAGATCCTGTGTGGCAGGGAAATTAGATAGATAGGGGTGGGTGAGTTTAATTCAGGTCATCACTACATGTACTACTGTGGGCAAAGAATCACTTAGAAGAAATGAAGTAACCTTCATAGATAATAAAAGGGTGAGAAAAGCAGAACTAAGCATCATCTCAAACCTCACCAAATGATGAATTGATGAATTTTGAATCCAAAACAAATATTTCAACATCAGTGTCATACAAGACTATCAAGGGAATTCTTCATGCAAAAATGGACATGATAAAATACAAAAATGGTAGAAAACAGAAGAGATTAAGAAGAGGAGGATGCAAGAATACACAAAAGAACTAGACAAGAAAGATCTTAACATCACCAATAACCACAATGATGGTTATTGATCTAGAGCCATACACTCTGGAGAATGAAATCAGGTGGGCCTTAGAAGCATTGCTAACAATCAGGCTGGTGGAAGTGATGGAATTCCAGGTAAGCTATTTAAAACTTAAAGATAATACTGTTAAAGTGCTCCACTCACTGTGCAAATGTGGACAACTTAACAGTGGCCACTGGATTGGAAAAGATCAGTTTGTGTCCCAGTCCTAAAGAAGGCCAATGCCAGGGAATATTCAAATGACTGAACAATTGAATTCATTTCATAGACCATCAAGGTTACGCTCAAGATTCTTCAAGGTACGTTTCAGCAATAGGGAAACCAAGAATTATGAGAGGAGCGGGTTTGTTTTGGAAGAAGCAGAGGAACTAGAGACCAAATTGTCAACATTCACTGGAATATGGAGAAAGCAAGGGAGTTCCAGAAAAACATCTACTTCTGCTTCTTTGACTTCACCAAATTAAACCTTTGACTCTGTGCATCACAACAAAACGTGGCAAGTCCTCAGATGAGAGTTCCAAATCGTCTTAGTTACCTCCTGAGAAACCTGGATGCAGGCTAAGAAGCAACAGTTGGAACCAAACATGAAACAGCTGATTGATTTAAGATTGACAAATGATTGTGACAAAGCTGTATATTAATACCTTATTTATTTAACTCATATGTGGAGTACATCATGCAAAACGCCAGGTTCCATGGATCAAAGGCCAGAATTAAGGTTGCCAGGAAAAATATCAACAGTCTCAGATATGCAGATGATACCACTCTGATGGGAAAAGTGAAGAAGAATTAAGAAGCCTCTTGAGGAGGGTAAAAGAGGGGAGGGTAAAAGCTGACTTGAATCTTAGTGTAAGAAAAACAAGTAAGATTTTGATAACTTATCTCATCATTTCCTGGCAAGGATAGGGAGTAGAAATGGAAGCAGTATGAGATTTTATATTTTTGGATTCAAAGATCACTGCAGATGATGACTACAGCCAAGAAGTTAAGACACTTGCTCCTTGGAAGGAAAACTATGGGAAATCTGGACAACAGACTACCAGACTAAAAAGCAGAGACACCTTGCTAACAAAGGTCCATATATGGATTTTTCTGGTGGTAATGGATGACTGTGACTGTTGGATTAGAAGGAAAGCTGAGTGCCATAGAATTAATACTTTAGAATTGTGGTTCTGGAGAAGACTTCTGAGAATCCCTTGGGCAGTAAAAATATCAAATCAGTCAATCCTTAAAGAAATTAATTCTGGGGGGGGCGGAGCCAAGATGGCGGAGTAGAAACAGCTCATCCAAGCCACTCTGCCCCCACATTCCCCCCAAACGATGTAAAAGGGGACTCTGGACAACTTCTGGAGCCCCAGCACCCACAGAACGACACAGAGAAGCTAAACTCCCGCTGAGGACAGCCCAGCAGCCCTGCAGGAAGGACCAGCACAGTGGTCTGGGACCTGGCAGCGTGCAGCACGAAGAGCGCAGGAGCTGAGCCGAGCGGAGCCCAGGTCCGCATGAGCCGAGGTTTTAGCCCCAGGGCGGCAGGGCCAGCAGCCAGCTGGAGGAACCCCAGAACACCAGGAGCTGTGGCGACTCCAGAATTATCAACATAGACTTGCCTGGGACAAAGTAAGAGGTTAGTGTCCTATGGACTTTGGGACTGGTATTAGGGAATGCGTTGGCTCCCTCCCCTGGGGGCTAGAAGCCACTGAGGACAAACGCCATTTTGTAGTTTTCAGAGGCAGCTCCCGCTCCCAGCCTGCAAATTTGTAGGGAGATCCAGCGATCAGTCTTGGGGGGTAATCGCTCTTGCTTTAACCTCCCTGGATCTGGATTGTGATCTAGGGTGGAAGTAGTGGGTGGGTTTACAGCTTGCCAGAAACGGAAGTTGCCCCCCACACGTTCGGGACGAAAATTCCTCTATCTGGCCTTAAAGCCATAGTGTGGCAACAAGCCCAAAAGTCAAGCAATTAAGTGGCAACATGCCAAGGCAAAGGAAACAGAAAAATGCAACCCTAGACTCCTATTTTGGGGGCATAGAGCAGGAAAAGGACTGTGAGGTCAGAAGTCCTGCTCCAAAAGCCCCAGGGGAAAACATGAGCGGGTTGCAGGCCATAGAGGACCTTAAGAAGGACTTTAAAAATCAAATAAGAGAAGTGGAGGAAAAATTGGAAAGAGAAATGAGAAGGATGCAGGAAAAGTATGAAATGAGGGTCAACAGCCTGACTGAGGAAAACAACACCTTAAAAAATAGACTAGATCAAATGGCAAAGGAGGCCCAAAAGGCCAATGAGGAGAAGAATGCCTTAAAAAGTCGAATTTGCCAGATGGAAAAGGAATCTCAGAAGTTCACTGAGGAGATTCATTCCTTCAGAGTTAGACTGAAGCAAATGGAAGCTAATGACTTTATGAGAAATCAAGATGCTGTTAAGCAGATCCAAACAAATGAAAGATTAGAAGGCAATGTGAAATATCTCATGGGAAAAACCACTGACCTGGAGAATAGATCCAGGAGAGACAATTAAAAAATTATTGGACTACTTGAAAGCCATGATCAAGGAAAGAACCTAGAAATCACCCTTCAAGAAATTCTCAAGGAAAACTGCCCTGATGTTTTAGATCCAGAGGGCAAAATAGAGGTGGAAAGAATCCACAGATCACCTCCTGAAAAAGATCCCAAAAAGAAAACTCCCAGGAATATTATAGCCAGGTTCCAGAATCCCCAGATCAAGGAGAAAATACTCCAAGCAGCCAGGAAGAAACAATTTCAATATTGTGGAAACACAATCTGAATAGCCCAGGACCTGGAGGCTTCTACACTGAGGGATTGAAGGGCATGGAATATGATATTCCAGAGGGCAAAAGAACTGGGAATGAACCCAAGGGTCACCTACCCAGCAAAACTGAGTATTTTGTTTCAGGGGAAAATATGGTCATTCAGTGGAATAGAGGACTTTCAAGCATTCTTGAGGAAAAAAACAGAATTGAATAGAAAATTTGACACCCAGACACAAGAAGGAAGAGATGCCTGAGAAGGTAATCAGGAAAAGAAATCAAAAGGAACTTATCAAAGTTGAACTATTTACATTCCTATATGGAAAAGCAATAACTGTGACTGATGATATCTTTCTCACTATGAAAATAATGGAAAAGGGGGTGTGGTCATATGAATAAATATGTGAATGTGTGTGTATATGGTTACAGTTATATATGGATAGAGGGCATAGGTTGAATTTGTTGGGAAGGGAGAATACTCAAGGGATGAAATTATGAGGTGAGAGAGGAAAGTGGCAAGAGGAGATGGGGAGAGACAGGGTAGTGTAAGCTATCCCATGCAGAAGAAGCAAGGGGAAGTGGTTGCAAAAGAGGGGGAGAATAAGGAAGGCTAAAAAGGCAAAACCACATTCAAACTGAATTTGGTTCAGGGAGAAAATGACATACATAGTAAATGGGATATTTCAACCTGCAGCAGGATAGGGGGAAGTGGGATGGGAGGAGGGATGATGGATGGGAGGCATCCTTGGGGTGAGGGGAGGTTGGAAGTACCCACTATAAAAGAGGGACAGGATCACGTAGGGAATGGACCAGGTGGGGGGTGGGATGAGTGGGAGGGAATTATAAGCAGCCTTGTACAATATATCTACTATGATAATGTTTTGCATAGCTAGACATGTACAACATATACTGAATTACTTATCTCCCAAGAGGGAATGGGTGACAAGGGAGGAAGGAAATGGATCTGAAACTTGAGGTCATAACATTAAATGTTTCAAATATATATAAATACTATTATTAATACTCTTTTGCTTGTAATAGGGAGATAAGATGTGCAGGCATTGGGATGCAAAGACTCACCTTCCTCTAATGGAAAAGTCGATGGGGGTATGGGAGAAGGTATGGGAGAGAGCAGATTGGAGGAAGCGATATCTTGTGGGATTACTATTCTGGGAGGTTGGGTAGGGGAATAATGGGGGAAAAATGATTGTAACTCAAAATCTGGCGGAAATGAATGATGTAAAACAGAAGTTAATAAAGCATTTGTTTTAAAAAAATTAATTCTGGCTATTTGCTGCAAGGTCAAATACTGAAGCTAAAGGTAAAATACTTTGACCACATCATGAGAAGAAGAGATTCATGGGAAAAGACCTTGTTTCTGGGAAAGATTGAAGACAAAAGAAAAAGGGGACAGCAAAGGATGAAATGAATAGATAGTGTCATGGAAGCAATGAACATGATCTTGGACAGATTTTGGGAGATAGTGGAGGATAGAAGGGCTTGGTGAGCTGTGGTCCATGGGGGCATGCTTGTTGATTGTTGAGGGGGCAGTTGGACTAGAGGACCTCTGAGATACCATCCAGGGCTAGCAGTAGGATTCAGTTTGTGGCCCCCAAAGAACAAACATTCATTTTGATTCAATCTGATAAACTTTAATTTGTATTTACAGGTAGAGGGGAGGAGGCTTGACCAGATTTCTCTAGAAGAGAGTCTCTTCAGAGTCTGAGCTAATTGGATGATTGTGGGAACAGACTCAGTGTCTGAAATCCCTGCTTAAGGAGGCCTCAAAGGGAGCTCCCAACCAACTAGGTTCCAGTCACATAGTTTTTGACTTGGAGCTGTCTTTGGTCCTTTTAATAAGGTGCTGATGATATGGCCACACCATCCCTCATGAGAGGCATGGACATTGGAAGGTTTCAAATAGAGGCTAGCCTGCTAGATTCATCCCACTGGTCAGGGAACTTCCCAGTCACTACTGCCCACTTCCATGTACACATCTGATAAGTAGAAACTGCTTTTGATTTATAGTCGATTAGCATGTGCAGTGGGGAGGGATGGACTGCGTGTCAAGAGCCCTGCACTTCAGCCTTGGATCTGCTCTGCTTCTACCTGTGGGTGGGACCTGGGTTAGGCATCATCTCTATTTCTTCCTCTGTGAAGCGAGGACTTTGACCTAGATAAGCCAGGAATTAAGAGGTGATGGCTTCTTTGTCTTCCACCCTAGTCAGACCTTACCTAGGGTGTTATCTTTCTGGGCACTGCAGTTTAAGAGAGAGCTAGTAGCTAACATTTATCAAATACTTGTCATGTGCTAGGCACTTTTTTAAGTGCCAGAAATAAAAGCAAAGGCCAAAAAACTCAAAGGAAAACAAAATGGTCCCTGATTTAAGGAGCTAAGCCTAATGGGGGGGGGCGGTGAAGGAAGACATAGCAAGCCTCTATGTACAAATAAGATATCTACAAAACTGGAGGTAACCTCAGAGTGGTGACATTAAGAAGCTGAAACTTGAAGAGATCCAGGGAAGATGGAAGATGGAGATGAGGAGAGACCCAGTAAAAATACCCATAGTTAAGAGATGAAGCATCATGTGTGAGGATAGCAAGGAGATATTGTCCTTGGATCAGAGTATATGGAAGTAAGGAAGATGTAAGAACAGAGAAAGGTAGGAAGGGACCGGTTTAAAAGGGCTTTAGAAGCCAAACATTAGATTTTATATTTGATCATGGAAGTAATTGGGAGTGGCTGGTACTTATTGAATAGATGGACAACATGGTGGATCTGGGCTTTAGGAAGATGAATTTGATAGCTGGGCAGAGGATATAAAGGAGTGAAGAGAGACTTGGGTAGGTAGACTGCACCACATCCCGTCCCCCCTCCCCCCCACCAGCAGCCATTGCAATAGTCAAGGGGTGAGAAGGTAAGGACCTGCACCAGGGTGGGGGAAGAGTCTGAAGAGAGAAGGGGATGAGGAGTGAGAGAGGGAGGAGTTGAGAATGACACCTAGACTTTGAGCCTGGGAGACCAGGAAGATCATGGCACCATTGATAGTAATAGGGAAGTTAGGAAGAGGCAAAGGTTTGGGGAAAAGACAATGAGTTCTCTTTTGGACATGTTGATCCAGCAATAGCACAACTAAATCTGTATCCCAAAGGGGATAAAAGAAAAATATGTACAAAAATATTTATAGCAGCTTTTTTTTGTAGTAGCAAAGAATTGTAAATTGAAAATGGCTGAAAAATTATGATATATAATTGTGATGGAATATTACTATGGTGTAAGAAATGACAAGGGGGATGATTTCAGAAAAACCTGGGAAAACTTACGTGAACTGATGCAAAAGTGAACTGAACCAGGAGAATGTTGTACATAGCAACAACAATATTGCACTAACAATTAATTATGTAAGACTTACCTGCACTTGTCCATACAACAGTCCATGACAGTTTCAAAAGACTCATTCTATGCATCCCCAGAGAGAACTGATGGATTATGAATGCAGACTGAAGCATATTTTCTTTTACTTTATTTTTCTTGCTCCCCCACCCCAAAACCACAACATGGCTAACATGGAAATGTTTCCTATAACTTCTTATGTGTAATGGGTATCATGTTGCTTGTTTTCTCACTGGATGAGGGAGGGGTTGGAGGGAGGGAAAGAATTTGGAACTGAAAATAAGAGTAAAACCAAACTATTTTAAATAGAGATTATTAGTAACTATGGAGAGAGCAGTTTCAGTTGAAGGATGTTGTCCAAAGTCAGACTACAAAGAGTTCAGAAGAGTTAAAGAAATTGAAGTGGAGACACCTAATGCAGGTGTCTCCTTCTCATGAAACTTAGCTTAAAAAGGCAGGAGCGATGTAGGACAATAATGAGTAGGGGCAGATGCATCATATAAGAGGTTCTTGAGGAGGGAGACATGGGCATGTTTGTAGGTAGGGAAGAAGCCAGTAGACAGAGGGAGACTGAAGATAAGTAAAAGAGTGAAGGAATCTGCTGGAAAAGACAGGATGGAATGGGAGCACTTGTGCAGGTAGAAAGGAAGGAGAAGGGTTACTTCTTTATGGGAGACAAGGGTGAAGGAAGAGATAGTGGCAGAAGGCATCTGGGTGATGAGGAGGAAGGGAGAAGAAGAGGATCTCAGAGAATGGCCTCTTTTATTTTCATTTTATTTTTCCCCCTTCTCCCTTCCTTCCCCTCCATCTCCCTTAGTATTCTTTTATAACCCTTCTCCCTTACTACTTCTTCCCTCCCTTCTAACCACCCCTCCCCTTTTTAGCCCTTCCCTCCTCCTACTGCCTGTAGGGTATGATAGGTTTTTATACTTAATGTAGTATGTTATTTCTTCCTCGAACCAAGATTGATGAGAACAGATCTCATCAATGCTCCTTTACCTCCCCTCTTTCCCTCTATTATAAGTTTTATTTCTCTTCTCAATGGAGTCCTATACTTAACTGATTATGTTATTCCCTTCTTGCACCAGAATCAATGATGGAAAAGCTCATGTAGTACTCATATCCCTCCCTTCTTTCCCTCTACTACAATGTTTTTATGCCTCTTTGTGTGGCATAATTTACCCTCTTCTGCTTCATTCTTTCCTCTTCTTCCTTTGCAGTCCCTTTGCAGCCCTTAATAAGTTTTTTTTAATCATCATTTTGTGTAATTTGTAGCCACACCATCTATTTATCTATATCCCTTTTAGATGTCGCCATAGGTATAGAATTCTGTCTCTCTTGCATCTTGTAATTGGAGGTCAAATTTTCCATTGAGCTCTGGCTTTTTCACCAGGAAGGTCTGGAAGTCCATTATATCAATGAATGATCATCTCCTTGCCTGGAAGATTATGCTCAGTTTTGCTCGATAGGTGATCCTTGGTTGTAACCCGAGCTCTTTTGCCTTGTGAAAAACCATATTCCAGTTTCTCCAATCTTTCAATGTAGAAGGTGCCAGATCCTGTGCTATCCTCACTGTGGTTCCACAATAATTGAATTGTTTCTTTCTGGATGCTTGTAGTATTTTCTCCTTTACCAGATAGAATTACATGGAATTTGGCCACATTTCTTGGACTTCTCAATTTGGGATCTCTTTCAGGAGGTGTCTGGTAGATTCTTTCAATTTCTATTTTACCCTCTGGTTCTAGGATCTCAGGGCAGTTTTCCTTGATGAGCTCTTGGACTATGTTGTCGAGGCTCATTTTTTCGTCATGATTTTCTGATAGACCAATAATTCTCAGATTATCTCTCTTGGATCTGTTTTTCAGGTCAGTTATTTTTCCATTGAGATATTTTACCTCTTTTTCTAATTTTTCATTCTTGATGTTTTGTTTGATTATCGGTGTCTCATAGAGTCATTAGCTTTAATTTGATTCATTCTAATTTTTAGCGAATTATTTTCCTCAGTTTTTGAAGCTCCTTTTCCATATGTTCATATTTCATTTTTAGTTCATACATTTTTCTTTTTTTCCCTAAGGAAAACTTTATTTTATTTTATTTTTTTAATTAATTAAACAAATGCTTTATTAATTTCTGGTTTACATCATTCATTTCCACCAGATTTTGAGTTACACTTTTTTTCCCCGTTTTTCCCCTACCCACCATCCCAGAATAGCAGTCCCACAAGATATCCCTTCCTCCAATCTGCTCTCTCCCATATCTTCTCCCATACCCCCTTCGACTTTTCCATTAGAGCAAGGTGAATCTCTGTGCCCCAATGCCTGTACACCTTATCTCCCAATTACATGCAAAAGAGTATTGATAATAGTATTTATATATATTTGAAACATTTAATTTTAAGACCTCGAATTTCAGATCCATTCCCTTCCTCCCTTGCCACCCATTCCCTCTGGGAAGATAAGTAATTCAGTGTGTGTTGTACATGTATACCTATGCAAAATATTACCATAGTAGATATATTGGACAAGGTTGCTTATAATTCCTTCCCACCTACCCCACCCCCCACCTGGTCCATTTCCTACTTGAACCTGTCCCTCTTCTATAGTGGGTACTTCCAACCTCTCCTCCCCCCAAGATTGCCCTCCCATCCATCATCCCTCCTCTCATCCCCCTTCCCCCTATTCTGCTGCAGGTTGAGATATCCCATTTAGTATGCATGTCATTCTCTCCCAGAACCAAATTCAATGAGAATGTGGTTTTGCCTTTTTGCCTTCCTATTCTTCCCCTTCCCTGCAGCCACTTTCCCTTGCTTCTTCTACATGAGATAGTTTACCCTACCCTGTTCCTCCCCATCTCCTCTTGCCACTTTCCTCTCTCACCTCATCACTTCACCCCTTAAGTATCATTCCTTCCCAACAAATTCAACCTATGCCCTCTCTCCATGTATAACTGTAAACATATATATATATATATATACATATATATATATATATATACACACACACACACACACATACACATATGTATTCAAATGACCATACACCCTTCTTCCATTATTTTCATACTGAGAAAGGTTTCATCAGTCATAGTTATTGTTTTTCCATGTAGGAATGTAAATAGGTCAACTTTGATAAGTTCCTTTTGATTTCTTTTCCCTGATTACCTTCTCAGGCATCTCTTGCTTCTTGTGTCTGGATGTCAAATTTCCTATTCAACTCTGGTTTTTTCCTCAAGAATGCTTGAAAGTCCTCTATTCAACTGAATGACCATATTTTCCCTGAAACAAGATACTCAGTTTTGCTGGGTAGGTGACCCTTGGGTTCAGTCCCAGCTCTTTTGCCCTCTAGAATATGATAATATTCCATGCCCTTCAATCCCTCAGTGTAGAAGCTGCCAGGTCCTGGGCTATTCTGATTGTGTTTCCACAATATTGAAATTGTTTCTTCCTGGCTGCTTGTAGTATTTTCTCCTTGATCTGGGGATTCTGGAACTTGGCTATAATATTCCTGGGAGTTTTCCTTTTAGGATCTTTTTCAGGAGGTGATTGGTGGATTCTTTCAACCTCTATTTTGCCCTCTGGGTCTAAAGCATCAGGGCAATTTTCCTTAAGAATTTCTTGAAGGGTGATTTCTAGGTTCTTTCTTTGATCATGGCTTTCAGGTAGTCCAATAATTTTTAAATTGTCTCTCCTGGATCTATTTTCCAGGTCAGTGGTTTTTCCCATGAGATATTTCACATTGCCTTCTATTCTTTTATTTGTTTGGATCTGCTTAACAGCATCTTGATTTCTCATAAAGTCACTAGCTTCCATTTGCTCCAGCCTAACTCTGAAGGAATGAATCTCCTCAGTGAACTTTTGAGATTCTTTTTCCATCTGGCAAATTCGACTTTTTAAGGCATTCTTCTCCTCATTGCCCTTTTGGGCCTCCTTTGCCATTTGAGTTAGTCTATTTTTTAAGGTGTTGTTTTCCTCAGTCAGGCTGTTGACCCTCATTTCATACTTTTCCTGCATCCTTCTCATTCCTCTTCCCAATTTTTCCTCCACTTCTCTTATTTGATTTTTAAAGTCCTTCTTAAGGTCCTCTATGGCCTGTAACCCGCTCATATTTTCCTTCGGGGCTTTTGGAGCAGGATTTCTGACCTCACAATCCTCTTCCTGTTCCCTGCTTCAATCCTCTTTGCCCCCAAAATAGGAGTCTAAGGTTGCATTTTTCTGTTTATTTTGTTTCCTTTGCCTTGACATGTTGCCACTTAATTACTTGACTTTTGGGCTTGTTGCCACAGTAGGTCTCTGCCACCAGACAGGAGAGCTTTTGTCCCAAACGTTGGGGTCTTCACAGTTTTCTGGCAAGCTGGATACCCACCCTAGACCTCCCCCCCCAGATCACAATCCAGATCCAGGGAGGTTAAAGCAAGAGCGATTACCACCCCCCCCCACCCCACCCCACCCCCGCCAAGACTGATTGCTGGATCTCCCTATAGTTCGCAGGCCAGGAGCTGGAGCTGCCACTGAAAACTACAAAATGGTGTGTCTCCTAAGTGGCTTCTAGCCCCCAGGGGAGGAAGACGACGTGTTCCCCAAATACTGGTCCCAAAGTCCATAGGGCATTAACCTCTCAATTTGTCCTAGGCATATCTGAGTTGATAATTCTGGAATCACCACAGCTGCTGGTGTTTTGGAGTCCCTCCAGCTGGCTGCTGGCCCGGCCGCCCTGGAGCTAAAACCGGGGCTCACTTGGACCTGGGCACGGCTCTCCTCACGATGCTGCCGTCTCCCAGAGAGCTGCGCTGGTCCTTCCTGCAGGGCTGCTGGGCTGTCCTCAGTGGGAGGTTAGTTTCTCTGTGTCGTTCTGTGGGTGTTGGAGCTCCAGAAGTTGTTCAGAGTCCCCTTTTACATAGTTTCGAGGTGATCTGGGGGAGAGTGCCTTGGATGTGCTGTTTCTACTCTGCCATCTTGGCTCCACCCCCCATTTTTCTTTTTAAGGAGCTGTTTTCTTCATTGTAATGTTTTTCTAATTTTGCAATTTTGATTTTAGAAGAATTATTCATTTTATCTTCTACCTCTCTAATTTGGTTTTCAAAGTTCTTTTTGAGCTCATCTAAGAATGCTTTCGGTGCTTGAGACCAGTTCATATTCCCTGTTGAGGCTTCAGCTATGGGTGTGGAGTCAACACTTGTCTCCTGAATTTGGTTCCTTCCTCTCACAATAATAGGATTCTAGAATCTTTATCTTTGCAGTCTGTTTTTTTACCTATTTTGAGGCAGGGCCTTAGCCATGCCCTTCCTCCAGGGTTTCCAAGCCTCTATTGCTTAAATATTTGCTCTGGGGCAATAATTACTGTGCTTTCATGGTCAGAGGGGGGATTGGGGCAGCAACCCTTCTTCCATCCTGGTCCCTGGAAGTACAGGTAAGGGCTTTTAAAATTTCCAGGCTGTGGGTTGGTAGTCCCAGGAGTAGCTGCTGCCCCTGCCACAGGCCCTGCGTTTGTCTGCTCCTGACCTGCTCCGTGAGATCCCAGCCCTGCAGTGATAAGCCTGGGAATGGCCCTTGTAGTTGGTGAATCAACTTGCCACCAGTTGCCCAGGCCTCATCCAGGCCTCCGCCTGGATTGTCCTGGGTAGTCCTGGTCTCTGCCAACCTCTTTTCTTTTTTTTTAAAGCAATTGGGGCTAAGTAACTTGCTCAAGGTCACACGGCCAGTCATTTTTATGTGTGGGTGCTCATTTTCTGAGTCCAGAACTGATCCCGGGTCCTCCCGACTCTGGGGCTGGCGCTCTTACTCACTGTGCCACCTAGCTGCCCCTAACCTCTTTTATTTTCAACGAAATATGAGGCATCATTCTCAGGTAGAGGATGAGGAATGGAGGAGCCATCAGATGTTTGAGGATGAATGAAAAGATCTAGAAAAGCCTGAGGAGAATAGGATAGTGTGTTGATTGGGCGGGGGTGGGGGGGTGGTTTAGAAAGATTGCCTTGCCCCAGTGAGGACCCAGCTGAGATTATGTAACAAATTTATAGTGGACCCAGTGGGCATGGATGTGTGATTCTCTCCAGCTTCATGAAGTAATACATGTGTAGGAACAAAAGTAGTGCATGGTGAGAGTGATCCAAGACTGATGCTTGGCAGGACAAGATCTTTGGAAGGAAAAGAGTTTGAGACACTAGAGAGAATGGGCTGGTGTAGAGATGAGCTGTTTTCCTAGGGGGTCTATATCAGGACAAGAGGAGAGTGTAGTCAGTGCAAGTGTGATGGCCTGGGAAAGAAATGAGGGGTGGGGGGCTAGAGATCGAACTGAGGAGTAAGAACAGAGCTGGGGGTTACAGCACAGAGAGAGATGGGGTGACAACAGATTGTGATTGGATAAAAGGAACATCAGAGTTCATGAATATGGAAATGGTGCCTTTGGATGATGGCGAGATCAAGGAGAACCATCTCTGTGTGTAGGTGAGGTTGGGTGAAAGAGTAGACAGAGGAAAATGAACAACTTGAGATATTGGTGTTTGAGGGAACATCCAAGTGCATGTTGGAGTTCCCTAGTGGAGGGTCAGGAATTGGAAAGCCAAGCACTGAAGAAGAAAGGAGAGTGTCCTGGAAGCTGGCAGACAGCAGCTCTCAGCATTTTAACTGGGTAATGAATATGGATTGAATGAATGGCAAATGATGAGAAGTTATTGAGTTATCATGGCGGTGAGAGAGCCTGAGAATGGGATTGGGGAACAAGGAATATTCCAAGACCCCCCATGGCAACCAGAGAGTTAGGTGTATAGGGAAAAGTGCAACCAGTTCTGGAAAGGCTGGCCAGGGAGGTGGGGTCATCAGAAGGCAGGTCTCAGTGAGTGAAAGGAGATGGAGATGTCCTAAACGAATGTTTTAAGATGAAGAGTAGATCATTACCTATGGAACAGGCATTTCAGAGAGCATAGTAGAAGGGATGGATAAATTGGCAATGAGTTACTGATGGGATTGATTTGAGGGGGATAGAAATAAGGGAAGAGTTAGGAAGGGACTGAGAACGAGGCTTGCACAATCGCAGCATAGTTCAGATCACTGAGATATGAAAAGAATGATGGAGTGGGAATGTGTTAATGATTGAGGAATGAGTTCAGGTATGTTATCATTGTTCATAAGGATTCAGCCCTGGGATGGAACTGTCCCAAAGCATCAGATAGCTGAGCATAGGTGGAAAATGGAGGAGGCTGGGGAGCAGAAGACAAAGCAACTGCTGTGGAGAGGTAGGTGGTCAGGGAAGGCATCTGGAGTGCAGTGGGATGGGTGCTTGAGGAACAGCTGGAGTGGCCTATAGAGCAGCTAGAATGATGGGTCTCTTGAGTCCATGTCATGTGGATCATTTGAAGGAACTAGAGACATTTAGCCCAGAGAAGATGAGAATTGTCTTCAAGTATTTGGAGGAAGAAGCAGATCTGTCTTCCTGGAAGGAAAAACCAGGAGCCACAATGGAAAGTCCCAAAGAGCCTGACTTATTCTTAACATGAGGAGAAACTTCCTAACAACCAGAATCATCCTAACATGGCTTTGTTACCTTCGAGGGGTCCTGAGTCGTTTCCTTCAAATTCACCAATGAGGTGAATGACCAGTTGCTGCACGTGTGGCAGAGGGTCTTAGCATTAAGGTATGATTTGGCCTAGATGATCTCTGAGGATTCTCACCAATTTGGACTTCTTTTGGCTCCCATGAATTCATTTCCAGAGGGGCCATTTTAGGAACTGGCCAAGGATGGTTTATAAGCAATACCCCACCCACCTAAATTTCAGGTCAGTCAGATCATGCCATCTCTCTGTGACCTTCTGTGGTGATTCACATTCTCTCCCCATTTTAAAGAGGTGGAAACTGAGGTCCTCAGAAGGATAATCACTGGCCTAGAGTCATAGAGCAAGTCAGAGACCTCAGAGGCCATCTAGCTAAATCTAGCACTCAGCACAGTGCCTGCACACAGTAAGCGCTTGATAAATGTCTATTGATGGATTTGTTGATAATTCCCCTCATTTTATAGCTAAACAAAGTGAGGCTTGAGGAGGAGACTGATCCAAGATTACAAAGTTGTGAGAGAATGAAGGGGCTGCTAGGTGTCGCCACAGTGGATCAAGCACCTAGCCTGGAGGTAGGAGGACTCCTTTTTCCAAGTTCAAATCTAACCTCATACACTTACTAACTGTGTGACCCTGGGCAAGTCGCTTCACCCTCTTTTCCTCAGTTTCCTCATCTGTAAAATGAGCTGGAGAAGGAAATGGCAAACTACTCCAATATCTCTGCCAAGAAAACCTCAAATGGTGTCATGGAGAGTCAAACACAACTGAAAAGACTGAGGAACAAAGGGTCCAAGGTGGATTTTGAATCTGACTCCAGAGTTGGGAGGTCGAAATTATAAGTTTGGCTTTGCCACTAGAGCCCAGCTCATGGCTTTTTCTTTTATATCACCTCTCGTGTCTTTAAGAAAACCATCCCTTTGGGGTACTGGGGTCCTGATGGGGTCCTTGTGATGTATATATGTCTGTAGTATCAATCTGTAACATCAGTTTGTAAATGGGGTGCTTTGGGATTTATGTCTGTAAAATCAATTTGTAAAAGCAGTCTGTAAGATCACATTTCCACCCCCCCAGCCTCAGAGCATTGACTCTGCCCCTTCCCCCTTCCAGCACTCTGCCCAGCAACAACTCATGACCTGTTTATCTCTGCTTGAAACAATAAGTTATGTAAATGTTATCTCCCTTAGTTAGAGTGGCCAGCCCCACCATGAATTCTTCAATACCTTATCTATAGGGTAACTCCTTAGTCAATTATATACCCACACTGTCTCTGATGACCTTGGTGGGTGGCAGACTGGGCACTCTTTAGTGACGTGTCAGGCCTAGAACCACACCTCCAGCTAGACCCCCTCTTGAGCTATTTCCCAGTGAATCATGGGCAATACACCTGCACAGTTGATATTAAAAGTGTATGGTCCTTTGAGCACTGACCACTCCTTAACTCCTCCCTGATCCCACCCTTACTCACCTAGTTAGCATAATTCACCCCTTAAAACTATGCCTGTGGCCTCTGCGAGTTTGCAGGTTCCATAAGAATCTAGCCCACTGTTCTCTACAGCGTAACAATAAACTTTACAATTTCGGCTTCAAAGTCTGCTTGAGCCTGGTGAATTCCTTCCAGACTGGATGCCAGGAGAGGTATCCCTGGCAGAACCACTTACCCTCCCCCCCTCCTTATCACCCTTCCCTCTTCAGTCCCTTTGGGAAATACTTTCCAGGTTGGGTCCCTCCTAGCCACAAAGGACTTCTTTCTTCAAAAATACTGGAATCCAGAAAGAAGGCTCTATTTTGGTCCCACTAAAGGGGGAAGGGGGCATGAGGCCACCCAAAATACCAAGCAGGCCAACAGTTGCATGGGGGGGGGGCTCCTAGGGGGAGAGGCAAGTGTGCCAAAAATTCCTACTCCAGTCTACTTGGCCAAGTCTTCTACCTCTTCCACCCTGGCTCCTTAGCTGAGCACCAGTACTCAGCTGAGATGTAGAAAGGGAGACAGAAAGAGGAAGGTGCCTGTTGGAGCCCACTCAAACATTTCTGATGTACTTGGGAGGTGAAAAGAGATGGGCAAAATGAGATGGAGCCCCACTTTGAGGAACAGAAACTGTAGTGTTCCTGGGATCACCAAGGATATCCCAGACTGAAACACAGTCTTGAGAAATTCAGTCAGTGTCTACGCCCCACCATCTGGATACAACAACAACAAAAAATGCAGGCACACAGCCATCCAGATGTGTAAAAACATCTGGGTGTTGTGGTGCTCTGTGGACACAGCCTCCTTCCCTGAGCCTCTGTGCTCTGCTGAATTCTTGGATGGTTCTAGTAAGCTCAGGAGAAGCCAAAGGCTTTCCAGGAATCGAGGGAAAAAGGAGGGAAAGAATGTTTAGGAAGGTTGAAATGAGGAGGCTGGATTGCCCTCCCTGCTTCTTCTGAGGTGAGGCTCTCTAGGTGGACAGGGACTAGCTCAGAGCTCAGTGAAGGATGCCTGTTCACTGGGAGAGGCACAGTCAGAAAACTGAATAAAAAATTCAATGTTGAAACATAGAATATGTGCCATAGAATAAGTTAAAAACGAACAATAAGACACTATGGTCAGCCCTTGCATATTATGCTAGGCTCTCTACACCAGGAAAACACCCCCACATGACACTGACTCTACATCTGGAGAGACCTTCATGGTTACAGTTTCTTTTTTAATCCATTTTCTTACAGGATTATTAATTTCAAGCAGGGAGGGTTCTTAGAGGCCATCTATCCTGGGGTTCTCATCTTTTTGTGTGTCCTGGACCCCTGGGGCTTCACCCTTCTGGTGAAGCCAATGGACCCCTTTGCAGAGTAGTGTTTTAACATTCATAAAATAAAATGTATATAGTTACAAAGGAGACCAATTATACTGAAAAAAAGTCATTAGAATAGTTTTAGAAAGGCAACACTAAGTCCCCAGAGCCTAGATTAACAATCCCTGACTAGCCCAACACCCTCATTTTGCAAATGAGGAAAGAGGGGAAATTCCTGGGATAGTGGGTGGAGGTGATGATTCCCAGTTCTTTGACCCAACTTGGTCTAACCAACATTTATTAAATCCCAATTCACATCTGGTCATGAGCTTGGGACCAAGGCTATATGCAAGGCCCTGACAAAATGGAGACATGGTCCCTACCTACCCTCAGGGAGTTCACATTCTGCAAGTTAACAGTAGGGAGAGACATCGTAATGGGAGCAAGGAAGAAAGGTAGCATAACCAGGTTCTAGTCTAGCAATCATGTGGTTGGAAAACGCCTTTTTTTTTCTATTGGCTGCACAGTCAGAACTGGGGATGTCTTCCTAAAGGCAAGAATCATCTTTGACTCTCTTTACCTCATTTGGGACTCCTCCACAGGGTCCAGTGAGAGATCAGGCTGTAAGAGGGCCTGGGGGCCTTTTCCCCATCTAGGTCATGTGCCCTGAGAAACAGCCCTGGCTCTTTAACCTCTCTATTTGTTCTTGAAGGGAGTGGGGTCTTCAACCTGAACCACAGGAATCTCTAGACAGAGTTCAGAGTTTTGTGGTTAACTTGAAATTGATGGTCTGAGCATCAAGGCCAGCAGAAGCTGTGACAAGACTCCATCAGCCAGGCCACCTTTGGACATGAATTTGGTGGGACCAAGGTTGTGGAGAAGCTGAGTTAAATTTGAACTTGCTCCCTCTCCAGAGATTGCAGTGGTATTCCCACTCAGGTACTGGGAGAATGCATTTGTTATTGCACTATGTTTGTAAAAGCTATGAGATGTTTAGTGATGAAGGGCGGTAGAGGAAGGATACACCAATCCCTCAGGGTTACCCCCTGCAGCCCCAAGGGAGCACGTGTAGCAGCCTGGCTCTGGGATAGGGAGCTAGCAATGGGGGGATGGGATGGCTTCCCTTGGAGGTGGTGCAAAAGCTAAGTATTAAAGGAAGCTAGGGGAGACCAAGTGACCTGCTGTCAGTCACCGATCCTATAAAGGGTCCATTGTGGAGATGTGAGAAGTAGGTCCCCTGATTCCAGCTCAATTTCTTCTCCCATGAGTTAGTAGGGGGAGGACAGACCATCCAGGGCACTGGAAGACTACAGTACAGCCCAGAGCACCTTGAATTTGAGCCAAGAGCTCAAGAAGCATGACCTGGGAGGGCTTCAGCTGAAGGTCAATGCCAGGATTTCACCAAAGGTGGACCCTTGAGGATGCTAAACCCCAATGGTCAGAAGAAGGAGCCTGTTACTTCATGCCTGGGCATAAACGGTCCTCTTCACATTTAGATTTCAAGAGGCTGTTAGTTGACTTGCATGTATGGGCCAATATGTCTCTAAAGGATCAATTAAAGGAGGAAGAGTTACCCAGGGGAAAAGCAGACTGCTTTGTGGGGCAGATAACCAGGGAGAGGCACTATGGAGTGGCTCCATGGGCTAATTCTTCCATAGCACTGACTCAAAGGGCAGTGTGTGGTCATTGAGTATCCTGTGAACAGGTCACCTAAAGTTGGGCAGCGATGTTCCAAACCAATACAATTTAATCTAATATGATACGATCTAATTCACTGCGATGTAGTCCAATCCAATGTGACCCAAACCAAACCAAGGTAATGAAATCCGAACAAATTCAAAGACAATTTCATCCAGTTGAACAAGTGTTTGTTGAGTCCCTACCAGGAGCATCTGAATATACAAAAACACAAGAAGAAACTGTTCCTTTCCTCCAGGAACACTCCTCTGCTGGCTCTGCTCCTGAGGCTTTAGACTTGGCCAAGCTGCCTCAGCTGCCTCCTCATCCTGGAAGAGTCCTTTGCCCCATGGCCCTCTCCTTCCCTTGGTGAGATTCTTCTGGAAAGTTCAATTGGAAGACGGGTCCTGGTCAACCAGACACTGACCCTCTCCTGAATCTGCTTTTGACAGACCTCTTTACCATGGTTTTCCCTGGACATGTGGACTGCTGGGCCAGCTCAGAAAAAGGGTTTTGTTGTTATTTACAAATCTTTTTCTCATCGTGTTTTGTTTTCATGTCACCTTTCCCAGTGCATCCCTCCCCTCCCCCTCCCAGAGAATCACTTCTCGTAACAATTAAACTAAATAAAGAGGACAATAGTACAATGTAACAAGTGTAGTTAACAAGTCAGCTGAGTCTGACTCAACTGATCCATTCTGTACTTCTAGACTTTCTCCTCTTCAGTGAATGGAGTATATTTTCTCATCTCCAGAGAATTCACCTACAGACAGTGGAGAGGAGAACAAGAAGTGTGACCCAGCAGTGGCCGATTACTAATGGAGATCTGGCAGTCAAAAACTGACAAATATTTTCCTAAAGAAAGTTGTGCCCCCAAATGGAGGTGGGTTAGGTATGCAGTGGGAGGGAGAGACATCTGTATGATCACCCTACTCCACTGGTGCCCATGGAATATCAGGTGATCTTGGAGAAAGCCTTCAACGCTCTGGGTGAACCTGCTTGGGATGATTCATAACATGATATGGACAATGATTGAAGTGTCTGAGGCTGGATTTGAACTCAGCTCTTCCTGACTTCAGGGCTAGTCCTTTCTCCACTGAACTCTATTCACTGGACACTAATCATAGGACTAAGTCATTGGGAGCTAACAGTATAGCCTTCAGCTCCAGAAGGCTTTGTTGCTGAGGAGACATCCTTGTACTCCAATGGAATGGGATCTGTTGGCTTAGGGAGCCCGATGCCATCTTTGCAGGTGTGGGGCTCACTAGGACACACTCTCTCCTCACATCTGTGCTTGCCCATCCGAGGTTTCTTCAAGCCCTGATTTGTTCAGGAGCCCTTTCCTTGGCCCCAGCTCCCAGGACCTCCGTCTCCAATGTTAATCTTAGCTTTGTACATGTCTTGTGTGGGTGTGGGTGTTAGAGTAGAAGCTCCCTGAGGGTGTTGGACTTTCTCCAGCTATGGTCTTTATACCCCAGCCCTTTTTCTACAGATGGGGGAACTGAGGCCCAGAAGACCTCACTGGATCAGAGTAACGATTTGAATGCAGGTCCTTCAATTCACTACAAATGAAGTACTCCTTTCATGGTACTGGGACACTTCTTGCTAGTGTAGAAACAATTCTCTTTCCCGGGTCACCATGAAGAGTTCCTTCTCTAAGTTCCTCCCTTAACTAGATCAGGCCCCAGAAAGCAGGCCTGGGCCATTGCCCAGAACACCCAGCAGTCCTTGTTTCAGGAATGCTCCCCTTTGTCCTGCCCGCCCCCCCCGCCCCCGCCCCGGGGAGGGTTTGGTGCTGTGGTGAAGGGAGCTTGCAGAGGGATTAACCTTGCTCTGCTTGGCCCCAGTGGGCAGAACAGTGTGGTAGAGGGATTCTGAGAGTGTCAGAGGAGCTTCCTCCTAAGCCCCTCTGTCTGCGAGTGATCTGTGCTGTCCCAGACCATGGATTTCTCTGGCAGCCAGAGTGTCTGGGGTCTTTGGGCAAGTCACCTGCCTCTCCAAGTCTCCATCTCCTCTTCTGTACAGCGAGGTTGAGGGACTTCAAGGTCTGTCCCAGCTCTAAATCTGTCACCTTAGAAGTTATCTCTGCTTTCTGGGCCTCAGTCTTTGCCTCTGGAAAATGGAGCTGATGACAAGCTCTTGCCCTCTGGCTCTCCCAAGGTTGTGGGCCTTTGTGAGCTAAGACAGGCTGAATGGGGGTGAGGGGTTATGATTATTTCCTCCCACTCTGCTCAGCCTGCCCCAGCCCCCTGGGATTCACACGCTACACACCCCCCCCATCCCAGAGGGTAGGGATGAGGTAATAGGCCGATGCCCAGCTCCAGTGCTCCCCCACAAAGACCCCTTCTCTCCCCAACATGTTATCACATTCCTCCCACATTCTTCCGGCCTACGCCGCACGACTGGACAATAGTGAGTCCTCTTTTATTCCCCAGCCTTGCTTCTGGGGACAGAACTGGGTTGACAAGAGAGCCTGTTCTCACTCCCGAAGAATTCCAAAAATTGAAGCATTGGAGTCCGGTCTGTGACTTTTCCAAGGCAGCCCAGAATCCAGGGTTTGGGAGCCTAGACATTGGGGGTGCTCTTGTTGCTGCTGAAGTTTCTAGGGAAACTTCATGGGGATGGGGAGAGATAAGGACATAGAAAACACCCACAAAGGAAACTCTGGGCTATTCTGGATGGGCAAGACCCACAGCCCAGTGAATGGTTTTGTACGTGTGTACGTGCTGGCAATGAAAGACCATCTAAAGACTGACTGGGCCAGTTGTTTGCCAGTGAGGACTAAGGTGGGGGTAGGTGCTTATCCAAGACCCATTTCATGGACTTGTAAAATCTCAGAGCTGGGCATGTACCTATGTGATCTGGGCATCCCAAGGGCGCCATGGTATACAGAGCGCCTGGACTGGAGTCAGGAAGACTCATCTCCCCAAGCTCAAATTTGGCCTCGGTCACTCAGTATCCTAAACAAATTGTTCAACCCTATATGCCTCACTTTCCTTATCTGTAAAATGTACTGGAGGAAGAAATGGTGAACCATACCAGTATCTTTGCCAAGAAAACCTTCAATGGGGTCCCAGAGACTCAGGCACAGATGAGAAAAACAGCTGAACAACAACAGCCTGTATGATCCTGGACAAATTCCTTCCCCTCTTCGGGTCTCAGTTTCCTCCTATGTAAAATAAGCTGAAGCACCAGACTTCTGAGGTTCATTTGCTCTCTGAGTCCATGATTAGATGACCCTGGACTTGGATTCAAATCATGACCCTGTTCTAGAGAGGATGGAACAGGAGAGCTGGGTGCTCCATCCGGGAAAGACCTTAGAACACAGAACAAGGCCTGAGAGAACTGGAAGGGATCTTAGAACATAGAATATGGGATGTCAGAGTGTCCGTGACCTTTGAACAGAACTTAGACAGTCCCTCTCTGCCCCTTCCAGCAGCTCAGGGTGGTGCCTTTCCCCTGTTCTTTTAGGGAGATGTGCTAAGGGTGGCATAGATAATCTATCAGTCAACTTAATGCTAAGTTAACTCCCCACTAGGCACTCTCCCACCCCCACCCCCACTCCCAAGCCTCTACAGAGAGGAGAGGATGGATTTGGGTCTATGGGAGCAGGGGGAAGAAGGCTACACATGGTAGAGGTCAGCAGTGCCAGAACTGTAGAGGTGCTAGGAAGCATGAGCATAGAGAAGACCTGCTGTAATGTAGCAGTGACCCTGGAGAGGATGGGGCTAAGGGGGGGGGGGGTGGGCAACCAGACTGAATAGGGCTGAGAAGGGAGTTCGTGGTGAGGAATCAAGGACACAACAGAAAGGTCTTTATGAGAGTTTGGCTTTGGAAAAGGAGAAGGGATAATGACGGTAATTTGAGGGGATGACAGAGTCAAGTGAAGGTCTGTTTCTGAGGCTAGGGGAGACCTGCACATGGTTGTGGGCAGTAGGGAGGGAGCTAGCAGAGAAGGAGAGAAGAGGAAGAGGGATAATGACTGAGGAAAAACCAGATGCAAGGCATGAAGTGATGAGCTCTAACAAGAGCTGCCCTTGGTCATAAGAAGCCACTTAACTTCTGAGCCTGGAGCAGAGGTAGAGGGACCAGGAGAAAGTGGAGCTCTACCTGGAGGTGTGTAGTAGGTAGCAGGAAGAAGCTCATGGATGGTAAGATCTGAAGCCAGGGTCTCTGAGAGGGAGGCTTGAGGTTGTGGGGCTGGGGGCTTGAGGACAGAAGAGGCACAGAAGTTTTAGAACAGTTCCCATGGAGAGTCTCAGAGAGTCATCCAGGGAAGAATGAGCCTATTGGAGGGCACATCTGGGATGCTATGGGTCCTTGGATTTCATCTGATTCAGAGGTTATGACCTTATTTAAGGTCATGTGGGGTCCACAAACTTGTTTAAACATTTTTGGTAACCACATGTAACCACAATTGGATTAATTTGCAATTTGATGTATATTATTTCATTGTTTTAAAACATGATTTTGAGGAGTTTCCCACAACTGCCAAAGGGGTCCATGATTCAAAGTGGAGAACTCATAATTTAGGCTAACCTCTTTTTTCTCTTTTTTTTTTTTTTTTTGCAGATGAGGAAACTGAGATATAGCTCTGGGGGCCCAGTGAAGATTAGCACAAATGTTGAGAACCTAGCTGGCAATGTGACTTTTTTCAGCAGCATCCAGTGGGTTTGAGTAGGAGCCAAGGGTGAGACATGACAGGGAAGTTGGAGGTGCTAGGAGAGAGTCGCTGAACCACTGAGTATTAAGACCCAAAGTGGGAAGGGACCAAAGTAAAGAGAGAGGATGAAGATGGGCTGGACAAACTTCTGGGGGGACATACAGGAAGCCACAGTCAGGAAGCAGAAGGGCACAAAGGAGGCAGAGGGCTATAAAGAAGACAGCAAACTTGTGCATGGATGGATGGGTGGGTGGATGAGTGTCATTTAAACAGCTCTGATTCATTCATTCATGACAGGCATGAAGATGTAATGGGGAGTGCCAGAGGCAGGAGGAGCTGGGGACGAATCCCATCTGAGACACTTGCTGTGTAGGACCTTTCTAACCTGTGAGTTCTCATCTGTAAAATGGGAATAATTAAGGTCTGTGGTGTTGATCTCATCGTCAAATGAGATCATTTATGCCAAGCTCTTTATAAATATATTAAGTGTTAGCTAGCATTTGGGTTGTTACTGCCCCTCTCTGGGCTCACTTGCCCACTTTGATCAAGTCAATCCCTGTATCGGGACCTTCTGTGAACGCATCACTTAGGATGTGACCTTCTATCCTTTCATCACGACAGCCAAGAGTTAACAGTCAGGAAGATCTGGTTCAACTCCTACCCCTGAAGCACCCTCGTTGTAACTTCCCCGCCTCAGTTTCCTCATCTGCAAAATGGGGATAATAACAGCAGGACTTTGTGACGTTGTTGTGAGGGCTGACTGAGGTATCTGTAAAAAGTTAGCATAGTGCTTGGCACATAGTAGGTGCTATGTGAATGATTTTGCCCCCTCCATCTATAAAATGGGGACACTGAGACCTGCATCAGACACCCAGAATTACAGCCCGGGCATAATTCTTGACTCCCCACCTTTCTTTATCCCCCAGAGTTAATCAGTTGCCAAATCTTGTTATTCTTGATTCTACAATATAAGATTGCTACACTTCTGCTGGAGGAGGAGCGCCCTGTCCAGATGCTCCCAGAGCTGCCATCTTGTCTGTGCCACAGCATGTGGGTGTTTTTCACCCACCGCCATCTTTCCACATCTGTTCCCACAGTTCTAGGAACAGTAAGCCAGTAACATTTCTGAAAGGACATGTCAATTAGTAACTGTCTGATGGACTTACTGTCTTTGAGATGTTGCTCCCTGGCCACCACGCCTCTCTTTATGGTCTTCCTGAATTGGACAAGAACCTCCTGGAAGACAGGGACCATCTTGCTTTTTGTGCTTGTACCTCCAGGGTTAGCATAGTACCTGATATACAGTAAGCACTTAATAAATGCTCTTTCCACCCACCCACCCATCCATCCATCCATCCATCTATCCAGTCATTCATTCTCAGTTATCTCTAGTCACACAACCACTATTCCAAAATAGTCCTTTATTACTTTTCTCTCCTAGACTACTATAAGTCTCCTAATGTTCATCCTGCTTCAAACTCCAAGTTATTCTCTGCATAGCTGCTAAAGTATGGCTATGACCACGTCACTCCCCTACTCAATAACCTCCAGTGGCTCCCTGTCACCTCTAGGACAAAACGGAAATCCTGCTCTTTAGCATTTAAAGCCCTTCAAAACCTGACTTCCATGTGCTTTTTCTACTTCATGGATGGTCTTTCCCACTGTTCCTTACACACTCTCAACCATCTGACAGCTCCAAACCTTTGCACCTGCTTGCCTTCATGTCTGGAGTGTGCTCCCACATCACCCCCTCCCGACCCCCCACTTTTTCTTCCAGACTGCTCAGGTGGCACCTCCCCACCAAGGGCTACACTCCTCCTCAAATTTACTCTGCATTTATTTTATAGTGTTACGATTTTGCATCTATTTATTTATGTATGTCTTGTCTCCCTCGATAGAATTCATGCTTCTAGAAGGCAGGCAATATCTCAATTTTGTCTTTGCATCCCTGTTGCCTACCAGAGTGATTAGCACATGGTAGGTGTGGATTGAGGATTATCTAGTACAACCCTTTTTCTTTAGAGATGATAAGACTAATGTCTTGGGAAGGCAAGTGACCCACTAATAACCACACAGTAAGTGTGTCCCATGCATGACTAGAACTCAGATCTCCCTGATTGCAATGCTGCATTTCTAGGCACTATGCTACCCTCCCAGAGGAGGTATCTTTGGCCTCAGTGGATGTTTGCCTGGCTGAGTTGTGCTCTGACCTCATAAAAAAGGTCAGGTGTGCACGGGGCACTTTGGAAACCTTTGAAGTGCTACATGTGGGGAGGAATCAGAGGAGTGGTGGAGCGCTGCCTGGAGTGAGGGAGATCTGAGTTCAAATCCTGCTTTGGTCTCTAAGTGTGTCACTGTGGGTGAGTCAGTTGGGCCTCAGTTTACTCCTCTGGAAATCCCAATAATAGAGCAGAGGGCCGTTGTGAGGGTCAAACGAGGTCATATATGTCAAGTGTTTCAGAAGCAATTAAGTGGCATAAAGATGCTGGCTGGAGTTATGGTTGTTGTTTGCTAATCATTGCCCGATTCACTCAACCAGTATTGGCAAGAGTAACTTTCACTCTGAAAAACATGGCTGAATTTATGGCATCTTTTCTTCCCGTGGGATTGGTGGGGGGCTACGGATTGTGCCAAAGGAATCTGGCTTCCAGCTTGCTGAGGGAGGCCTAGCCACCCTCCCCTTTTGTACTGGGCCCTGGTTCTTATGGGTGGGTCTGACATGGATGGAGAAGGAGTGAAACATCAGTGAAGGCGCCTGGGATGGCGTCATGGAGAAAAGCAACAATGGGAAAATGACAATCCAAGGAAGGCGAAAGATCTGGTCCCAGGGCTTCCTGTTTTCACGGATTGTTTATTCAGATGGTCACTGATAATCCAGCTGGACAGAGGGATGGCCCCCACCAGCAGATAGGAGAAGAATTTCTCCTCTTAGCTTTGTTCAGAGCCAAATGTTACATTGATGCAGGTCCATCTGCTGGATATCCACTCTGACCTGGCCCTTGAATTACAGAACTGGGCTGGGAAAAGTGACAGGGCACTATGGCACCAGCCCAGCTTCCTTGTAGTTTGGGAGGAATTGGGTCATTCAGCAGTCCAGGAGGACTGTTAACTTGAACCCACATTGGAAAGTGCCATGGGGTTCAATGACTGAGTGATGGAGAGAAAGGAAGATTACACTGGGTGGAGTCCCAGAATCATGGAACCTCTGAGCCCTCATGTCCACCCTGTGACTGATCAAGAATCTTAACAACCTACCTGATGAATGATCATCCAACCTTTGTGTGGAGCCCTCCAGAGAGGGATAGTTCACTCTGTCCCAAGGCACCCCTTTAATTACTAGACAACTCTCTTTTGGGGACAAGATTTTCCTTTATCTGAGATTTGAAACATTCTCTGCCATCAGCCAATCCATCAACAAGTATTTATCGAGTGCCTTCTATGTACAAAGCACTTTGTACATAGCACCAGAGTAGAGACAGGAGAAGGATGGCACATACACTTTGTCCTCATGGGATCTACACAAAAAGATTAGAAATACATGATTAGAACACATCAAACAATTGGAAATAGTAACTGTTTACCTATCCTTTTACAATGAACATGGGGCATGCTGGAGGGGAGAATGCTGAAGTCAGTGGGGTAAAATTACAAGGTCTTTGACCCTGGGGCCATCTTGTTATACACTCCTCCCCACCTGAAACAGTATTTTTACATGGAATTTGCCATCTCTCCAGTCTCTTGGGGAGTTAGTCCCCTCAGTTTTGGAGTTGGGTTGAATGGTCTTGCTTGGGGAGTCAGTGATGATAAACTCAACTTTCGTACTCTATTCAACTGACCACAGAACACCAGATCACAGCATGCTTGACTTCCCATCCAACTCTTTACCCCAGACTTCTTGACATCTGCCCTGCTGCCCTCTCTCCCTGCTCCACTCCTCACTTTAGACTCAGCAATGAAACCAGTACTACTATATTGTTCCTGGCATGGGTGTGATGATTGCTTTATGGAACACCTCAGAATCTCTATGGGTCTTCAGATCCTCCTTTCCCTGGCTACCACTTGAATGTATGTGCTATCTCCTCTCTTAGAATGTAAGCTTCTTGAGGACACGGACTATCTATCTCTCTTTGGAATTTGTATTCCCATCATTTGGCATAGTACCTAGTACAAAGTAAGCATTTAATGAATGCTTTTTTACTTGCCCATTCATTCATTTATTCATTCATTTGAAAATAGACCCAAAGTCAAGCTAAAAGATAAAGGGATGAATGAAGAAGCATCACCATTCTTTCTTAATTCCCAGATGGTGTGCATTCTGGGATGTGGGTGGTATGGGTCATCCTCACACACTTATTGAACCCAGCACTGAGCACTGGAGGAAGGAGATTCCTCATCCCATAACCCCTATCTGAGACTTGAAAAAGAGAGATTTAGGATAAATAAAAGGAAGTCCCATTGTATAGAGACGAGAGTCCTAGAAACACAGACTTAGAACCATAAGAGACTTTGGAGACCATCTAGTCTAATTCTTACCTGATCAAGAATCCCTTCAGCAAGACATTGGAGAAGTGATAGCCTATACTTTGCTTGAAACCTTCTTGTGCAGGAGATTCCCCTACCACATGTGACAGCCTATCGCATTTTGAGACAGCTGTCCTGTTAGGAATTCACGGTGCATGGACATCACATGTGGAGTCATGAAGAAGAACCTGAGCTTGAAACCTGCCTTGGCTAGCTAACTAGACTCCTTCAGGCAAGTTAGCCTTTCTGAGTCTTAGGTTCCTCATTTGTAAAATGGACGGGATTATCATAGCACCTGCACCATGGAGTTATTGTGGGCATTAAATGGAGCAACACTTGTAAAGCTCTTGGCAAACCTTACAGTGCTGCCCAAATGGGAGATGTTCCTTAGGAAGTTTCTCGTGACAAAGTTCAGTCTATCTCTGTAACTTTGCCTCATTACTTCTATTGAATGAGGGCACCGTGGGAGGGAATGGTCTCTCTCTAACCAGAGATCTTTCAATGAAGGTTCCGTGAATCCTTTCCAGGTAGGTCCTAGAGAAGATTTTTATTTAGGGGCAGGTTATGTTAGATGGTCCTCAAGGTCCCTTAGACTTCTGGGGTTCTATAAGATTCTATATTAATTACTCAGAGACTACAAGTCAGTTGGGCATCAAAACCTCTGTGGCTTCCCAGGACTGAAGACTGGGATTTTCTGGTGAGGATCCCTGCTTGCCATGGGCTCCCTTGTACAACCTGCTCTTTGTCACTCTTACTAGTTAATTTCTCACTTTTTCTCTCTATCTCGGGTACCATGGACACACACACACGCACACACACACGCACACACACACACACGCATGTGTGCTCGTGAACACACATGGAAGAAAGAAAGAGAAAACTTCCTGTGGATATCCACCAAACCAGATGCTGCAGATAGGGTCTCCCAAACTTTTTTGTTCCCCATATTTCTTAGTTTTCAGTAAGACAGCTCATGCTCCCATTCAACATAAAAGGAAATATATTCTAGAGTTTACCATGCAAGGCAACTAAGAAATAAAGTAAATTAAATTTTCATTAAAATAACTTTATTTAATGCATATTTTTAATATAAAAAAGTTGCTAAATGTTTGTTAGAATGCAGTCAAATGAATTGATGAGATGTTCAATTCTCTCTAGAACATGGCCTTTGAAGGGTGTGTCTAATTTATTAGGACCAACATAGGTAAAAGGCAGGGAGTGGTAGAGTGACAGTCTATATGGAGAGAAATATACCTATATGAAAACATTTAAGAACCAAAGCAAGGGAAGAATGGTGTGGAACATTTAGTTGAAGATCAATGGAGACAGAAATGGCAGTAATATTCTTATTGAAACAGCCCCACAGACCACCAGGACAGAAGGAGGAAATAGATGAATTAAGGAAATATATCAAAAATCTATCGAGGAGATGTAACATGGTAGTGTAACAGGGGTATCCCACGGGGCATACATTAAGCAGAGTCAATCTCATCCTTGCTGCTTCTGGGCACACAAATGCTCAACACTAGAGAATCTTGAGGTGACCAAGAAAATCCTTAGTCCCCAAGATGTCAGCTCTCTCTCTAAGGCTGTGTCAAAGATTATTGACCACTAAGCCCGGAAGAGCCAGTAGTCTTTAAAGGGAGACAACATTCCCTCTCATGCTTCTCTGTCTCTCTCAGTCTTGAAACTTTCTCTGGGACTTCCTCTGAGCAATTGTTACTATTTACATTTATCCATTAAGCACATATGCTGGTTAGGTGATCCTAAGACTGGTTCTCCTAGTCCTAGCTGCCTCTTGCTTTATGTTTCTTTTCTTGAGGACAAGTGATTGAACTTTAAACAGTTTTTACACAAATAAAACCAATATAGCCAAGATCAGAAGGAGAGAAGAAAATTAGGGGGGAAATTTATAAACAGTTTCTTGGGTAAAGGTCTCATATCTCAAATATACAGAAAATTTTGTCAAAATTGTAAGAACATGATTCATTCTCCAATTGATAAGTAGTCAAAAGATATGAACAGGCAGCTTTTGGATGAAGAAATCAAAGCTATAAATAGTCACATGAAAAGATGTTCGAAATCATTATTGATTACAAAGTGAAAATTAAAACAACTTGGAAATATCATCTTGTAACTATCAGATTGGCTAAAGTGATAGAAGAGGAAAGTGACCAATGTTGGAGGGGGTGTAGAAAAATTGGGAGATTAATACACTGTTGGTGAATCTATGAATTGATCCAACCATTTTGGAGAGCAAGCTGGAATTATTCCCAGAGAGCTCTAAAACTGTGTATACCCTTTGACCCAGCAATGCCACTACTGGGTCTGTTTCCCAAGGTGATCATGGAAAAAAACAAAGAACCTCTAGGTTTGACAAATATTGATAGCAGCTGTCTTTGTGGTGGCAAAGCCCTTCAACTGAGGGGATGCTTGTCAATTGAGGAAGAGTTAAAGAAGTTGTGTATACAATCAGGAAGGAATACTACTGTGCTGTAAGAAATGATGAATTTGATCTTAGAAAGACATGGAAAGACTTACATGAAATAACGAAGAGTGAATGAGCAGAACCAAGAGGATATTGTATATAGGAACAATAAGAATAATTGTGAATAACTAAGCTATAGATCAACTACAAAGGCCCTATGAAGGACAATGTTATCTACTGCCAGAGAGAGAACTGGTAAATAGAAATGCACATCATATAGTTGTGTGTGTGTGTGTGTGTGTGTGCACACGCACGCGTGAGTGTGCATGTGCATATGCATACATGTATGTATGTGCACGTGCGTGCCCATGGGTACGTGTGTGTGTGTGTGTGAGAGAGAGAGAGAGAGACAGAGACACAGAGACACACACACACACACACACACACACACACACACAGAAAGACATGGTGGCCTTCTCTAGTGCAAGGTGGGGAGGGAGGGAAACAGTTTAACTTAAAATGTAACCAAAGAAATTTTTTTTAAAGCAACTAAACAGAGGTCCTGAAATTGATGTTTCCAGCCTTAAATATAAACTTGTAAATTTAAAACATCGGGACTTCCTGGGCCTCTCAGTGGGGGCTGACTGGCAGCACTCTTCTGCGACTACATCTTTATCAAAGAACTACTAACCAGAGAAGCCCAAACCATGACCATATTGAGCAGAAGACTTAAACCTTGATGTAGTTATTTGGACAAAGCACAGCAGAGGTGAAGGTGAAAAAGTTGTCAGTATGTGTGTAGCCCATGCTAGCTGGGAAGTGGGGAGAAGACATGTGATCCTTATCCCAACTCACATCCACACTGAGTTCCCCTCAGGGGCAGGGGGGCGGTTTTCTGTAGACTCAGTTTCCCTTTCTGGTATATTCGCCCCAATATCAATTGCCAATTAGTATCTCCATTGAATCCTCAGTCTTTAGCACCCCAATTAATCTGTTAACATTAGCTAGGTGGTACAGTGGATAGAGTGTTGGGCCTGTAGTCATGAAGACTCATTTCCCTGAGTTCAAATCTGGCCTCAGACACTTTCTAGCTGTGTGACCCTGAGCAAGTCACTTAACTCTGCCTTAGTTTTCTCATCTGTAAAATGAGCTGGCGAAGGAAATGGAAAATCACTTCAGTATCTCTGCCAAGAAAACCCCAAATGGGGTCACAGAGAGTGGGGCATACATAACTGAAATTACTAAATAATAGGCATTTTCAAGGGAATGCTTACTAAGAAGAAACAGTATGGACAGAAGCACTGAAATTTCCTTTAAATACCTGAGGAGACACTCTCTCCTGCACCATCTCAGGCCTTGGGGAGAGTCGGCCCAACTTTCATGCAATTACAACAAAGCCATTATGCCAGTGAGTTCACTTTTGAATGTGAGGAGTTGCTGTCCCACTTTCTTGACTGCCTTCCATCCATTTCTTTGTTAGTCCAAACAGGTCACTCCAGACTTCACTCTTCATGGGGCTTGACTGTCTAAAATATCTGTAATGGACTGAACTGCCAGACCTCTGGACACTTGTTCTTCCAACTTTTCAAAGCTATCCAAGAATCACAGCCTAGTCTGCTAGAATTCTTGGTCATGTCTTCTATGCTTTAAGTACTCTCTGGAAGAAATAACTCTCCTGTATCTGGTCTACATTATATACATCGAATAACTTCCTGATCCCTTTTGGGAGACCCCAGAGTGGAGTCAAATATATTTCTTTTTCTTAGATCTCTGGGGTGGAGGCATAAAGAGCTAGAGACAGTGAAAAATATTGTGGAAGAACCAGCAAGCAAATCAGCAATCCTGGAGGAGATTTCAGTAGCAAACATGACAGACTCGCTGTGGTATAAATGGTGGTGACCTTGGAGGGACACGGTCACTTCACAGTAGAGTTTGAGATAAAGGAAAGCTAGGCAGATTTCAAAAGGATTGGAGAAAAGATCTGTAGAATACCAGACATTTTTCAAGGTGAAATCATTTCTGGAGGATCAGGAATATTTCTGAAATGAAAGTCTGAAAACAGAAAGAGAAAAGATGCTAGTGAGAAGGAAAAGGGGAAGTTGTTTATAGGGACAGGTAGGGACACACAGGGAGCTCACTCAGATTCTAGAGAAAATGTACTAAGAATGGCAAAGACAAAGAAAGATAACAACAGTAGAAAGTTCATGTAGTCAAGTTGGGGAAAGATGAAGGTCAAAGAAAGGATAGCACTACCTGAGAGTTCACTTCTGGACACCAATTTCACTAAAGACTGCTTGATAGCAATAAGCTAGAGAATGTCCCGAGATTTTACCTGGAAAAGAGAAGAGTCTTTGTGTGATGGGGACCCTTAGCTTGTTACTTGATTCATTACCTTATTTTCATCCTTTGAGTTCTAAGAACTCAGTAACAATAGCTAAGATTTACATTAACAACTTAAAGTTTGAAAAGCACTTTACATATGTTCTCTCATTTGATTCTACAAAAACCTTTGAATATGGCTGCTGTTATCACCCCCATTTTACAAATGACCAAACTGAAGAAACTGAGGTAAAATGATTTTCCCAGGGTCACATGACTAGTAAGTGTCTGAGATCAGATTTGCTCTCATGTCTTCCTGACTCCAGGTCCAACATCTTTCCATTGTGCCATCTACCTGTGTATATTCTGGTATTTCCCTATAAATCAATAGACACAGTACCTATCATGAATTAATCAATTAATTCTGAGCTCCCGTTCCAGTTTATTGAATAAAGAGAAATCTCTTTTCTTGTCAACTTTCTCTTTGATTTCCTAGTTTATAGACATAAATAAACATCACTGCTACTGGCTACGTGATCAGTAACAGTGTAACAAATAAGACAAAGACATGTTACTATTTCAACAACGAATCACTGTAAGTATTATGATAGATACAAACATCAATTGCAGATACTAATTTTTCCTCAACTCTGGAAACACAGTCTCACCATTCAGCTCTCTCAGTGTGGCAAATAAAGTTCATTTTCAAGAATTTCCTCATGATATTTCTTTTCAAGACAACTCATTCTTTCCCTCAGGAAAGAAATCGTTTTAGTTCTTTTTGTACCTTCCACAGTCTTTCAGGAAAAAGACAGTTTCCAGGAAAGACATTTTCTTAGTGCTATATTTCTGCTCAGTCTTTAACCAACCATGAAAGTTAATTTTCACTGTAGAAAGTTAAATTACCTTTCTTCCAAATGTCTATTTCTTATGAAATTTATAGTAACACTATACAAAGTCTCTATGGGAGGAGCTGTTGAAGCTAGGGTTATATCAAGGACAGAATCAGAGACAGCAGTCACATGTGTCTGTTCATTCACAGCATGAGATTCTGGGTCTTCCTTTTCCCAGTCAGGAGTTAGTTTGGGAGGAACTCAATAGTGAGGAGCTCAGGAAGGTGGGTGGGGTAGCCATAGATGGGGACTGGATTGTGAGAGTTTGTTAATCCAGAGTTAAAGTTTTCAATAAGAGTTTAAAAAAAAAGACTCTTAGGGTCTTAGAATAATAGACTTTTAGGGTCAACAGGAACATCAGAAGTTACATTGTCCAACCCATAGTTGAGCAGGAGTCAATCTCTCTCTCTCTCATACACACACACACACACACACACACACACACACACACACACACACAATTACATAGTGCTTTAAAGTTTGCAAAGCACTTTACAATAATATAGTATCCTCTCAATAATCCTGACAGGTCAGTACTATTTTTTTTTCATTTTATAGAAAGTAGAGGCTAAGTTGGCAGATAGAGGGTAAGTGACTTGCTCAAGGTGACACAGTACATATCTGGGACTGGATTTGAGCTCAGGTCTTCCTGACTTCAGGGACAGTGTTTGACCTACTGTATCACCTGGATTCCTTAGTTTAACAACCCAAATGAGCCAATCTTTCTAAGCCTTCCTTTTCTGTAAAATTAGAGAATTGAATTAGATGAGCTCTATGATTTCTTACAGCTTTAAACCTTGTGATCCTTTAAGTCTAATTCAATCTGGACAATTTACACCAAGGAAACACAGGCTCATCGCCAACCACACTTCGTCATACATATGTGGAACCATCAGTTACAGCAAGTGGAGAAATATTGAATGCTGTGGCCAAGTTCACTTACCTTGGTAGTGTACTTTCCAGGGATGTGCACATAGATGATGAGGTTGATGTACACATTGCCAGAGCTGGCTCAGTGTTTGGGAGGCTCCAGAGGAAAGCATGGGAGAGAAGAGATATTAGACTGACTACCAGACTGAAGGTCTACAGAGTTGTGGTGCTGGCATCATTGTGTGCCTGTGAAGCCTGGACAGTCTGCCAGCAGCAGGCCAGGAAACGGAATCACCTGCGTTTGAATTGCCTTAGGAAGGCTCTAAAGATTGCCTGGCAAGATAAGGCACCAGACACTGAGGGCCTTTCTCAAACCAAACTGCCAACCATTCAAGCTCTAATGTGGAGAACACAATTCTGATGGACTGGGCACATTGTTCAAATATGTTTGCCTAAAAGACTATTTTATGGAGAAGTCACATAAGCAAGTGCTCACATGAAGGTCAGAAGGAGCAATACAAGGACACTTTCAAGGTCTCTCTGAAGAGCTTTGGAGTCAGTTGTGAGACATGGGAGACACTGGCACAGGAGCACCCAGTATGGTGTGCCCTCATCAAGAAGGCTCTATGAGCAAAGCAGAATCACAGTAGCTCAAAAGAAATGTGAGACACACACATTGAGAGACATCTCCACCCCAAATGGACTGTTTGTGCCCCGTCTGTGCTGGTGCCTTCCAAGCTTGTATTTGTCTGATCAGCCACAGTCAGACACTCTGTACCTGGACCCCAGCTATCATTGTGGTCCTCTTTGAGAATGAAGGGCAACAACTGACTTGGATCTTTGCCTGCAGGGGAAGTCTCTGGGTCTCCAGATGAGGTCTTTCTCATGTCTTATTTAACCTTTCTTCTGGCTAATGAGTTAATTTCCTCATAGATAGAAATATTGATTCTGCTAATTCAGCCAGTTAGTCTTGGACTCCCATAGCCCATTACTACAGAGGCCACCATATTACTAATAAAGACTTGCCTCGATTCTCCTCTGGAGGACAATCAATGTAGACAAGTTTGTTTCAGAGAGAATAAAATCCTTGGGATTGGTGAAGTGGCCATTGTACAAGCTGGGGTGAGTTTTATTAGCTGACAGAAAGAAAGTGTGGGGAGTTTGCCCCAGAAAAGGAAAGCTGTTCAATCAGAGGAGCTCCAGGAGGGAAGGCTGATAAATTCTGGCTTATTCTGCAAATGCCTTCCTGGAGGGGAAGAGAAGGAAGAGCACAACTTTGTCAATCTCAAGCAGCTGCTTACTGAGATTCTCAAGCCACATTTTAATTTTGATTTACCCAGGCCTTTCCACAAAACAACCCCAGGAGGTGCACAGTGCAAACCTTGAGGGAGTCATGGGACCTTGAGATCATTCTGTTCAATCCTCTCACTTTACAGATGAGGAAATTAAGGCCCAGAGAGAGGAAGGGAATTCCTGAAAGTGGCCCAACCAGATTTTAAATCCAGGATGCTGACTTCAAATTCACTTCTCTGCCTGTGACACCAGCCTGGAGAGGCAGCACGGTACATAGAAGAGAGAATCTGCCTTAGTCACCAAGCCCAGGGTTTGAATGCTGCCTCTCAAACATACCCAGGATCACTGTTCTTATACCCTCAGATCCCCAGGCAGCAATCTGAGGTGGGAAATCCTAGAATTACTGTGATTTGCAGAGTCAGGAGGAATTTCCTCACTAAGAATTCCTTATACCAATGATATATACACACATGTCATAGGGAAGAATCAGTCTCAGAGAGGAAAGTTGATTGTCTAAGATTTCACTGGAGCTCCCTCCCTCTCCCTCTTGAAATCGTTTTGTGTTTATTTCATTGATACCTTGTATCGCCTCCTTTTCTGGACTTGTGTCTCACCAGTAGAGTACAGTCTTTGAAGGCAGGAACAATTTTTGGTTTTGTCTTTGGGTCCCTGGTACACATGGCAGATGACTGAGAATTGTTGAATTTAGTTTTATGTGATTCTGAATTCAGCCCTCTTTGCAGGGCACTGTACAAGGCATCCTCCTCTTGTTAGATGTGTGAGACAGTGCTGGGGTGTGAGTTCTCCTCACTTCCTCCTCCATTTATCAGGCGGAAGGCCAGGAAGCAAGGGGGCTGCCACTGAAAATTCATTCAGGGCCTCTACTGTGGAGAAAGCAAAATGAGGTGGTTTGGGTTTTCAGCGATATGACCTGGCCCGTCTTCCTTACTGTGGCTCCTGTCCAGGAAGTGTCACATCAACATGGCAAGGCAGATTTGATGATTTTACAAGTCAACAGTTCTCAGCCCACAAAGGAGACAAGAATATGTCATTGTCTCCTCCATTCCTTTCTGTAAACAGTTTATAAGATTTATCCTCCTTCACTTGGGGCAGCAACATATTTGATCGGGGCGCATCACTAGTAAGTTGTTCTTCTCTCTGCCCTGGAATAGAAATTGTGTATTTTCCCATTGCGCTGGATGCTATTCTTAACATACTGTACATAGATCGGCCTCAAGTGGCTAAAAATATCTACGTTCGATGGCCTGTGGGAAAGTGATGCTGGGCCTCTTTCTGTGAAAGTGCAGCCCGGGGCCTTCAGGGGCTTAGCTTACTGTATCGCACAAGGGAGAGGTGCCCACTGCCCACTGGGCCCACAGGGACAAGAAAGCTTGCCTTTGTCCACTGTCGTAGCATGAGTCCTGGTTGGTAAAGGATGGGCTGATCTCTAGGGGCTGGAGAAGAGTGGCCCCCACGAGTGGACCCTCTGACCCAGACTCGGTGGCCCAGGCAGAGCTCTTAGCTCTCCTTTCCCATCTAAGCCAAAGTGTGTGTGTGTGTGTGTGTGTGTGTGTGTGTGTGTGTGTGTGAGAGGATCTCCTTGTGTTGTGTTCATTGAAGCAGAAATGCATACTTCTATGGGCTCTAGAGTTGGAAATGGCATTAGTGGCCATTTTGTCCAACTCTTCCATTACACATGAGGAAACTGAGGCCCAGAGAGGGGAAGTTACTCCTCTAAGGCTGTGGAAATACTCAGGGGCAGAGGCCTCCTTGGCCTCTGGCTTCCTCCACTCCTAGCCCTCTTCTACTTCAGAAGTTATTTAGGTGCCATCTATACTGATGGGAACAAATGGGGGAGGCCTATCTTTCTGGCTGAGACTCCTTTTGCAAACCAGAGCCAGCTGAGTGACCATTGGGCCTTCTCTAGCTGAGTTACCTAATGGAAGGGTAAAAGGTCTAGTTAAACTGGGGGTCATGGGTAAATGTGATATCTTATGAAGCTTCTTAATGCCCTGTAAATGGTCTTGTCTCTTCTGGGAGATCTTTTAGTAAAGTAGGGGGCTATTGGCCAGCCCTAAACTTAGGCTTTGGTCTTTAGGGGCCCGGAAGCCAAGACGTGGCTGCTTGGGTGGTCACTGCACCCACATCCTGGGACTGTGAGCCTGTAGGCTCCTGCCTAGGACCCTTCCACAATGACCTCATTCGGGTCAGGAGTTTGGGGCAGTTTCCGGGGACCGCCCACATTGGCCAAAGAAGTTTTTCCCATAATAATACATTTCCCAAAATAATAAAGGCTCACACTTCTCTGGGGCTTGATGGCTTGTGAAACATTTTTCTCACCACAAAGCAGTGAGAGGAGGAGTCAGGGTGAGAAGCAGCTGAGGTTAGTTAGTGGGCAGGAGAGATGTGGACTCAAACATGGACGCCAGGACTGACTGCATGATTCTGGTCATGTCCTCCCCCTCTCTGGGTGGGAAAGAGCAAGAGCCTCAGTTTCCTCCTCTGTAAACAGAGAGAATGCTGCTGCTGCTGCTGTTAGCTGGCATTTGCATTGCATTTTAAGGGCCTCAAAGCTCTTCCCCCCCACCCCCCCACCCACCCCCCACCATGAGCTCATGGTACCTGGGAGGCTCAATGAGTTGCTGCTTGGGGAAGGTGCTCAGCAAACTTGAAATGGCCCCAGGAGGCACATGGCCCCTGAAGGCAGGGGCTGGTTTTAATTATTACTAAGAATGATAACAATGGCAGTGATCAGAATGACAGTGATGGCCATCCATGTGGCACTCCAGGTCTTCATCATTGGATCCCCACAACTGCTCTAGAAGGCAGGTGCTAGAATTATCCCCACTTTCCAGATGAACCTGTAACCTGAGGCAAACAGAGGCCAAGTGACATGGTCAAGGTCACTCATCTAGTAAGAGGGTGAGTCAAAGTTCAAGTGCAGTACCCGAGACTCAGCACACAGTAAGCACCTACTGTGTTCTTCTTGCTGTCTTATTCCCTTTTACAGATAAGGAAATCTGAGATTGCAGGAAAGTTAAGGGCCTTTCCTAAGGCCTCCCGATAACCCATGTCCTCACCGAGTCCAGGCCTGGGGCTCCTCCCTAGAGGCAGCCAGCTGGCCATGACCTCACTGCCGGCCTTAGGAGTGGTCTCCAGAGCTGGGAAACTCAGTTCCCAAAGGGGACTTTCTGGCCTGACATCTCCATGGAGAAGATGAGCGATGCATCGTAAATGAACAAAACAAAACCCCTGTTATATCCTAGAGTAATGGCTCCCATGTTCTGTCCTCAATGTTTTCCAGACGTTCATGAACAAGGCTTTGTCCATCCTGGAGTGTAGGTATTATCGAACTCTCTTCACCCCTGATTCTCACCCGAATTTCTCACATCTTGGAACCAACTGTTCCTCATTTGTAACTGAGGTCAATTACGCACTAATTACTGGGAAGTCATTCAGGGGGCTATGAAGAGCTCCATGAGCAGAGGGCTGCTTCCAAAGGCTTTTTGATTGGCCCATAAATTACAATGAGAATTATTCATTGCCCTTTGGACCCATGTGCTGCATATTTCTAGCAGCAATTCCTGGGTAAGTAAACATTGTTATAGCTCATGACAGGTCAGACAACACGGTAATTGTCTTCTCATTTCCCTCCAAGTTGGTTAATTAACCAGTCTCTTTTGGCGCTGTGTCCCATCCATCCAAACAATGCCAGTGCCCACACTACTTGGTCAGCCCACTCGGCAGGATGGAACTGGCATCCAGGCTCAGCTGGAGGAGTTCCTTCTCCCCCCCGCTCCCTGTCCCACATTGGCCTCTTCAGAAGCCTAATGTGGACTTGGGTGTGATCTTCAGGCCCAAGCTCCCGCTCTCTGGAGCCAGAATCCACCCAAGAGATGATAAAGTAGCGGCATTGATAGGGTCTGGAGCTTGTCCAGCCCAGTCTCTTCAGCTGGCTGGTCACCAAGGGGCTAAATAGAGAGTTCTCTGAAAGGCCTGCCTTGGAATGAGAGGCAAAGGCTTTCTCTCACCATGGCCTGGCTGGTGCATAGATTTCAAAGAGGAAAACCAGGGAGCACACCATGATGGCCCCAGCACTAACAGAGAAGGTTCTTCCTTGTTTGCTCTATCACTAAGCAGAGGAGCAGGAAAAGTATGCTTGGAGGAGAGGAAGAGGAAGCCCTTCCCTACCAATGATGCTCCATTGCTTGTCTCATGCCTCTGCCTCTGGGAATCCCCAGTCTCCTTCTAAGCAACAGCTACATTCAGCAGGAAGCCTTTCCTAAGGCCCCTTCCCCACTCCTTATTCTTCTTCACCTCCTCAGATTCCCTTGAATTAACTGATCCATTTGTATGTTTTATCTGTCAATGGAGTGTAAACTTCCTGAGGGCAGGAATACATTTTTTAATTTATGTCTTTGTGTCTCCAGTACCTAGCACAGGGCCTTGCATGTGTTCATTTCATCTCTACTTGTAGCCGTCACCCTCATCATGGCCCCATCACCTCTCTGGACTATAGTGATAGCTTCCATCCTTGAAGCCTCTGACCCATATTCCTGTAATGTTAATGGGATTTAAGATCTCCTCCCATTAATGGGCCTCAGGTGGAGCCTACTAGAAAGGCTTTCATACCTTTTGCTAATTTCTAATTAGTCACTGAGTCTGGAGGGTTGTGATGCCCTCTGGCTATGAGAAGTGTATATATGCTCTGAGCAGGTATTTTGCTTTGGGGATTGCTTATGAGAAGGATCTTGGGATTCCCTGGTCGAGATTCTGAGTGGCCTGTGGTCAGAGCTCCCTGCCTGCTCAGATGTAAAGGCTCTCTCCATCCAGGGATGTGTGTACATCGTACGGCTGACTCAAGCAGTCAGAGCCCCGTCTGTTGGTCTTTGTTTCTCTGCTTGCATTTTCTATGCATTTCCTCTGTATTTTCTGTGAAGTTCCAAGTGCTCCCTTTCCCCCTGAACTAGCAAATGTAATTTTAAAAGATTGCTGGCCCTTTGAACAGCGTTCTTTCCTAGTAAAGCAGATCTAAGAGCCTGTGCCAGCAGCTGTCCTGGGGATGCCAGTGTGGCTGCCGCTACACCAAATGGATGAACGAAGGGAAGACCCTCAGCTTATTCCATAGCCGTAGGGTCACAGATTTAAAGCTGGGAGGTGTCTCAGAGGCCAAGTTCAGTCCTGCTCGTCTTAGATATGAGAAACCGAGGCCCAGAGAGGTTAAAGGATTGCCCAAGGTCACACAGATTCTAAGTAGCAGAGACAGGATTTAAATCCAGGGTCTTTGTATCCAGGGCCACGTTCTTTCCCAGGTATGATGGGAGACCTTCTAGGCTAGGTGGTCCCTCCTCCTCATTTGACAAGTGAGGAAACTGAGGCCCCAGAGAAGGGGTCTTATCCAAGGTCACACAATCCATGAATGGTAGTGTCAGGACTAGAGAAAACAGGGGTTAAAGCTTGCTTCCCAGATGGAGAGAGGCTGGCTGATTGGAACCACATTGGAGTTTTCTCATGGTGAAAATGCTTCAGGCTGCTCACTGTTGCAGTGACAACCAACGGGACTGATTGTCGATGGCCAGGTTATTTCCCTCCTCTTTTTTTGATGCCAGCTTCCCCCAGGGGCACCCCTGCTCCTTGCCTTTAGGAAGGGGAGACAATGTCCCTACCCCACTCTACTTTCTTTCTCCTCCCTATCCCTCTTCCTCTCTCAGTGTCCCCATCCAGACACCACACCCAAACCTCAGGGAGCTCTTCCCTCTTGCATTCCTTCCCGGTTTTCATTCAGGGGACATCACCCAAAATACCCAGCTCTCTGGTGGTAATGGAAGCCCTCAGGAGCCCCTAGGGAACCCACTGGGAAGGCTGGCAAGCCTGCCAGAACCGGCGCCAGGAGAGAGCCTGGCCAAGTGATCCGTTCCCAATCCTTTGGTTTTCATGGATGAAAGCTGGTATGATTGCTGGGGTGAACTCCAAAGGCTTGGGAGTCATCAGCATGGCTTTGGGGGCTGGGGAAAATGAGGGGAAAGGGAAAAGAAGAAATAAAAAAAAGCCCAACAGAGAAACCTCAACTATGTGCTTTGGTGCTCGCATGGAGTTTCCCGGCCAGCTTTCATCCCCAGCAAGACCCCCTGCTCAGGACCGGCTGGGAGGGGCAAAGGAGGGGTTGCCAGAGGGGGAAAGGAAGCCCCCAGTGTCATCAAGGATGAATCCCCCCAAAAACCTCCCCAAGAGGAGAATCAGCATTAACTGTTCAAGACCTGTAGGTCAAGAGGGGATCTTGAGAGTTCACCTCATCCATCCCCCTGCAGATGACTCTGGGTCAATGGACCTCAAAACCAGATAATTTAATGAATAGAGTTTTGGATGTGGATTCAGGAAGACCTAAGTTTATCCCTTCCTCAGGCAAAGTGTGGCCTCAGATTACCTGTGTGACTCTGGACCAACCAATGGAACTCTCAGTCTCAGTTGCCTCATTCATAAAGTAGAGATATCACCTACCTCCCTGGGTTGTGAGAATCCAGTGAGATATCATCTGGGAAGTGCTTTGCAAACCTTCATGAGCTCCAGACATGTGAACTTCGATCAATTATCTCACAGCATTTTATTTAGTCATGACTTCAGCCATGAGTCCCCAGAGTTCTCCCAGCCATAACCTAAATGGACCCATCAGCAGAATGAATGGAGAATCACCCTTTCCTAGGTGGTCAAGGACTTGTTTTTCACTGGTTTTAATTAGATAAATAAGCTTGTACACACACAAACCCACTTGCATTTAGGGTTACAATCAGGATAGTACAAGTGTGTACACACAAACTTGGGATAGAGCACTCTGTCACACTCACACACACACACACACACACACACACACACTCCTAAGAGAAAGTAAGCTGGACTTAATATTAATATTAAGTGTTTCTGTTTCCTTTGTAAAAGATTTTTCAGTTTATAGAACAGGAGAGAAAGTGGTATGTGTGTGTGTGTGTGTGTGTGTGTGTGTGTGTGTGTGTGTGTGTGTGCCCCCACCCATTTGGGTGAGGGGGTATGAGGAGTCTGAGGGTGTGATTGTTTTTTTCCCTAAAATTCCTTAAGCCACAGATGGTTCTTGGGAAATAATAAAAGCTGAAATTGCTATCAAACCCGTCAAGGCTTTGAAAGCCCTTTCCTTACATGATATTTGAGTCTTACCTTTCAGGCTTTCAGTTCCCTCATCTGTAAAATGGGAGGATTGGACTGGTTGACCTCATTGGTCACTTCTTGTTCTAAAACTGTGTTTTATGATCCTACCAAGACCATTTTTGAGGCTAGGATCATCTCCCCAGTTTGCTGAGGAGGAAACAGACTGAGAGAGAGTAAATGACCAGTCTAGGGGGCACACAGCTAATCATTCTCAGAAACAGGTTTCAAATCCATGTCTCAGGACTCAGCCATTCAGTAGAACCAATTAATGGAGGAGAGAACATTTAGAAAGAACTATTTGATTATATAGGTAGGTAGCTGAGTGACAGTATACAGAACTCTGGGCCTGGAATCAGCAAGACCTGAGTTCAATTCTAGCCTCAGATACTTATTAGCTGTGTGACTTGGGGCAAGTCATGTAACCTATGTCTGCCTCAACAAAGTGGGGATAAAGATAGAATCTATTTCCCAGGGTTGTTGTGAGGATCAAATGAAATAACATATGTAAAGCATTTTTTAAAGAGTGGTATAAATGGTGGCTCTTTTTATTATAAGCTATTATTATATATTACTTCGTATATCCTAATATTGTATCATCATATATTATGTTACATTATGTCATGTTATATCATATTATATACCAATAAGCATTTCCTAAATACCTCCAGTGACTCAGATGTTGCTGGAGACTCTGGAGATAGAAATGCTAAATTGCTCTCCTTGGGAAAAATGTCTTCTGGTAGAAGGCTTTGGAACAGTGCTGGAGCTTTGATATTGTCTGGGTTCTCAGATTTGAGCCCTATTTTCTGACATCCCTTCCCCCATCCTCTCTGTGTCTATCTTTATATCAAAGTCAAGTCAAGTTAAGGAGCATTTATTAAGTACCTACTGTGTGCCAGTCACAGTCCTAGGTCATGGGAATACAAAAGCAACAGTAAACACAAAGCAGCCCCTGACCTCAGGGAGCTCACACTCTGATTCTCCAGGCTTGCCTTCTGAACAATCCATCTGTATGTGGGGAAAGCCAATGTACAGATAAGGAAAGTCAGGCTAGCCCTGTGGTCTCACAGAAGCTTGTGGAGCCAGGATGTCTTCTTCTTGCTCCCTGGCATGCCATCCTTTCATGGGACTGGTTTTCCTCTCTTCGGCATTCCCTCCTCCCTCAAATTCCACTCCATTTCAAAACGAAAAGCCAATTTTGAGGAGTCACGTCTTCTTCTCCACTTCTTCCAGTCCTTCGCCTGCCGCCTGAGTCCATTTCCCCGGATTCTCGGGTCACAAAGAGTCCTGATCTCGCCTGCTTGCTATTGAAAAGATGCCGCGGTCCTCCTCAGCAGTGCCCACATTTTGGAGGTGGGCGAGGAGATAAGAGAATACCCCCGGCTTCAGGGGGTGTTTCCTGAAGAACAAAAAGCCCCAAGCACAACCCCCCCCAGCTCAAAGCTGGGGCCGCTGACAGGGAGCCTCTACAGAGCTTAGGAAGAGAAGGCGTGTGGGAATCCCGCTTTTCCTTGTCTGGCCCAGCAGGGACGAGGGGAGCTCTCTGGGCTGCCTCCTTCCCTTCCCTCCTCGGGGAGTTTGGTAAGAAGAAGATGGAATCATAGAAGAGCTGCAGAGCGCTGCCTTCACAACAGCCCGGTTATGACACAGAACCAACATCAGCTCCCCTTCACAGATGAGAAAAGACAATGCAATGGCTCGAGTCCCGGGCTGGAAAGCAGGGGACCTGGCTTTAGAGCTTGGCCTTGGGCAAATTCACTTTTCCTCTTGGGGCCTCAGTTTCCTCATCTGTAAAATGATGAGGTTGGACTAGCTGCCTCTGAAGGCCCTTCCTCCTCTTATGAAACTTGGGACTAAGGAGGAAAGTGACTTGCCCAAGGTCACACAATCAGGACTTGAATCCAGATCTCTCCATTTTGCTTCCAGAAGCACCATGTAAATAAAAAGTTAAAAAAAAAAAAAAGATTAGTACAGAGAGGGAGGAGGAGTGAGATATGCGGAAATAACCTTCCTCTCCCCAGGTCCATTCTGCATCTGGGTATCCCTGGAGCCAGCTGACTCCTCAATGTGGGGTGGGGTGGGGGCAGGGCAGGGAAGCAACCTCTTCCCTCTTCTCCTCCCCCAGGACACTTCCTCTACGGTATTTACCAGTTCCATCCCCAGACAGTGTTTTCTCTCTTCTGTCAACAGATCAGCGGCAACATGAGTGACCAATGGCCTGGCTGGCCCCAGCCACCAGCTCTGTGGGTGCTGCACCCGACTTGTCACTGCAAACATTGGCCCTTGGTGACTGAGAGGTCAGAGACATGGAGCTGGGGGCCTGGCGTCTCCCAGTCTGACTCTAGGCAGGCTGAATGTCTCTTCCCCCCAACACTGTCTTCAGGTATCTGAAGAGCCCTGAGGTAGAGCAGGCACAGTTTGGGGAGGAGGTGATGAGAAGGTAGGGATTCTTATAATTAGCCCTCTCCTACAACGAAATGGCTGCTTTGGGAGGGAGTGAGCTCCCCAGCACAAGAGTGGTCAGTGACGCTGAGGGAGGGGATTTTTAGCTCTTACCTTCCCGCACAAGGCCTTTCCTGCCCCCCACGCCCCTCATTAATGCTTCTATCTTCACTATATACTTTGTGTTTGCCTAGGATTGATTTCTCAGGTGCTTCTCCATGCAGTCCATACATCCTCTGTGTGTGGTTGGTTTGTCCTTTAGTCTCTGGAAGCCCTGAATGGATGGTCAGACACTCAGGCTGAAGACCCTGAGAGCATACTGGCTGACAATAAACAGCATCACATATGGACAACACATATAAACCATGCCCTGACAGTTTTTAAGGGGATGGAGGGAAGTGTCTGGGAACTGAAAGCCCATGAGCTTGTCTCTGATTCCCTGCAAGATTCTAGCTTGTCCTCTAGCAAGACCAGGGCCAGCAAAGAGCCAGCCCAGAACAGTGGTGGAGTGGTGGAGAACAGCACCTGCAGGCTGTACCTCACTTCCCTTCTTTCTACAGGCTAAATGACTGGTAAATGAGAAGCCCCAATTTAATGGGGTATTTGCTAAAAATCTCTCATGTTCTTCTTGTGGCAAAGATACAGAGATGGGGGGGGGGGGACTGGACAGCATCGTAACCAGGGACATGCAGCTGTGGGAGGATGGCTGAACCTGAAGGGTGGTCAGTAAGAATCAGGCACCCACTGAGAAGTCTCGAGTAGTGCCCTAAGTATCTGTGCATGGTCCTCAGCTGCTTATCAGTGGCTTGGATGAAGACCTAGATGGTGCAAAGCTGGGAGGAGGGCAAGCACCCTGGATGATGGTCATGATGCAAAGAGATCCAACAAACTAGAACACTGGGCTGAATGCAATAAGATGTAATGCATGGGGGAATCAATGGAAAGTCCTACACATTGGTTCAAAAAATCAACTTCCCAAGTACAAGATGGGGGAAAGTATAGCTACAGTTCCACAGAAAACTGGGAATTTTCATGGAGAGCAAGCTCAATACATCTCAAGCAAGATCATGGGCTGTTATCGTTGGGTCAGCCAAGGCCCTGCCCATGCCTGGAATGCTTTTACATTTTCCTTTAGTCTCTGAGAATCCCTAGCTCCTTTAAGACTGAATTCAGGCACCATCTCCATCCTGAAACCCTTCCTGACGGGCGCCTTTCTCCCCAGCTGTTATACTTTCCTGCAAATTACTTTGCAGGTGATTATCTCCATGTGGAGGCTGGTTCCTCCCAGTGGAACACAAGCTGCTTGAAGGGAGAGATGGCTCCTTTTTCTATCCCAGGCACCTGGCTCATAATAGGAAGTGAATAAAGGCTGTTAAATTGAATTGGGCTGAATTGACTAAAGATGGAGCAATGGCCCCTCTTGTGTAACCACTCACTTTTGGGCAACAAGTTTCAGGAAGAATGTGCCCGAGTGGAGAGTGCCCAGAAGGGAAATGAACACAATGGTGAAGGGACATGCTCTGTGAAGCTCTGCTGAAGAGACTGGGGGGCGTTTAGCCCAGAGAGAAGAGGAGTTAGGTCTTGAATCCATGTTCCATGTGGTTCACACTGGAAGGAAATGGAGCCCTTTGTCCCAGAGAAGAGAAGGCTTGGGGCGTTTAAGAGCAGTGGTCTTCAGCATTTGAGGAGCTATTAAGCCCTTGGGAGAGGGATCAATCACACTTGTCCTGCTAGGCCCCAGAAAGCAAAGGTCGAGGAGCACAGAAAGGAGGAAAGAGGGCATTGCAAGGAAGCAGATTCTACTTGAATGCACATGAATGCTTCCCAGCAGGGGGAGCTTTTTTTTTTTTGGGGGGGGGGGGGAGGTAATAGACTCCTGCACCCTGGAAGTCTCCAAGCCAGGACTTGTTCAGATACTTTTTAGGTCTCTTTTAGATCCCATGACCTCTGAGGCTCTGGATTCTGTACCTAGGTTGTCCCCGAGGTCCCTCTGGCTGACAGATTCAGCCTGTCCATCTCCTGGGGTCTGGGACCAGGCCCTCAGCGGGCTGTGGAAGGAGCAACGACAAGCACCTCTTCTCCTCCAGGGCTGCCTCTGAGCTCCAGGCCTGGGTGGCCCTCTGGTCTTCAGACAAAAGCCCTTTGCTGACACAGTCACCAGGGAAGCGCGTCTGGTTTGGGGCTGGCCGGCTCCTCATGGCTCTGCCCCGCACTCCCCTCAGCAGCTGTCTCCTCTCTCCATCTGTGGGGCCCGTCCTTGGGAACGTGTTTCCTTTTTCTCGGCCTCCTTTGCCAACAATCTCCCTAAACAAAGGCGACAATTAAAGCCCATCCCAGGCCCAATTTTGGTATAATCCGTGTAAAATGGGGAGGGCCTGGGAAGGCATTTTGCCCATGCCATGTAACAGACCGAGTGAAATGCCTAAGTGGCCGGTGGAATGTTCTGGCGGAACCCTCTTGTCCCTCCTCACGGCAGGCTCTGGGGGGCATCCGGGCCAGATCAAGTGAGCACAGCTGTGAGCCTTATCTTCTGTTTAATTTGACAGACACCAAACACCAGGAGGGAAACCCTGGGTCTGGACGGGCCCAGGCAGCTTCATCTGTTGGCCGAGAAGTCGGAGGCCTTGAAAGTTCTTCAGATTGAAAGTCAGAGGGACTGGGCTCAAATCCTGCCTCTGCCACTTGGGACAAGTCACTGAAGATGCCCAGGTCTCGTTGTCCTCATCTTTAAAATGAGGAACTTGAATAAGATGATGTCCCAGGCTGCTTCTAACTGCAAATTTCTTAGCTTACCGGAGGTCTCTGGACCTCAGTTTCCTTATCTGTAAAATGGAGAAGGGATTGGACCAGATGGCCTGTGGGGACCCCCCTTCCAGTTCTAGCTTTGTGAATTTATAATATGTAAAATGAAGTGATTTTTAAGGGCCCTTTCTGGCTCTAATTCTGTGAGTTAACCTCTCTTGGCCTCAATTTCTGTTCAATAAAGGGACTGAATAATGTGGCTTTCTGGGGTTACTCCTGGGCCAGATTTGTGATTTTACTACCCCATGACTTACAGAATGAGGGTGGACTCCAAGAACATCTCCAGCATTTATGACCATGGATCATCAAGGCTGGGAGTCAGCAAGGTACTGGACTCTGGGAGGAGGAGAAGGAGCTGAGGTTTACAGTTTCATGCTCACTGAGAATCATGGGACTCACTGGGACTGGAAGGTCCACTAGGGTCACAGGGGAGTAGGGTTGAGAGCCATAAGGAGACTTTAGGCTCACCCAGCCTGGAAAGTGAGGTCACACAGGGAGGATGGGCCCAAGCCAGGATTTAAGTCCAGACTTTTAAGTCAAATCTAGTATTTTGGCGGAGTCATTAATGTTTTAAAATTACTTAATTAAAACAATTGCCAAAAGAGTTTTTTAAAGTCATGAATGCATGCTGCAGCTAAACCATTCAGACATTGTTACCTGTCATAACCATAATGCTTTTTCCAATAAAATGTAAGTTACCTTGGTACATCCATCCAGGCATGCTGTAAGCAGGTTGTCATTGGTGCTGGAGTGTGAACCAAGTAATGGGATGAGGGCCTTGACTCAAGTGGTCCTGGGCCCCCCAAAATGACGGCTCTGTGTGTTGCTAATAACCTGCTCTTCTCTCTGACCTCCCAGTGGATGCTACTTACCCTTTTCCCTCCTTTTACCAGCAGGTTCAGCCCTGCCTCACATTGAAGAGGCCCTAGGACTTCTAGGCATTAGAAATAGGACACCCCCCCCCCATTCTCTCCTCTGACCTTGGTCCTTGCTTCTAACAACTAGGCTCCTCGTGATCAAATTTTCTACCCTACACACAAGTTCTTCTAAGAATGTCCTCCTCTAATCCTTCAAAGGATCCCCGATCCAAGCCTTCTCTTCTTCAGCCCTAATTCCTTCAACCACAGGGTATGGTCTCCAGTTCTATCACCATCCTGGGTGCCCCCCTCAACACTTTCCAGCTTAGCAAAGTTCTTCCTAGAATATGGTTCAGGAAACTGAACCCTGTCCTCCAGATGTTCCCTGCCCAGTGATTAGGTCATCGAGAGCTTTCCTGGCCCCAATCCTGGCTTAGAGGATGCTGCCCCATCTTCCCCCAGTCCCAGCCCACCACAGGCCCTGGAAGCTGTGCTTGGACATTGTGTGGCAGAATGGCTGATGTTAGTTCATTAAGCAGCTGGCCTGTCCATCTCTTTGGATGAGCTGGAACAACCGACTTTGAATGCTTAACCGCAGCGCCCTTCATGCTGCAGAGTGGAAGCTTTGTCCTAACTCCTCCACTTATCCAGGAACCCCAAAGACAGACAGCTGGTCCCTCATCCCTCCCTGCTGCCACTCCCTGCCAAACAGCCTGCCCTGAAGAATTCTGCAGAAATCACTTTTATTATCTTAATTTCTTCACCATGCCAAGAGGAAACTGCCAGCCTCTCCAGTTCCATTTCTCTGTGCTCACAGATGTTAATCGAGTCCCTGGAATCAGTCAACAAATAGTGGTCACTTATCCTGAAGTTTGGGGGAGCTCTTGAGAAATAGGGGACATGAGTGGTAGTAGGTTGGCTCTTGGAGTCCTTTTCCCTTGTGGTGGGAACCACAAGGCTTCATCCTAAGCCTGGGTCTGTCTTGGACTCCCTGTGTGGCCCCAGGATGAGCCATTTCACTTTTCTGTTTTAGGACGTGTAGGGTGGAACCAACAGCACTGACATACCTCCTGTGCCTTCGGGAGGCCAGGTGGGGACAGGGGAAGGGATGGCATAGACTTGTGGGACTTTGGGATAAGCGAGGTAAACAGAAGCCCCTTTGACAGTTGGAAGGGCTTATTTGAGAGAGTAATCTCACCATCTAAATGAAGATGGCTGTGTAACGCCATAGTACGGGGTGGCAGACTAGCCTGAGTCCTCTGGGGAACGGGGAATCCCTGAGGCTCTCTGAGTGTGTACCCAAAAGTGTGGGTGGAGCACTAGCAGCCAAAGGAGATTCTAGGGATCACACACACACACACTCACACTCACACTCACACTCACGCAGGCACCAACGCACTCACACACGGACACACTCACACACACAATCACACACTCACACACGCCCGAACGTACTTGTGAATCAATGATCAAACCTCGGATGGGACATAACTTAGTCCACAGACATACAGAATGACACAAGGTCACTCACTGGTGCACCAGTGACTAAAGAGGGGATGGGATGGAAGTTAGGACATAAACACACACACACACACACACACACACACACACAGAATGAAACCCAAAACACACATGCTCCCACACTTTCATACACACAAACACACACACATACACAGAAACAAACATGCTCCATGGCACCCCATTCCAAGCTGAGGGACAGACCCTGGGACGGCTGAAATGGAGCTCACCTGGCTTTGGGGCACTTGGGGCCAGAGGAATGCCTCTTACACCGCCAAGGAGCTACCCAGGGTGAATCTTTCCTGCTTCCTCAGCAACTTAGGCTTTCTGTCCATGGTTTACCAAGCCTGACTACACAGTCAGGAGAACCACAATGGACCTCAGCTCTGTCTGGTGCAAGCCCTAGACAGCAGCGCCCCTGACAAGTGGGGAGTCAGCGGTGGCACGCAGTGTCTGAGGAGGGGCAGCCCCCTCCCTAGGCATCCCGCCCCTCTTTGGGGTCCCACTAAATGGCAGCGACATCAAGCCCGAATTCACCTGCTTGCAGATTCTGCCTATTTTTCTTCTTTCCTCTAGGGCTAAAAAGAGAAAGTGTGGTCCTCCTCCCACACAACGCCTTCCAAGAGCTTGAAAGCAGCTCTCAGCTCTCTCCTGGGCTTTCTCTCTTCCGGGTTAAGTACATCACCTCACCACCACCTCCCAATTCCTCCGCCTGATCCTCCTACGGCTTTCATTCAGGGCCCTCTCCTATGGTGTAGATTTTAGCAATGTCAGATTCCCTGTCTGGATGTACACTAGGTCGTGAATATCCTTCCCCAAACTGGGATACCCAGAACTGAGCCCATGAGGGTCCAGCCGGGGTCCTGACAAGGGCAGAGGAAAGCCGGACAGCGACCTCGACACCCACATCCAACCCAAGGCCACGCCCACCAGAGTTATCCCAGACTCAGGTGAGTGTGCAGGCCACAGACACCCACATCTCCTTTCCAGATTCTAGGCTGTGCTTGGGAAGTCAGCTTCTTTCCCGCTAGCCTTGCTGTAGCCCTTTAACCTTCTTAAAGCGCTTACAACATTTCATTAGTCTTCTCAGCAACGCTGCTAGGTAGACTCTATTGCTATTCCCGTTCATAGATGAGAGATGAAGTGGCCAGCCTTGGGTGTCGTGGTTGCTAAGTGTCTGAAGCAGGGTTTGGGCTGGTTTTCAGCTCCTTGAATCCAAGGAGATGACCCTTCATTCCCCTGCCCCCACCCCTGGCATTGTCTGTCACCATGAAGTGGAGACACCATTCGGGAGGCCGGGAAGAAAAGATCGGCTTCATGAACTGCCCTGGGTGAACTTGCCCGGCTAAGACTTCAGGCCTGGAGCACTTTTTTTTTTTTGCATATTGATGGACCCACTCTATTTCCCCAAGGAAAACTTCCCCATGGCCTAGTTTTGCAGAAACAATGGGTGGAAATCCATATTAATGATCCAAGAGTAATCAGTTGCCTGGCACCTTTTGTCTTTTGGGCATTGAGGACCCGAACATTGGCCTCAGCGGCTGGGCCTCCAGGGGCTCTGGCCTAATTTGGAGGGACAGGTTTTTATCATCATCCTTGAATCGAGTGACCCAATGTGACAGGTCCACATCCTTCTTTATGCACCAAGGTCTAAGACAGTTCCTTCTAATGAGGTGGCTGCCACAGAGGCCTTTTAGACAGCCGATGGCAAGGGGATGTGCAATTATGTGCTAATAAGGAATGAATTTATTGATTAGATCAATGTGCAGTCATGGAGGGAGGCCCTCACACACGTGCTTCAGGCCACCCACACACATTCAGTGACCTGCTGCCTGGGCCTCAGATCCCCTCTGTGTTTTGTCTACAGAATCTGGGTCTCCCAAGCCTGAGATTTAGGGTATGACAAGTATGGGGTAGTGAACACTCCCCCCACCCCCCACTAGAAACCAGAACAAGTTTTTGTGTGTAGGGACTTTAGAATAAAGCCAACTGCACACATGTAAAATAAAATGGAGAGCTGGGGCAGTTTGCCTGGCTAATTAGGGCTATCCAAAGCATGAAATAATGAAGGTTTGACTTACTTAGTCACTTGGGCTCCTTGTGTGCATGTAGACAGACACAGCCTGGACCAGCCAGGGCAGATGCTCCTGAATGGGAGGTCTGGTTTGGGGTCCTTCACCTCCAGATCTGTCGAAATGAAGGCTTCCCGGATATGATCTTTGAGGAGCCTCCCAGGTTTGCTGTGTATCATCAATGAGAGGCAGAATGTGGTCATGGAAGGACTGCTGGCCTTGGAGCTGGGGAGGGACTTGACCCTTGTTTCTGGATCAGACTCCTCAGTCCTCTGAGCCTAGGTTTCTTTATCTGAATCGGCTAGGTGGTGCAGTGGCCTGGAGTTAGGAAGACTCCTCTTCTAACATCAGACACTTAGTAGTTGTGTGACCCTGGGCAAGTCACTTAACTCTGCCTTAGTTTCCTTATGTGTAAAATGAGCTGGAGAAGGAAATGACAAACCCCTCTAGCATCTCTGCCAAGAAACCCTAAATGAGGCCATGAGCAGTCAGAAACAATTGAACTGCAACAAGGTTAGGTGACCTGGTCTCTGGTCCTCGGTGTTCCCATTTAGAGGTTGGGCACAGAAGTTTCTAAGATGCCTTCCAGCTCTCAATCTATGGTCCCAGGATCTATAAAATGGAGCAGATAACACTAATGGAACCAGCCTTCCAAGGCTATAATGAGTAACTAATGAGATAGTGAAGAATGCAAAGTTTCACCCCAGGCTGACCTTAAAACACTCAGGAAAAGTTCATTTGTTTTGGTAAGGCTGTGTGGGAAGGTAGAAAGGGTCCAGGGCTCTGGATTTGAATTCCAGCCCTGTCTCTTTCTGTGTGTAATGTTGGACAATAACTTAGCCTCCCTAGACCTCGGAATCCTCATCTTTAGAATAAAGGGCTTGATTGATTGGACACCAAGGTCCCTCCCTTTGACCTCTATCTCTGGAAGCTGCTGTCCTGCAATCAGCAGGTTATATGGCAAGGATTTCTTTTTTAAAATTTTTTGCTTTTTGGAGGGCAATTGGGGTTAAATGACTTGCCCAAGGTCACATGGCTAGCTTTTGTGTTAAGTGTCTGAGGCCAGATTTGAACTCAGGCCCTCCTGACTCTAGGACTGGTGCTCTATTCACTGCGCCACCTACCAGCCTCTAGGGCAAGGATTTCTGAGAAGCTCCACAGGACTCGAACACATATGTGTCTGATATGTAGATGGAATCTTATAGGCTGTTTGGTTGCCCATTTGATGGAGGATGTGAGGGAAGGAATGGAGAAAAAAAAACTGATGTCCACCTTCAATTCATTTCAGTTGCTGCTGGTCTCTGGGCAGCAGATGGTCTCTGGCCTTGGGAAGCCAGTCTGTCCCAATTGGAGAAGCAGGTGAGAGAGACTGGAACCTAGCCATAGAAGGAGTTCAGCTACACAACTGGGACCCAAAAGAGGGACCAAAGACCCTGCCTTACTCTCCAGCAGCTTAAAGTCTCTTTGGGGAGATAAGGCTCAAAAGTAAACTGTCTTGTCGCTTACCCAGATTCGTATATGGAGGCATCTGCAGTAGGAGTCCAGCCCCAAGGGCCAGTGAGGGAAGGGTGGGTTCGGGGAGCTAGACATTAGGACAAGTAGCATCTGGGACAGGAAAGTCTTCCTAGAGGGTTAGAGAACTTCACAGGCATCTGGAGCAGCATCTTTGTGAGCCCCTTCATGACAGCCCCATAGGGTATTGGACAACCTTTAGAAACAGTCATGTGGCTGTCCATGCATGTGTTTATATGCAGATTCATATCTCTACATATGTAAGGGTTTTATCATAAAACACGAATATTTCATCATATACCCAAGAGGACTGTTTCTGAAACCATGAACGTCCCCATCTGAGTGCGGCCCCTGCAGCAATGAGATCAAGCATTTATTAAGCACCTCTTGTGTTCCTGGCACTGCACTACGCATTGGGCAGAGAAAGACAAAGCCAGTGCCAGCTCTCAAAGAGCTCACGGTGTATAATGAGGGAGACAACATACAAGCAAAATATTTACAGGATGGAATTGGAAATACTCTCAGAGCAATATTATGGGGACTTGGGAACATCCTTTTATGGAAGCTGGAATTTGAACTGGGACCTAAAGGAAGCCATTGGATGCAGATGAGGCAGGAGAGTGCTCTAGGCATGGGGGACAGCCAGGGAAATGCTCAGAGTCTGAAGATGGTTTGTCTGGTTTCAGGGGCATGGAGGCTGGTGTCACAGGATCAGAGAGTACAGGGTGGGGTGTGAACCATGGCAAGACCTGAGAGGTTGAGAGAGGGCCTGTATGAAGGTCAAGCAGAAGTTTTTTTTTTTTTTGGTCCTGGATGTAATAGGGAGCCACCGGAATTTATGGGGTGTTTGAGATAGTCAGACCTATGCTTTGGGAAGATCAATTTGGCAGTTGAGTGATGGGTCCAGTTGAAGTGGAGAGAGACTTGAGCCAGGGAGACTGACCAGTAAGCTATGACAATAGTCCCAGCATGACTGGATGGGAGCCTGTGCAGCCAACAGGGTCAGAGGAGAGAAAGGGTCTATCTTTCGAAGATTTTCGGAAGGTAGAACCAAGAAGACTTAGCAACAGCCATCATTTGGGGATGAAACTCTTGTGGAGAAGGAGCCAGCCATCCCCACTGACAGCCATGGCCAACTGTCAAGGGCAAGCAAGGCAGGCTGGCTGGAACAGTCATCCCAAGGGAGATTTGGGAGAAACAAGAGCCAAGAAGCTCAGGACCCCCCACACCTTGACTACCATAGCCCATTAGTCTCTGATGGAGGCCCAAGTCCCTGAACCAAGATGGGAAGAGCTGTGCTTCCAGCCCAGTGTCCTCAGTCATCCTTCTGGGAACAGCCCTTATGGAAAAAGAGACTGAGTACAGTTCCTTCAAAGACTGTAGCCCTGGGGGCTATTGCTTCAGAAACTCCTGGCATCAACGTCCTAAGCCTGGTCAAGTGGTTCATCACCAGAAACTTACAGCACTTTATCAATGGAAATTTAAGAGACCTGATCAAGTGCTTTGCTGCTGTCCCCTAAGGACCAAGAGACCTTTCCATCTGACTTACAGCTGAAAATTTCACGGGTTCTCTCATGCATTTGAATAGGGGTTTCTTTGGGTGCATCGACTGTCTTAATTTCAATTGGCATCCCCAGCACTTAGCCTGGAGTTTTGTATGTAGTAGATGCTTAATCGAGATTTGATTCATTTATTCATGTTGAGGGTTCATTTCGGGAAGGGAGAGGGAGGAGCTGAAGATGACATCTAGGTCGTGAGTAGGACCTCAACAGTGACGGGGAAGTTAGAAGAGGGGAAGGTGTGGGGCTTCAGTTTGAGACATGCTGCCTTTGTCTATGGGACAGCCAGGTCTGTATGTCCTATAGGCAGCTGGAGATGGAGGTGAGGGGGAGGTTAAGAAGACCTGAATCATCTTTATAGGGAGGATAACTGAATCCATGGGAACTGATGAGATCGCCAAGAGAAGAAGTATGGAGAGAGAGCTGGTGGCCATGAATGGATCCAGGGAGGGCTTTTAAGGATAGGCGAGACATGGGCGTGTACATAGTCTGGAGGGTTAGAAAGAGGGAGAGACTGAAGATTAGTGAGACAATAGGGCTGATAGGGAGAATCATTTCTCTCCTCCTAGGAGTCTCTGTTTCTATGACCCACTAACCCTAACCCTCTCCCCCATCCCCCTTAAAGCTGCCCCTGGTAACCAAGAGTTAAGCCATTCAGATCTAAGCATTCACCCTGTCTGAAAACCCATGCCTCCTCAGCACCTCCTCTCCATTGCCTCTGCCCAGATGTCCCCACATCCTCACCTCATCCTCTGAAGTCAAGCTTGGTCGCTGTGTCCATCAGAGCTCTGGGGTTTTACAAGCTATTTTCTTTTACTCAATCGCAGTCATTGCATACATTGTTCAGATTCTGCTTCTTTCTCTCTGTATTAGTTTCTGTAAGTCTTCTTAGGTTCCCCTGAATACATTTGTCATGTCTTAGGGTGTGATAATATTTCATTGCTTTCAAGCATCGTAATTGGTTCAGCCATTCCCCTCCCTTAAGTCTTTGCTGTAACAAAAGAGTACCTACCAACATGTGTATCCACATAGTTCCTTTTCCTTATTCTTTGATGCCTTTAAAGTATTACCTAGCAGTAATATTTCTGAGTCAAAGAGCACTTGAAGTTGATTGACTGGTAGCCAAAGAGTTTCAGATTACTTTTCCAAGGGCCTGGACCAGTTTGCAGCTTCACAACAATGCATTCATACCCCTGTTCTCTCAAAGCCCCTCAGACAAACAGCATCGCTGTTGTGTCCTCTGCTGATCTGAGGGGTGCAAGTGAAAGCCTTCAGCAAGGGCTGCTCCCTCCAAGACCGCCGATCCCCTTTTGGAGTAGCAGTAATAGTTAGGAAGTTTTCAGTCCCCCAGTAGTCTGTGGTTTCCAGTTCTCTCCTGGTGGAAAGAACAATAAAACTCATTCCCTTTCCACGGGACAGTTCCTCAATATTTAATAATGCCCCCAGGTGGCCCAAGCCTTCTCGCCTCCCCATTAAACACCCTCAGTTTCTTCAGTTTAGCCACGTAGGGTATTGTGTCCACTTCCCACACCCTCTAAGGAGATACTCCCTTTTATCCCCAGAAACAAAACCAAACCCAAAATAAAGTGAAAGCAGCTGCAGTGGCCCTATGAACACCCAGGTATGTTTTGGATGTAGAACTGTGACACACATAGCAGACCATTTGTGCCTGCCCATCCTGTGTGATGTTCGTCCTTATCCTTGCAGAATTTCACCACAAAGGGGCCGTTCAGTGTGCTGGAGGGTTCCCTATGTTCACTTGACATTGTGGCAACAGATACTGTGGAGCACACAGCCACTCTCTCCATTGTCTCTCCTTCTCACTGTATGACCAGCCCCTCTTTCTCCATCATATGCATCTTTGACAACAACCTTCACTCCACCAATGTTCCCTCAAAATTCCTCTTTTGTAATAATGTAATGAATTGTTTCCTGACCACACCCACCATACCCTCTCTGTTGTTGCCCTTGTGTGTGTGTGTGGGGGGGGGGGGGATCCTCTATTTAAATACTTTGGAGACTCTGGTGTTCCATGACTCAGAGACACACTGATGGAATCACCAGAAAAATGTTGGTATTTAAAAGATGGGTCTTTGTTTCAGGGAAAAACTGAGGGTCCTTAGCAGCACTTTGACCCCTCCTCCGGGGAATCCTGACTGTCCTTCTCCTGTTCCATTCTGGGCCCAGCTCACTTTCCATTGGTTGTGTCTGCCCAAGGGAGTGGCCTCGTGGATGAGCTCTACAGACCGTTCATCCATCTTACATTGGGCATTCTTCATTCCCTTGGTTTTCTTGAGTGGATGGTTGGGCCAGACTCTTTGGAGTGACCCTGCTCATTTAAAAGCTCCACAAGTTTATTAAATCAACAGATTACATTTCATCAATATATATCAGGAGCCTACTCTTCCTAAGGCACTCTACTTGTTGCTGGAGACACAAGAATGAGCATGAAGCTTTCCCTGCCCCCTCAGAGCTGACATTTGACTTTAGGAATGCCACATGTCCAGGTAACAGACTGTTTCCTACCCACAGTAGAATTCTGGGTAGGGAAGGAAGAGCACGAAAGAAATCTCAGACAGAGCACTTTCAAAGTATCTGAAGAGGGGAATAGCACAAATCAACATTTAGGGGTGGGGGAATGGAGGGAAGGAATGGAGGGTGGTACCCGGACTGGCTATAAAATGGAAGAGGAGTCTGAAAAGATGAAGAGGGAGCACATTCTAGTTCATGCATGCGCGAGCGAGAGTGTGTGTGTGTGTGTGTGTGTGTGTGTGTGTGTGTGTGTGTGAGGGGGAGTGGCTTGTTCAAATGCACTGAGATGGGAAACAACATAGCAAGCTCAAGGTACTGCTGAGATGGTTGTTGTGTAGAGGGCATGAAAGGGGAATAAATCAATCAAAATTGGAGATGCAAATAGGAGCCACATTGTGGGAAGCTTTCAGTGCAAGGCTGAGGTGACAGGGAGTCATGGAAGATTTGAGAAGGGGTGGCATGTTAGACCTGAGCCTTGGGAAGCTGTACCGGATTAGAGGGAGGGCAAAACAGAGGCAGGGAGATCAGGCAGGAGGCTGCTTTCATAGCCCAGCTGAGGGGTGACGATGCATTCCTGACCGATGGCAGTGGCTGTGAGTGATAAGACAGGGATGGAAATATATTGAAGAGGTAGAATCAACAAGACTTGGCAGCTGATTGGATGGAAGTACTTGGAGGAAGTATAATTTGTTTTGAACATGTTGAGTCTGACATCCTGATAGGACATCCAGGAAGAGATGTCTAGGCAGGAAGCAGAAATTTGGGGCTAGCATCCATGAGAGAGATTAGGACTAGAACTACAGATCTGGGAGTCATCTGGGCAGAGGCAATGCTTAATTAAGACACCAATAAAGACAATATCGAGCAAGAGAAGGGGCTTCAGCTCAGAACTTTGGGAGACACTCATGCAGAGTGAGCAGAGGGGAAAGAGCCCATCACAAGGGAGCCAGGTGGGGCAATCAGCAGGATCAGAGTCTGTGTAAAGCTCAGGGATTATGGGGACTGAGAAAGGACCATCAGATGTGGCCAGTAAGAAATCACTGAGAACTTCCTGAGAACAGTTTCACTAGAACCAAATGGCAAGTGAGCAAGAATTGGGGAATGGAGAGCGAAGGCGACTTATCTTTCTTGGAATTTGTCAGTAAAAGGGAGCAGAGATGCAGGGCTTGGAGGGAAGGCGAGGACACGTTGAGGGTTTTTAAAAGATTGGAATGAGCTGGGCATCATCTGCTCCTGAGGGGCTTGGTGAGTCAGCAAAGGAGACTGAGGGCAGTCAGACAGGTGTGAGGAGAGCCTGGAGGGAGCAGGGAAGAGAGATTGTCCAAGAGGAGGCGATCAGCATCCTTGAAGGCTCCATTGAGGAGGTCAAGAGGAGTGAGAAGGAAGAAGAGGGCATCTGGAATGGGGAGAGGACTGGGGAATATGGCTTAGGAAGAGCGAGGGAATGACTATGCTTAGCCAGAACCAGAGAACACCAAGGGGGGAGGGAGTTGAAGTGAGGGGAGGGGAGGGGAAGGGAGGTCAGTGCCAGCTGCATTCAAAGACTGAAAGGGCTATCTTGTACAAAAAGGGTTAGATATGTTTTCTTGGATAGAACTAGGGGCAATAGGTGCAAACATCCAAGAAGAAGGTGAAGGTTTATATCAATCCATGTAATCCCATAAACATGTATTAAGTGCCTACAGTGGGCCAGGAATTGTGCTAAGCTGTGGGAATATAATTATTTTTTTTAAAAAGACAGTCCCTGCCATCAAGGAGCTTACAGTCTAAAAGGGGAGATTGCACACAAGAGGCTGAAAAGTGGTGGTGGGGTAAAGGGGAACAGGACAGCAGCAGGTACCTGGTGTCGGGACATCTTGATCCATGGAGTGGAAAGCAGGCAGGGCAGCGGCTGCCAAGTGGGGTGAGCTGAGTCCAGTCTCTGCCCTTCAAAAAGTAAGGTATTGTGAGAAGTTTGATGCTCTGCCCTCCAGCCCCAGTTAGAAGGGAGAAGAGGCTGAGGGAGGTGGAGTCAATCAAGGTTTGTGTTAGCAGCAGGTCAGGAAAAACATCCCAACAATTAGAGGAAGCTGCAAGGGGACTGGGCTGTCTGAGGGGTGGGTCCTCTCTCTTCCTAGAGACCTTCTAGTATGGGTGGGGTGACTTCTCTGCCCTTTATTAGCACCCCTCTTTCCTGGGATGCTTCCCTCACTTCCACCTCTCAGCTTCCTGTAACTCCAGTCAATGGAGTTGACCACTACCTGGAGATGGCGCAGGGAGAGGGATTCTTGTTTGGAAGCTGACCAAATAAGGTGTACTTCTGAGGCGCCTTCCAGCTCTGAGGTTAAGATTTGTTTGCTAAGACTGGAGCAAAAGAGCACAAAGTGTGAGATATGATAAAGGGATTCGGAAGGGCAGTCACGCTCTCCAAATGTGGAAGTCCCCCAAGGCACTGGCTTCGACCCACTTCCCTTTTCCTCTGTACTTGGTGATCTCATCAGCTCCCTTGGGTTTAATCTGCAGAGGATCCTCAGATCTTTTTGTCCTTCCCTAACCTCTCTCCCGACCTCCAGTTTCACATTATTGTCACACAGACATCTCAAAATCAACATGTTCAAAACTGAACTCCTTATCTTCCCCTCCCCCAAAGCCTCTCCCCTTCATAAGGCAAGCAGCCCCTCCCAAGTCACCCAGGCTTACACCTTCACTGTCCTCCCTGATGCTCCCCTCTCACTCACCAGTGTTATGCCTACATTCACAATAGGTCTCAGTCACACTCCTTCTCCCCACTGGTACAGTTACAATCTTGGTGTCCTACCTAATGCAATAGCCTGATGGCTGATCTTCATGCCCCAAGCTTCTCCCCAGTTCCAGTCCTTCCTCCACTCAGCAGCTGAGGTGACTTTCCTAGAGTGAAGACCTTCCTATGTCACCCTCCCATGCAACCAGCAAGGTTAATTAAGCCCCCCACTCAGACCCCCCAAAGTCCAAACCCACCTCTGTTTGACCTTCAGAGCTCATAACCTGAGCCCTCTTCTTTCTTCCTCTTTGTTCCCCTCCAGGTTTTCTCGGATGTAGCCATACTAACCTATCCATGATGCTCCATCTGGTGACTGCCTTTGGCCTTCATCCTCCACCACCTTTTAGGTTCCCTGGCTCCCTTCATGGCCTCTGTCCCACTCTCCCTGCCCTGAAGTGGCATCCTCAGCTCTCAGATCATCTCCCATCCCTTCTGTATGTGTCTTATCTGAATCCCATATAGGTTCTAGGGGTTCTTATCATAACACCCAGTCACACTTATGAGTCTGGTCTCCCTAAAGCAAGGGGCTGGAGACACCTTTCCCTCAGGGCTCTAGGGCTATCCCTGATAGGTTGGGGGAGGGTCTTCTCTAATTCTAGTGTTTTCTTCAACATCAATCACCAATTATAATGCGTTTCTCCTTTATATCATTTAGGGAATCAATGATTAGAGTCCAGTTTTAGTATCACGCCTGGTACGTAGTATATGGGCTTTTTGCTTAATAAAGCACTTGTTGATTTGACTTGTTGACTCCAGTGTCGTTTAACCAAAGAATATCTATCAACTTTTACAAAGGGAAATTTGCTGAGAACTCCACATCACTCTCCCAAACCATGGGCACAGTCTCACCTCTTCTGACTCCCTCAGTGTCTTGCTGCAAACCATTTGTCCTGCCATGTTTCCTTCCAAATGAACAGTACTGTGAATGGTCAAATCCTCCCTCCTGTAGGACCTAGTGTCCTGGCTGTGGGCTCAGTTCCTGGCTGGGCTGAGTCTGGGCAGCCACAGGTTGGTTGTCTACTGGAGGAAGCCTCAGGATTGCACAGACCTGGCAGGATGTCCTGCCCAACCCAACATGTAGCTGTCAGAGGAGACCACAGGACTCTAGACAGGGCCTGACCAGGGCCAGCTGCTGGACCCTTCTTAAGGCAGCCTCAAGAAGCAGTGGCTTTGGGGTTTGGTGCCATGTGACACAGCATTGCTATGGTTTGAGCTGCATCCCCCAAACCTCTGGATCTCTCTCTCACCACCCAGAGGAACGATCATGAGCCCACACCTTGCCCAGCTCTTGTTTGGAGAGCAGGGGGGTTTTCTCTCTCAATACAAGCAGTTGTTTTGCACCCTCTTTCTCTTATGCTTCATCTCATGGAAGAGGCAACTTGTGAGAAGGACCTTGAATGATGGGTAATGTTTGGCAAGGCAGAGAGTAGAGGAGAGGGAGGAGGAGGAGGGGAGAGGAGGAAGAGGAAGAGGAGGAGGAGGAAGAGGAAAGAGAAGAGGAAGAGGAGAAAGAGGAGGAGGAAGAGGAAGAAGAGAAGGGGAAAGAGGAGGGGAGGAGGAGGAGGAAGAGGAGGGAAAGGAGGGAGAGGAAGCAGGGGAGGAGGAGGAAAACCCACTTACCTGGCACACCAAGTCAGTCAGGGAAGCCCCAAGCTCAGAGAACATGCTGTCTGGGCTCCAGTTGGCATTCATCCTTCTTTGATTCCCTTGTTACCAATATTGCCTTCTCATCCCCTAGCTTCTTGGTGCACAGGATCATTTAATTTGATTTAATTCACTTTGGTTTGATTCCATTCAATTCATCAAGCATCGATTAATTGCCTGCTACATGCCTAGAACTGTTGAACAAAGAGGGGTAAAATGATAAAAACTGTCTCTGTTCTCAAGACTCTTACATTCCATTGTGTGTGTGGGGGGGGGCAGGTACATAAAAAGCCAATATGTGCAAGGCAAATAGGAAGCAATAGGGAGGGGGGAGAACACTAGCAACTGGGTCCCGCATGTGTTGGCACAGCTCCAAACCTGGAGCAATGCATTCTCCACCTGCTTGTTCAGGTGCTTAAGCAGGACAGATGAAAGGAGCCTTCTTGTTCCAGGGCCATGTCTCATCAGACAGAGGCACACACAATGACTCACCACTCTGCTTGTCAGAACAGTGTCTTATTGTGACAAGATCAGATAACTTTTATTTTGGCTCCAGAGAGGGGAGCTTTGGGTTCTCAAAATACACTAGGGGCATCTGTCCAAGGAGATGCTGCCCTCTTGGGTGCCCAAACCCATACATAATAAAGATGGGACCTGTAGCTGTCCTCTGAATAATGGGCATCCCTAGGGACAGCCTTGGTCCTCGAACCTCTCCACATTTCTCCTTCAGAGATGATGCCCATGAAAAATTGGGGGTGGGGCATGCATGATCTGGAACCATCAGGACCGCCACCCCCCATGATTCAGAAACTGCAATTCTCCCCTCTTCTTACCACTTCTGCTCCTTCCATCTCTGCCTCAGTCTCATTTCTTCTCATGCCACGTGAGCACTAGCCCCTCCCCACCTCCTCTCCAGCATCACTGCCTAGCTTTCCTCTCCTACCTAACCCTACTGCTGAGGACTGAGGAGAAGCAAAGCCATGGTTCCTGCCCTCACAAAGCTTTCAGTCTAGTTGGATCTAGTACAGATGAGACAAATAAAGAATGCTGCAAAATCATATAAAATCAAAAGCTAATTCTATGACACAGACAGATGGTGAATGAGTTTGGATTCTGGACCACAGAGGGCTACCTGGTCTGAGAAGAAAGAACAGTGAAAGCAGAGAGGAGGACCTTGGTGGGAAGCTCGGCTCTCCTATTTACTCCCTGACCTTCAACAAGTGCATCTCCCAAAGCCTCAGTGAATCAGTGATAAGTAGTCTTTCCTGGCTCCAAACCTTCTTATTCTTGGAGGTTGTCAAGTCCCTTGCCCTTAGGCCTTGAAATTGAGAACCCAAGAGGTCGAGCACCTTGTCCGGCTTAATCAGTAGGAAGGCCAGAGGTCCACAAGGCCGGTGCTGCTGTTGCCTGAGAGCACTCAGATTTGTCAAGGAGAAGTCTTTTTTTGGAGTGCCTTGGGGCACTTTAGAAGCAGCCAAGTCCATACAAACAACTGACATGTTACAGATAAACCAGGCTTCTTATCAATTCCTTGAAGCTTATCTGTTCACTAAAGGCCTTTGCCAAGCGGTTGTTTGACTAAAGCATCCTCAGTGCCAGTGTCAGCTGTGGCCTGAGAGCTGCCCCAGGTCAACCCCTAATTTTATTGATGAGGGAACAGAAGAGCAGAACCAGCCCTGGGCTTGGATGACCCAAGGAACAAAGGGAAATTTGAACCCAAGCCCTCTGACTCCAAATCTAGGATTCCTGCTATGCCATGATCGAGACCCTGGGAGGACTCAGTAGCCTCAGTTTCCCCATCTGGAAAACAAGAGGATTGAACCTGGCCCCTCGGGCCCCACTGGAAAGTCACCCAAGTTGCCTGTCTTTAAACACACGAGTTCGATGACACCATCCATGGTCCCTGAATCTTCTCCTCCAACACCCTTCCCAGAGACCTCTGGCTCACCCCCCAGCTCCCAGGAGGAGCCCACGGCCAGTCCCAGAACCCCTCACTCCTTCCCCCTCAGCATTCTCATGGCCCAGGGAAGGGTACGGGGGCGTCTCTGTGTCCCCACTTTTCTGGACCTGGGGCTTTCTGGCCACACTGTCCATCCCTCGTCCAGAGCAAGAGAGGCCCACTTTGTCCTGGCTTGTTTGGCCTTCAGCTCAGGCCCAGGCCCTTCCTGCGTCTACGGCAAGCTTCCGTGGCTGCCCAGAGGAGCATGAGAAAGCTTCCTTCTGCCAAACCTCTGAACAGGCTTCTGAGAAGCGTTGAAAGAGGGTTTCTCAAGCTGACACATTCCATGTTTTTCAGGGTCCAGACAATGAGGAAGACCCTGGTCAGGATGTCACCAGAGCCCTTCAGAGATGCCCGAGGCCCGGCCCTCTTCTTTATAAAATGTAATAGATCACAATAGAATACTTTGTTGATGTGCTGGGCATTCGCTCCTGGCCTATAAAGCCGCTGACTTAATCATTAGTTATGATGAGAAGGGATTCCGCACACTCTTTCTTTGCACTGTCAGGGAGAACAATGTCCCCAGAAAGGCCCCGGGTTCCCATTCTAAGTTAGCATAAGCTCCATGAAAATTTCCCCCTACCCTGGGGTTTGAAGTGCACAAATATGGCCTCAGCCAGGCCTGGGCCCGCCTTGGGGCATTCATGGGCCTCGGGGGCGGCCCACGCTTGGTGAGCTGGGCCTCCCTGGTCCCCCTTTGCCAGTTTCCATGGTCCCACCCAGAAGGCCCCAAGTCAGGGCTTGGGGACGTGAACATGATGCCTTAGCATCTCTCCCTGGGCTGGCCTTGGCTCTCTCTCCGGGGGCCTCCCCCAGGGCCCCCACCCGTGGGAATAGGGAGCCATGGAAATGTCTCTGATCTCAAAAGCTGAAGAAAAAAATGGAATGGAAAATGATAAAGGCAAGTCCCTCCCTCTCCATTCATTAAATAAATGTGAAAATAGATCCAGTCCCCCCCCAACCTCCCCCCTTAGAGAAATATATCCCGGGAGCTCTGTGCTGGGAATCTCAGTCTCTCTTGTGAGCTCTGAGAAAAAGCTCTGAGCATTGGCCTGGCCAGGCAGAGCCAGAGGTTCAGGGGACCCTCTGGGAGGAGGACTGGGAGGGCTTAACTCACCCCCTTGTTGTACAGATGAGAAAACTGAGGCCCAGGGAACATAGGCCCTTATGGAACCCTAAAGGGAGGGACCTGGGAGGTTAGTTAGTCTGATCCCTCATTGGACAGATATCTGAGCCCCACTGGGGCCAACAGGAAAGGTCACAGTGGTGCTAAGGGTAGGAGGCAGGATTGGAACCAGGTTCTAAAGCCAGGGGTCTTTTCACTGTAAAGCAAGGCCTCTCCTCTCATGGGAGAAGAGACCCTCATGTGACAGAGGAGGAAACTGAGGCAGGCCAGAGAAGAACCTTGCTTAAAGACACAGAGAGCAGAGTCTGGGTCAGTTGACTTCCCATGAGGTAGGAGGAAGCTTGGCGTTGCTAGTGATTTGTTGTTGTTGACTCATTTCTGTCCTATCTGACTCTCTGTGCCTCCATTTGGGGTTTTCTTGGCAAAGATACTGGAAAGGTTTGTCATTTCCTGCTCCAGCTCATTTTACAGAGGAGGAAACTGAGGCAAGCAGGGTGAAGAGACTTGTCCAGGGTCACACAGCTAGTGAATGTCTGAGGCCACATTTGAACTCGGGTCTTCCAGACTCCAGGCCTGCTGCTGTGCCACCCACTGCCCATTTCTTGCCTCAGCCTCCTGTGGTTCTGTTCCCTCATCTTCAGACAATTGTTGAGCACATTAACCCTGAACAACTTCCTCTGTATGTGTTGGTGTAGATCTGGTTTCTATGTCATCGTTGGTGTGTTGGTGTGTCTCCCCACTAGACTGCACTCCTTGAGGGAAGGAATGCCTCCCCAGAGCTTAGCACAGGGCCCGGCTTGTGGTGGGCAACTAATAAATGTTCACTGGCCTGACGTGGTACGTGCAGCCAGAGCCAGGGCAGGGAGACAGGGCCTTTTTCTTAGGGCATGTGGCTTTCTCTCTGTTCACACACTGGGGGTCGGGTTCAAACCCTTTTTAGCCATTTGGTAACAACCCCAGGCCCTGGGAGGCTTGCAGAGGGCTTTCCTCTTGGCCGTTCTGGGAGGGATGCAGCATGGCTGTTCTGAGCCACCTTTTAAAGAGAGGATGCTTCAGAGAGTTTCATTCATACATTCATTCAACAAACATTTATTAACAGTAACTCCATGCCCGGCACCAGGCATTGTGCCAACCACTAGGGTACAAAGAGACAAAAGACAGCCAGGCCTCGAGACATAGCCCCTCTGGTCCTGGTACTGAGCCTTCTCTGCCTCCTGCCTAGGGCTCTCCTGGTGGACAGGGCTGGCCTTAGAGGAGCCCGGAGGAGGAACTCCGACTGTAACCCAGCAAACCTTCCGAGGTCCTGCATCCCCTCCCTTCACGCCATGCCCTTCCGAATCACCTCCCACACTGTTGGAATTTCCATCATGGAAGATTTATTCCTTTGACACTTTTAAAAGGGACTCTCATCGATGGATAAGTCCAACTTCACAAGAAATATGGTCCTTGGAGGGATGTCAGTCTAAGGCTTTACAGCTCGAATCCTGAGTATGCAGGAGAGTACAGGAGTCAGAGAGTCAGGGTGTTTTCAGAAGGCATCTTAGCCACCCCTTCCTTTTAAAGATGATTAAGCAGGCAGCAAGGTGGCTCAGTGGACAGAATGCTGGCCTTGGAGCCAGGAAGACCTGAATTCAAACTTGACCTCAGACTCTTACTAGCTGTGTGACCCTGGCCTCAGTTTCCTCATCTGTGAGATGAGGATGATAATATAGTTGAGGTGCTTGACCAGCAAACAGGTTAAAGAATCATCAGTTGTTACCATTATTTTACATGTAACTGGGAAATAAGACATACAGTCATTGGGCATAGAGCTCCACTATGCCCTACTGGAAAGTTGGAGGGGGGATGGGAGAAGAGATGGGAGAGAGCAGATTGGGGGAGGGGATATCCATGGGAATCGCTATTATGGGGTTGTGGGTAGGGGAAAAACTGGGAGAAAATTTGTAACCCAGAATCTTGCTGAAATGAATGATGTAAAGCAGAAGTTAAAGCATTTGATTAAAAAAAAAAAAGAAACATCAGTTGCTCTTAATTGGTAGGAGAACTGGAGCTGGGCTTCAGCTGCCTGGGATGAGGACCAGGGCAAAGAAAGGAACTATAAGGAAAGAGAATACAGACATGTACATGTGTAAATATAACAGATAAACATATGGGTGTAGATAAATAATCCATCCACTCTCAGGAGGTGGGCAGCAAGCTTCATCATGAGTCCTTTGGAACTGTGGGTAGTCATCTTATTGACCAGAGTTTCTAAGTTTTTCAAAGTTGTTACAATGTTGTTGTTACATCCAAACTGTCCTCTGGGTTCTGCTCCACCCCCTTTGCATCAGCTCATCTAAGTCTTCCTGGGTGTCTCTGAAACCGACCCTTCCTCACTTCTTAGAGCACAATGATGTTCCCTCACATTCACAGACCACAATTTGTGCAGCTGTTTTCTGATGGACAGGCAGAACCCAGGAGACACAATTTTAAGCTTTGAAAAGTCACAGACCTTTCTTATTTAGCTTGATATCGAATATGGACAAATAAGGACATGGATAAGCTGGGGAGGGGGAAGGAGACCCGAATGGATTAATGAACAAAGACCATAAAGGCCCTCACAGTTCTACCTTAGGAGGATGGGTTGAGGGAACCGGGCATGGTGAGCCTGGAGAATAAAAGACTGAGCAAGGAGTGGAGGAGGGGACTTGACGGTCGTCTTCAAGTACCTGAAGGGCTGCTGTGTGAAGGATAATCGAGTTTATTCTGCATGGCCTCAGAAGCAGAAACAAAAGGGGGAAAGGGGTGCAAAGAGATCATGTGAGGCCTGATGTCCCAAGAAACTTGCAACTATTAAAACGACCACAAAATAGAGTGGGTTGCCTTGGAAGGTAATGAGCTCCCCATCCTTGGAGGTCTTCAAGCAGGATTGGATGACCAGTTGTCAGGACTGTTATAGGACATATAATAACTACTGTTGTTATTGTAATTTATATGGTGCTTTAAGGCTTGCGAAGTGGTCATTAGGTCTTCACAATAGCCCAGGGAGGGGGATGCTATTATGACCCCCATTTTATGTATGAGGACACTGAGACTAGGGAAGGATCACAGAGTAGCTAATTGTCTGAAGCTGGATTTGAACTCAGTCTCTGACTCCAGGTCTGGTGCTTTCTTCACTGCAGCATCCCCTAGCAGCCAGCCCCCGCAGGAGAAGATGGGAATGGGCCACGATCTGCTCCTGTGGTGGTGACATCTGTGCTGGAAAGTTTACAGGTCTCCTGGAGCTTGAGAGTTTCTTCTTCATTGCTTAGCATGTAGCCTTACCTATAACAGGAACACAATAAATGCTTACATTTATTTATGCATCTAGACTGTGCTGGCCAAGGCACATGGTGAATCCACAGAAATGAGCTCAGTTAGCATATATTCGATAGAGGAGAGAAAGAGAGACTTTCACTTGGTCACACCTCATTGGCAGCCCAGAGGCCTCAGGAGCTAAGAGCAGCTCCCCCTCCCCCCTCCCCCCCAGGGTCAGAGCTGTCCCCAAAGCAGTAGTCAGACGCCCAAGCAGGAGGCGTTCTTCGATGCCTACCTCTCCTTGAAAATTAAAAGGGGTCTTTGTTTGAAAAGAGGGGAGGAGGGGAGTGAGCGCTCAGGTTCTCCTCAGACAAATGGTGGGATTTTTACAACTCTGTAAAGATGAAAGGCCAGGCTTTAGAGACATTTCGGGCTACCCTGGGTCTTACGAGGAATTTTATAGCAAATTTGTAGTTTTGTGGCTACCTCATGAAAAAAGGCCGACAAAGGGCTAACCAGGTGGGCCCTCCAACAGATGTGCTCCAGACAGTGGAAATCACAGGTGAATGGGGGGCTCTGGGCCCTGGGGGGGTGGCTGGTGAGAGAGGCATGTGTTTCTTTGACCCTTTCCTGCTCCAAACCTCAGCCCATTAGATGGTAAGCTTCCGGAGGACAGGGCTAATTAATGGCGATCTCTGTGCTGCCCAGGGTGAGTACAGGGCCCAAGAAGGCTGGCTCCAGGCACTCAAACAATGGTAACATTGTCCCATTGTACCATTGGGAAGCTGGTACCCATGGGAAGCCACATTCTACTTTTTTTCCATTGATGTCTAATGAAGAAATCTCCAAGTCAGGGTCTGACTGCAGGGACAGGTTCTGATACTACCTCAGTCTTTTCATCTGTAAACTAGGAGGACTGGACTAGATGGAATCAAGGAATTTATATCAAGGAAGAGAGTTAGGTCTAATTGTGGCTTCCTGAATTATGAATTATCTTTAGTTGGATGGGAGTCAGATACATTCTGGTGGGGACAATTTAATTCCATTTAAAAGTCTAGTATGTGTAAGGTACTATGCCAGATACTAGGGACTCAAAGCCAAAGCCAAAAATAGTCCCTACCCTCAGGGAGCTTACATTTTAGGGACAGGAGAACAAAATAAATAAATGCAATATATATAGATATATAATTAGTGATAAGTATAAATTGTATATGAATGCACACATACTATATATTTACTTTTCTATTTTTTGAGAGTGAATGAGAGATACACAGAGAAAGAGAAAGACAGAGACAGAGAGACAGAAAGACAGACAGACAGAGACAGTAACAGAGACAGAGAGGGCACTGTAGCAGTAACCAGGGGAAGCTGGAAAGGCTGCTTTAGGAGGTGGCATTTGAGTTGATCCTTAGAAAGGATTCTAAGTTATCCAGGAAAGGACATATTCCAGGCCTGGGTCCCAACCTGTACAGAACTACGGAGAAGGGAGATTTAGGGTCATGCATGGGAAACAAGAAGTAGGTCTAACTGTTGGGAAAGCCATGTGTGAAATAGGACAAATGTAATCAATTTGGGAGAAGAGGCTGGAGTCAGACTGGGAAGGGATTTCATCACCAAACAGAGGATCTGGGCTTTGATTGTAGAGACAATAGGGAGGCAGTATAGACTCTTGAGGAGGAGAGTAACAGTCAGACTATAGCTTTAGGAATAGCAATTTTTAGCATCCATGAAGAAATTGAATAGAGGAGATGCTGGTCATAGGGAGGCCACTTAGGAGGATGCTGAAATCATCTGTGTTTGAGTTAGGGTGGTTTCAGTGTGAGCAGAGAGAAGGGGATACATGGCAGAGATATTGCAGAGGGGTATCAACAAGACATGGCAGCTGATTGGAGGGGAGGAAAGGGATGGGTGGGACTCTATGGCTGTGAACAAGGTGACCAGCAGAACACTGAGGCTCTGGACAGAAGTAGGGATGAGTTTCATTCACCACTTGGGTGATCTTCAGCAAGACCACCTGGACCTCAGTTTCCCCATCTAGAAAATGACAGGATTGGGCCAGCTGGCCTCAGAGGCCTTCTCCAGATCTAGACCTATGCTCTTGGAATGAGCTCTGTTCTGGTCGAGGTGAACTCTAGAAGCCTGTGGGACACCTGGCACGGGAGGTGTCCAGAAGGCAACTGGACATATAGGGTTCTAGCTCAGGAGAGAGGTGAGAACTGGATATAGTGATTAGGAAGCCATCTGAAAACAGACTCTTGGGACTTCCCTCAAGAAAGAAAACTGCTCCCATAGTTGTAACCTCAGAGAATTCAGCGTCTGCACCTATGAAAAAGCTTTGACTGAGTCCAGTCAGTTTCTCTTAGGAGCCCAGGTTATTTCTGGATCACATTGAATTCTCCAAAGAGATTTCTCACAACCATTTGACAATGGGAGGGAGGGTATTGAAGCAGTAGGACCCCAATTTTACAAGTGAAGAAACTGGACAGGTGAGTTGAGACTCAGAATAGGGACTGGAGACCCCACCACTCCAGCTGGATTCCAGACAGGCTTTCTTATGTCGTGAGAGGGGAGTTTGGGCTCCTGTTGGTGTAGATTGGGCAGGAAGGATGCAAAGGGCATACCTGGGGAACTAGTTAGGATCAGACCTGGGAGCTGGGAGGCCGGAATGTCCAACATCACCCCCACTCCCCAGCACCTTGATGGATTTGTGCTACCTCTCCCGTAAAATGTAAGCTCCCTGTGGAAAGGGACTGCTGTCCAGCATTTAGTACAAAGGGAGTGAATCAATATTGGTTGATCAATTGACTAACCATCCCTGGGAAGGGGTGGAGGGGGAGGTGTGGACAGAGCAGAAGACTCCTGGAGCACAACACGCTGGCAAAGAAGCTGAGTTCTGCCATCACGAGGGAGGCTGAAGGCAGGCTTGGCTAGCTTTGCTAATGAATTGTGCATGTGTGTTTGCAGCATAAAAACCCTAATCACTGTAACGAAGGGCAGGAGGGATGAAGGGATGAAAAATGAGCCTTTTCCCTCCCCCAGGAAAGACAGAGACAGAGAGGCAGATGGAGACAAGAAGAAAGACAGAAAAACGGATGGAGACAAGAGAACAGAAATAGAAACAGAAAGATACAGAGACAGAATCAGAGAGTGAGAGCTAGGAAGAGATGCTTCTAGTGTGGGGTTCTGGGGGGTCTTTTGGAGGGGAATGGGGGTCCAAATAATGTCTTTATTTTTAGTCTCTCCTGGTGCCTGGGAGCAGGGGCCGACTAAGTTCACCCTCAACAGAAGGACTAATCAATGCTTCCCCAGAACTCTGACCCAGCCTCCCTTAACCCTCTCCATGGCTCACTTGGCCCTCATCCATTCTTATCCACTCCCCTCCACTCTTGTCCTGGGGCACAGGAGGAAAGGCCAGCTTAAATAGACCTGCTCTCTTAAGAGCTCCAGCCCAGCTCTAAGGCTCCAAGGGGTTTGGATGGAGATAAGGACACTTCCTTTGCTTCTTGTCTCCTGACTGGTGGGGCCCAAGCTGGATGGGGGCCACAGCTGCTGAACCCAGCTCCCCTCCTTCGGGGGTGGGCAAAGATGGCTACAGAGAGCCTGGAGTCCTCGGGCTTCTTGAGGCATGCCTTCATCCTGTGCCCACCTTGGCCATAGTCCCATTAAAAAAGGGCAGCTTTGAAGGCTGTCTGGACTAGGGGCTACTGGATTTGCCTTGTGTTTGAAAGCCAGCTTTGCTGCCCCATACCCTGGTGACCTTAGGCCACAGATTTCACCCCTGGGCCTCAGTTTCCTCATCTGTAAAATGAAAGAATTGAGCAACATGACCTTCCAGGTTCCAGTCTGTGATCCTACTAGTGTGATGTTGGGCAAGTCCCTCTTCTCTGGGCTTTCATTTCCTCATCGATGAGCACTCAGGTATCTCCCGGCTGTAACTCCTGGGAGCTCGTGTCAGAGACCCAGGCCCTGCCTTCGCTGGGCTCTTTGCTTTTCATTATAGCCATTCCTGGCCACCCTCCCCTTCCCCACCCAACATGCTGAAAGCCTTCCTGACCCCTCCAGCTCCCAATTCCCATTACTCTCTCTTTCATTCCTCAAGTTACCTTGTAGGTATTTATAGAGTGGGAGAGGGGAATTTTCACCTTTGTCCCAATTGAGGCAGTGAGGAGTGGGGGGGGGGGGGGGCTAAGATATTCACTTGGAATCAAGAAGTCCTGGATTCTGATCCTGACTTCCACAGGTCTAGCTGAGTGACCCTGGGTAAGTCACTTGCCCTCTGTCTGTCTTTGTGTTTCCTTAACTGCAGAATGGGAGGGTTGGATGGAATGGTCTCAAAGATTCCTTTGAACTCTAGATCTGGGTTTTTTACCCTTGATAAATGTTTGATGAAAAGAATCAAATTCTCCACCCAAAGTTGTTATTGCTCTTGCTAATGAAGCCAGTGACAGAACTTCCCTTCATGGGGTCCTTTGGGCCCTCTGGGCACCTGGGAAAAAAGTTTTTCCAGACACAGTCTAAGCAGAAGAGACTCGCTAAATAAGAAACTTGAAGGGTAATGTTTAGCCTACTTAGGGGAACACACTTTGTGAGAATAGCAACTGCATCAGCTTATAAATAATCTGCTAATTATACTGGACTCATATCAAAGAAAGTTAAATCAATCTTCGCTGACCCTGGCGGTTGGGTTATAGGTAAAGATTGGTAGAGATGTTCATAACCCAGAAATGAATGACCCTGCTTGTCTAGGCCAGTACATGAGCCTCTCAGTCTGCCTATACTGACAATTCCGGCTAAAGCCCTGGATTTGAACGAATGAGTAAAGCATTTATTCAGTGCTTACTGTGTGCAAAGCACCATGCTAAGTCTGCTTCCCACCCCCAATCCTCAGGCCCAGACAAGATGGGAGTTCACTCCCCCTTCTCCCACTCCCCACTGAGGGGTAGGAGGAAGGGAAGAAAGAAGGGAACATTTTCAAGCCCTGATGAATACTGGTTGGGTGGTGAGGGCATCTTCTGAGAGCACAGCAAGAAGAGGAGGGGTCAGATGGTAGAGACATGTCTCTCCTTCCTCTGAATCCTCATTAATGAAGGGAAGAAGGATGCCATTACTACCTTGGAGCACTGGTCAGAGACAGGCCTGTCACATTAGACAGTTCTGGCTCTGCCCTGGACCACTGTGTGACTGTGGGCATGATACTACCCTATCTGGGCCCCAGCTTCTCCATTTGTTAATCAGGGCCTTGACCTGGGTCATCTTGGAGGTTCCTTCCAGCCCCAAGACTTGTTAATTCTTTTTTTTTTTTTGCTTTTTTTTTTGGAGGGCAACTGGGGTTAAGTAACTTGCCCAAGGTCACACGGCTAGGTTTTTCTTTGTGTGTGCGTTAAGTGTCTGAGGCCGGATCTGACCTCAAGTCCTTCTGACTCCAGGGCTGACGTTCTACTCACTGCACCACCTAGCCGCCCCTAGACTTGTTAATTCTTAACTTGAGATCCAAGGAGAAATACTGAGGGAATTCTTCTTGCAGTGATAAGCCAGAGAAGTCATCAGAGGCTTGGACTCAGGTTTTCCTGACTCCAGGCCCAGGGCTCTGTGAACTGGGGCAACCCATCTGCCTCCTAGGAGTAGAGTTGAACTTGGAAGCCCCCAGCAGCTGCTATCTGATGGCTTCTGATTCTAACTAACTTGTCCTGATGACTGGATGCTAGGAGTTGATAGTGGGGAGTGAGAGTCAGGCAAATCACCTTACTCCACAGTGCCCTAGGCAACTCCCTGAGATGATACATTTGAGAAAAGGTACCAGCCTGCCTTGTTGAAGAAAATTCCTTACCTTGAGTTCTCTCTATCAATGAAATCACAGAGCTGATTAAAATGAAAGAAACTAAAAATGAGATACTAAACTCACCAAAAGACTGCAACACCCTGTGGCAATATTCCAGCTGCCCTGCCTTAGTTACAGCTTTGGTTGTAGTATCCAAAATTCTACCACTGGGGACTCTTCCATTTTCACACCCAAATGTAACTAGGGGAGGTTGTGACTCAAACCCACTTTAGGAGTGACTCAGGCCCTACTAAGCAATGACCAATACTTGGACTAAGATGGTTTAAGTCACGATTACTCTGGTGTTTCCCAGGTTATAAGACCCCTTCCTCTTGCCAGACCCCTGGTCAGGGAGGGGGGGCATATTGCTACTCATTTAATGGATATTAATCACCCACTGTCTACTCAGTTCTGTATTAGGCTACTAATGTCCAATCTGTCTCCTTTGAGTCTCTGGGCTGTTCCTAGGTCTAATTGCTGTTTTCTGAACTTGTCACCCCATCTTCTACCTTCACACTTCTACACTGACTGTTTCCCATTCCTGGAATGCACTCTCTCTTCCTCTGAGTCTCTTGGGCATCCCCCGATTTATTCCAGGTTCACTTCAGATGTCACACCCTCCAAGAAACCTTTCCTGATTCCTTTCTTTGTTAGAGTTCTACTTCCCCACTCAAATTATTCAGTGGAATGAATGATTTAGAGCAGGAAGGGACCTTGGAAGATGATCCAATCCAAATCTTTTTGCAGAGGGGGACACTGAGCAGGGGAGTGATGTGCCCCAGTCCCATAGGGAGGAAGTGGCTGAACTAGGATTTGAACTCAGGTATCCTTCCCAGTGGAGCCCACTGCTTGCTTTATACATGCTGAGTCTTCCTCTCCTGCTCCTTCCCAGATTCTGGAGGGAGACACCACACTGCCTTCCTTCCCTGGCAGAAGGGAAGTAGAAATGTCATTTTTTTAAGGATGGGGCTGAACTCTCCCTGCTACCCCCACCCCCTGACCTGTCCTCCTGGAAGACAACTGCTCAAAACTCCTGAAGAATTTAGTCCCAATTAAATCCCTCTCATAGTCCTATCAGCATGCACTTTGTTCATCTGGAGTCCTAGGTTCAAGTCTTAGCTGCTGTCTCTAATTTATTTAATATGTAACTTTGGACAATGCCCCAACCCCTCCCCACTGCCAACCTCATGGTCCAGGGCCTATCTGGACAATCTCTGAACCTTTTCCAGTCCTAATGGCCTCTATGCCTTCACTCTGCATCTAAGGCATCACTGCTATCCACCAACTTTTCTTCTCCCAAGCAACTCTCAGGTCACACTTTTAAGGAGTAACTGTTTAACCGAATGCTCCCCCCCCCTTCACCGCCTTCTAGAAAGAACTATTAAGGTTACCTTGATCCTTTGTCTTCCTTTATCTTCTTTGTTGATGAATTGTCCTACTAAGAAATCTGCCAGCTGTGGGTTTACCTAAAGCAGGACTGTCTATCAGACCTCACCAAGAAAGATTTACTTGGACAGCTGAGAGCCTGAGGTGGGGCCATGGAGTGGGGCCATGGGCTGGGGATTAGAAGGTTGTGGTAGGAAAGAACAGACTGGCCAAGATTTCCAGAGCACAGATAACAGGACACATCAATCCCTGCTGGGCTCAAGAGGAATTCTCCCTTGGGTCTAATAATGAAGGAATGATTTTCTGAAAGGGAAACAGCCCAGAACAAGGAAGTTGGAAACTTCCTATAGTGCTTGGTGCAAGGTCAAAGTGAGTCAATGTTGTCATGAGGCAGCCTCCAAAAGCTAAAGTCATCCTGAGTTACATGAAGAGGGCTCAGGTGTGTGGGCCAGCACTGTCCTCTGCCCTGCTCAGACGACATCTGGAGGTGGCACATTTCAGGGAAGACAGGAATAAGCTGGAGTGTTTCAGAGGAAGCTGCTCAGGATGGACGATACCTTATGTGCAATTAAGCCATAATGCAACAATGGGAAGGGTGGTAGAAGGACTTGGAACGTCTGCCTAGGTTCATGGGGGACACACTAGCTGTTCCCATGGTTGGACAGCTGTCGTGTTGGGAGGGGTGCGCTTTGTTCTGCTTGGCCCCAGAGGGCAGAGCCATGTGTAGGAGGGTTTGGATCCAAACTGGAGCTAGAGTCTGATGCTTGGAACTTAGAATTAGGGTCAGAGCCACAGTCAGAGACAGCAAAGAAGCTATTTTAGGCTCAGGATCAGCAAACACTTCCTCGTTAGGATCCTCCAGGTGGTCTCACTTTGGGGTGCAGGTGGTGAGATTGGTGAGACTCCTTGGAGCAGGCAGCCCCCAAGGCCATTGGCCCCTTGGGCCGTATTCCCCAAAGCTTTCCGGCTGGCCTCAGGTCTCCCTTTGCCCAGGCTCTGCTGCCCAGCTCCGATCACCAGCCCTGAGTGCTAGGACAGTGGAAAAAGAAGAAAAAAGGAAGAAACGCTCCTATCAGATGCCAAGCTTGCAGATAACAGGGAGGAAGTTTATTTGGATGAGGAAATCCCTCAGTGTGGTTGAAAATATGCTTGGCATGGTTCCTGAGGAGGAGGGGGGGGTCTTTGCAGGAAGCCTCACTGGCCCTGCCATTGCCATCTTCCCTCGGTGTTAGCTTTGCCTTCCATTGGCTCTCTTATCTACAGGAAACGGTCTCAGGGCTTCTGAATCTGTGGGGTGAGCTCCAGAGTGCACAGGGCCAATGAGTCATTCCTGGGCAAAGGCTCAAGCCCTTGGAGTGTCCATCTATCCAGCTGGCCACCCATCCGTCTGTCTGTCCACCCGTCTGTTGCAGCCCACGGACCCAGCCTGGTCTCTCTGCCAGGGGTTTCCATGGGCTAGGCTCAGGGCCTCCAGGGTGGGCTCGGGCACCAGCTAAAAGTGAAAGTTCTTTGGAAAAATAACAAACAGTGAATTAAAGCCAGAGGGCAATCCCCGAGAGGGCAGGGGGGAGGGATGCACCCCCTGACTAATGCAGGAACTATCCGGCCCTCCTGCCATGACTAAAGCTCTAACAATGTGCATTATTTAATAAGTGAAGGGCCTCAGAGCTGTTGAGGAAGTTGGGCCGGATGTGGCCACCGGGCCCCACTGGGCTGGCCTCTCAGCCATAGGGCCTGGAGGGTAGCTGGGCTGCAGAGTCCATGTGCTGCCACTGCCCCCCCCACCCCACCCCCCACCCCATGCTTAAGCCAGAGGAAGAGCGAGCTATTCTAAGGCTCAGAGGTGGGCTGCTGCTGACCCCAGAGTGGAACTGCTCGGCCAGATGTGCCCTCAGCCTCTAGCAGGAAGAGGCTCATTGGAATGACTGTGTTCACATGGGATAGGCCCATCCCTGCTGCCCAACATGCACCTGGCTCAAGCCTGGCTGGAGCTGCTGCAGCTGCTACACTTCTGAGAGAGGTAGACAGATTATCCATGCATGAATCAATAAAAAGTCTGCCCTGAGCCTGTGCCTAGACTCTAGAGGCCCTTCTCTTGTGCGGTCTGGGATGAAGGCAATCAACAGAACTGATGCATCCTGGGAGGGGCCCAGCTCCTTTCAAGGGACAAGTCAGACCTTTCTTCTAGGATGATCACATAGGATTCTGGGGCCACCGTCAGGCCCCTTTGGGAGCCCACCCCAAGAATGGAGACCCTCTGCCCCTGCTCTGATGCCCAGACTCCCTGAAGCCATCCAAGGAGGAGAGGGTCATGGCTGCAGCCCTGAAGAGCTGGTTGTGAGGAAATCCCGCTCCAGACACTCTCTATGTGACCCAGACCAAGCCAGTCAGTTCTGAGCCTCAGTTTCCTCATCTGCCTCAGGGCTAATAATAGTACCTTCCTCGTTGGGGATTGTGGGAAATCAAATGAGATAATGTCTGTAAATGGTTCTGCTGACCTCAAGGTTTATGGAAATGTTGGCTACTCCTCCTGACTCCTGCCATCCCCTCCCCTTGACCCTGCTCTTAGAGCCTCCAGGCAGGTTCTCCAGGACAGAGATACTGGAGAAGGCTTGGGTTCCAGAGTCTGGAGGCCCATGAAAGCTTGACTTACTTAGCCCACATGCTTGCTGCAAGAGTAGGAGTTTCCAGATTGGTGGCCCCAAATAACCCCAGGGGCAGACTGAGAAGGGGAGGGTGCAGAGGCTAACTACTTCGAGGAAGTCAAGGTCCCTTCTCTGTCTGCCTGTCTCTCAACTTCCACATTTAAGATCCTTCCTTCTCTTTTCAGAGCAGGGATTCCCTTTCTGGCTAGAAACAGCCTCCTCAGCCCAATGGTAGCTAACAATCTCACCCCAACATAGGAAGGAGCCAGGGAAAAACCATGCATTTTACATGAAAACTCAAAAGCCAGCCTTTCAGATGTAACAGGGGCTTTCCCTTGTCTTCTGTGTCCTAGAATTAGGGAGAAAGGAAGCACGGTTCCCACCTTCCCGCAGTTTTCCTTTATCTGTGGTCAGAAGACTTCACCCACTTGCATTCATTGGGTCAGCATTCCCCTGAAAAGAGTGGGCTACACTCAGGGTCAGATGCCTATTGCTTCAAGCGAATCCCCCAATTGCTCATTGTAGATAATTCCTGGGGTCGCTGCTAGAAGGGACCAGCTTGGGCCTCAGTTTCCCCATCTGCAAAAGGAGAGGTTTGGACTAGGTGGCCGTTGAGGTCTCTCAATCTATTATGAGCCTGAGCACCCTCCAGAGCATCTGGAAATGGCAGGGGGGGTGGGAATTCATCTAATAGCACTTAACCTGTTTTGTGTCTCCAATGAGGTGATGATGTACTTTGCAGCCTTAGACACATGTGATGGACACTTAACAGTGTTGTTATTGGTAATTACTATTACTGGGTTGGTTGTTTGTTCAAAATAACATCCTTATGTTGGGGTTAAAAACACAGTGCGTCTGACTGGCTGGTCATATCAATTGGGCTTGAAAGGCTCTACCACCCGTCAGGCAAAAATAGTCCATTTATTATGGACCAATAGTCACTATCACTAACACACTTCAGAGAGCCAGGGTGGAAGAATGAAAGTGCTGGAACCCCGTTAAACCCTGCCTCTGACCCGCCTTTCACAGTCCCAGGCAACTCTGCAAGAAGCTTTGTTAAGGAGGTCTCGATTCTCAAATTATGGAGAATACAGATGTTTCCCTTCAGAATTCCCCTGCACAATGTAAGCTCCCTGAAGGCAGGGTCTTTTTGTTTGTCTCTGGTCAGTCTACCGCTTACTCTGGTGGCTCCTGGAGAATACCTCCAGGCATTTCTATTATGCTTTATTCTTTTCAAAGCTTTGTTTCAGAGGAAAGAGCATTTCCCGGTTCTGGAGCTGGGGGACCTGCATTCTAATTCTGATTCTAATTTCTATATATTGCCCATCTCACCCTGGGCAAGTGATTTCCAATCTCTGGACCTTATTTTCCTCCTTTGTAACATGAAGGGGCTGGACTAGATGGTCTTAGAGGTCCCTTCCATGGTCCTATGACCCACATTCCTAAATGCCCAAATCCTTTCTCCTTGGACATGTTCTAATACCACCAGCAGGGGGCTCTTTGTCCCTGAGTGGGGTCATTCCTTCTGGCCAGTTTTCAGAAATCTGGGGGAGCTCGGAAATGTACAGATGTGCCCTAATACAGACCCAGTAATGCTGTTTCAGCCCCCGTGCATCTGCTGAGATCTGGAACCCTGGAGGCTTCTCTGATTCATGACACATGACCTGTCCAGAGGCAGAACCAAAGATATATCACTTGTTGGGTGGTGTGTGGAGAAATGGCCTTATGTCCCTGACATGTTGAGAGCACCCAAGGAGAAAGTATTATCAGCAGCAAAGTGGCCATTCCAGGCTGGTCACCCAGCTTGTTTCTTCTTTACTGCCTTGCCTTCCCATCAGTCTGTAGACTGATACAGGAAGAGTGCTCCCATCAGCCCCACTGGGGCTCCCCCACCCCCTACCCCACCCCCATGGGGAGCCAAGTCAGAGGTTTCCTGATCTCTGCCTGATGTTAGATGGAGGTGAGGCAAGACCCCAAGTCTACAACTCCTGAAAAGGCCTGGGAGTGAAGGGCTGGATGAAGGGCTACGGACATTCTGCAGAATGAAGAGGGAAGGAGGGATGTGGTTGGGGGTTTTTGTCATCTCGTGGAGTTTCTGAAACTAGAATTCTCTTTCAAGGGTTGGAAAGTGAGGGTGGCTTCACTGAGCCCTTGGTGTCCCCCCAAGATCCTGAGGAGGGAATGTAGCCAGCTTCAGTCCGGGAGAGTGAGGCCAGGGCTGGCTGCACACAGATCCTTGAACAGTGGGACTCCCAACTTTGCATCCAGCTCTGCTCAGGCTTGGCCATGGATTCTGGGGCAGGTCCCTTCATTTCTCTGCCTCTGAAGACCCCTCCATCTCTTAATCTGTGATCAGATGACCCGATATGTCCAGAGCTGTTCAGCCTGAGACAGCCAACTCTACCGAGCAAGACAGAAAAGTGAGCGGACTGAGAATCAGGAGCCCTTGGGGCAAAGCTTTACTTTGTTGTCCTAGTGGACCCATGGGGCAGGGGGGCAGGGTGAAAGGATCCTGGAGTCAGGGGAACTGGGTTTCAATCCTGCCTTTGCCAGTACCTCTTTGTGTGAACATGAGCCTCAATATACACATTTGGAAGTTAATAATAATAGCCAACATTTACAGATTTCCTTAAGGTTTTCCAAGCATCTTTACGAGTGTTAACTCACTTCAGAGTGAGGGGATTGGATTCGATTCCTTCTAAGGCTCCTTCTGCCCCCCACTCCTCCATTCATCTCTGTTATCTCTCTCCAGCCATTTATCTCGTATCTGTTCTTTTATCTCTCTCTCTCTCATTTATGCATCATCCTCTAGCTCCAGCCATCTGCAATCTTTTCACTGATCTCTCTATCTCTTTCTCTTTGTCTCTCTGCCATCTCTTCTGCTTATGATTCTTCTTGTCCCAGGGTCTCAATGGCTTCATCTGTAAAAGAGACTTGATGGCACCCCACAAGCCTTCAGACCAGAGCCCAGCCCCTCTGCCTGCACTCCTGGGTCTGGGAAGGTGCCGGCTCTGGGCAGGGGCATCGTAGTTACTGCTAAAGAGCCAGTGGGCGCTACAACATAGGAGGGCCCCTCCTGCAGCAAGCAAGCGTTTGCTTCTGACTTTACCAAGCCCACATTTTATTTCCCTCCCCTCCCCCCTTGACCTCTTAGCCCAGGCTGCTGACAGGACTTAAGGACTGAGGAGGGCCGGCTTCGGGCAGGTAGGAAGAAGTTTGGACAGCTGCATGGCTGGCCTCCTGCTTCCAGGGCCACTTGGCCTTGAACTCAGCTAAGCTGAAGTGGAGACCTGGGGCTGGTCAGCAGCAGTAACAGGGAGGAAATTCTCCTCATTCTTCCTGCGGGCTCCCCCTCTTCTGTCCCCGTGCAGCTGGACTCTGGGGCCAGGGGGAGAGAAGCAGGACTTTCTCAGCCCTGGGGGGTCTGGGCAGGCACAGTCTGCATGATTGCAGCATTGCATTGCCTGCTCCAGCCTGGCCAGGAGGGCTGCGGGCTGCGAGGGGCCCTGCTGCCTCACACTTCATTAGCATGAACAGACAGCTCCTGCAAGTCCCCAAAGACAGCTGCTTCTGTACCCGAGAGGCCAGGGACGCTGGTGGCCAGATCCCAAATGCCGTCAGGGTCACCCACAGGGGGAAATCCTCCTCCCTCTTTGGGCTGCAAAGAGTGACTTAAAAGATGGGCCAGTTTCATAGAAACCCAAGAAAGAAAAGATAGAACAAAGCTCCTCCACCAAGAGCCCAACAGTGGGGGCACAAAAGCCCCGGCAGGGCATTTAATCCAGTCTGTACACCGTTAGATGCTCTGCGGTCTCACAAGCACACACATGCACACGTGCATGTGTGTATGTATGTGTGCATGGATGAGACACATATACATATGTAGGTGTGTATAGACAATCATATATGTGTGTATGTCCAGACCTGTGATTTCATGGGTAGCAGGTACTTCCAGTTTAGAATCTCTCCCCATCAATGAAGATAGCAACTCTTCTGCAACCAAAAAGAGTCTTAGAGCAGGGGAACTAAACTTTGTTTATGTCCTGGACTCCTGGGACAGCCTGGTGAAGCCCAGGGCTCTTTCTCAGTCACATTTTTTAAGCACATAGGACTATAATGAACCAAAGCCCTTAAAGGAGAGTTATCTACACAGTAAGAGAAAAAAAAGGGAACGGTGAAGACGTTAAGCTAAGAAATTGAGGGACTTCATGCAGGGTGAGCCAGCCAACCTATGTCAAAGGTGAGATGTTAACCCAGATCTTGGTGAGTCGGAGGCTGGGTCTCTGTGTACTCTTTCAGGGTGCTTCCAAGCATCTGGGAGGCATGAATTAACAAGACCGAATGTGGAAAGCCCTTTTCAAACCTTAAGTCAGGGCAGAAATGCCAGGTATTACCCCTATTGCCACCTCCCTCCTCATCACCTTGGCCTGTATTGGGGGCCAGTGCGGTGGGCTTTGCCCCCACCACCCGGGCACAGAGGGATTCCTCTGACTCCAGGACTTTCTTGGGCTTGAATGTTACCTTTGTACCTTGCCCATCACAGGGCCAGGGACACTGTGGGTCTAGTTATCAGCTGCTGGGAAATAAACATTTTATAAGCCGCTGGTCTTGATCATGAGAACAAATGGTCCTTTCATTGGATTTCTGGAAACGTAAAGTGCGCCTTTGCAAGTGAGCAGATTAAATTGTGTGCGTCTGGGAGACAGCCTATAGACAGGCCCAGCTTCAAAGTCAGAAGGCCCCTGAGTCAGAGGAAGGTTCAATTCATTTGTCAGGGCCCCGAAAACAGATGATTTCAATCAGCAGAGGGGGGGGGGGGAGGAAAAAAAAATGACTTCATGGCCACGGTTTCCTGAAAAAGACAGCGTTTGCCTTCTAGTGCAGAAGCAGGGGGCTTCTGGAATTTGACTGGACCCCAGCCCCCAGCCCCATCTAAAAACCCCTCTAGGGAGGAGGGAGAGTGCGGATTTCCTGGGGGAGGGTAGACTGGGCCAGTGTTGGGAACTCTGCTGGGCCACAATGGAAGGCCTTGATAGAAAGAAAGTGATAACACACAATCCCCTCCCCACCCCCTTCCCTTGCCTCCCCTCCCATACCCTCCTCCCTCCTCTTCCCCACAGACCCCCCCCCCCCATCCCACTTCCTCTTCTTAAGCAAAACAGAGCCGTGCTGGCTTTCATGAATGGTCAAGCTTCCCAGGGCATGGATTGGCTGGGCCATTGGTGGCCTGGGCCAATCAGAGCCCTCGGATCCAGCTGGAGGCTGTGTGTGGGGCCTCTGTCTCTGCCCGTGAATGATTTTGCCTCGGTCTCATACCTTGCTGAACCTCCCTCTCCCTTAAGGAGGAAGCCACGTGATTCTTTTCCCCTTTTTTTTCCACCAGACCATATGAGGGTTCGGGCATAATCGTGCCATTCTTAGCTGTGGCCAGGCTTCCTGACAATGGCCCACAGCCTTCCTTCCTTGGGTCCGTGTTGACTTTTAGGATCTCATGACAGAAAGAGAGCTTGGTGGCTGGGAAGGCATTTCTGTGCACAGGCTGGGGGCTCCAGTTCCAGGGGCACAAAGGAAAGGAGGCCCAGAGATGCCCATCGGTCCTTACCAAACCACTTGGCTTTGCACATGTCAGCCTAGCTCTTCTTTAAAAATTATTTTTATTTACTTTGTGCTTCCCAATTAGATGCAAAAACTTTTAACAATCATTTTTGGAACTTTTCAAGTCCCCAGTTCCCTCCTTGAGAAGGCAAGCATTTTGATTTCGATTCTACACGTAAAGTCATCCAAAACGTATTTCCACATTAGCCATATTGCAAAAGAAGCCACAAACAAAATAAAACAATAAAAATAAAGTTTAGAAAAATCTGCTTCGATCTGCATGCAGACTCCATCAGCTCTCTCTCTCTCTCTCTCTCTCTCTCTCTCTCTCTCTCTCTCTCTCTCTGGAGTGGGCTAGCATTTTCCGTCGTGGGGCCTTGGAATTGTCTGGGATCATTGTCTTGGCCAAGACTTTCACTGATGCACTTGGATTGCTGTGACGGTGTTCGCCCGGCCCTGATGGGCACTGCCCACCTGTTGCCTCTGCTGAACTTTTCCTGGACCATCTGAGGGCTTGGGCGGGGAAGAAAGTGAATCTGCCATTGGTCTTGTAGGGGTGGGCTGGCTTGGCTTAGCTTGGGTTTGCTGATGTAGCCAGGAGGAGGGTGGCTTAGGAACAGCCACTTCCCTCACTCCTGGAAGAACGGGGTCAACGATTACTTCCCATTCATGCAAGGTTGTTGCTTTTAGCTACATTTATTCAATCTGAGTCCCATACATTGTGTCTACCATAAAGCTAGTGGGTGAGGGGATACACTGTATCATACACTATATGACAAAAGCAAGTGGAATTCCTACTCTTAGGAGGAATTCATTAAGAGCTGAACACAGAGGGAGATCAGGTCCGCTGAAGCTGGGCTTGCACCACATCTAAGTCTCCAAGGAAGCTAAGGACCCTGAGTCACCAAAAAGCACTTGGGTAAGTCACATCACCTCTGCTTGACTCAGTTTACACATCTGAAAAATGAAGGGCTTTGAACTCAATGGCCAATCACAGCTCTCAATCTATAATGCTGTAAGAAAAAACAAACTACAGTATGTAGAGGGATGTGGAGGAACATGACCACCTGTCAGAGGTAGCCCTTCAACTGAGCCTTGCAACAGCAGGACACGAGAAGGAAGAGCATAGTAGGCACTGAGGAGAAAGTCTGCAAAGGCATGGAGATCAGAGATGAGTAATCATGTCCAGTAAAAAACAAAACAAAACAAAACAAACAAACAAACAAAACACCAGACATGGTGGTGAATTAGTCTGGAACAGAAAATATGTTAAGGGGGGGTAATGGGAGATCAGTTAGGAAAGACAGCTTGGAGCCTGAAGGTGAAGAACTAGGGGAGTTTGTATTTCATCCTGGAGGTAATAGGCAGTTACTGAAACTTCTTGAGCAAGTGAATGCTGCAGTCAGAAACATGCCCTGGGAGCACATTGGTTTGTGCATCAGTGCAGATGTGCAGGATTGCACTCCCTGAGGTGACCTGCTAAAAGCACTGAGTCATCTGACTATCCACTCTATCATGGATGGGAACACCAGCCATGCATGATGAATTTAGTGCTGACCTGGCAGGATGTGAAACTGTAACCTATGTGTGGTTAGAAGAAGATTACAAGATTGGACAGGGGTCCCCAATGAAGACCATTATCTCCCCCAACCACCCCAAATTGCTAATGTTTCTAGTATCCCTAGGGGATTTCTCCTTTTTCCAATATAACTAAATTTTTAGGTACAATGGAGAAAGCCCTGACTCTGAAGTCAAAAGACTCAGTTTCAAATCCTGTCTCTGACACCTTTTACCCATGTGATCAAGGATGTGTCTGTAAAGGGAAAGTGTGGTCCTTGATGACTTCTGAGATCTCTCCCAGCTCCAGATCTGGGATCTGACTTTTTGATTTGTGTTTCTAAGCAAGGAGATGAGAGGGCATCCACCAAAGAGGAGACTGAAGGCACACAGAGTGTACACTGAGTGTAGAGGGGACTCTCCCAGGAAACGGGGGTCAGATTTCCAATAGAAGACCATAGGAGCATAGGCTTAGGGAGCTCCAAAAGCTCTTTGCCTTTAGGGTGTCCTGGACCCCTTTGGAAACCATTGGGCACTTTCTCAGAATCATGTTTTTGAATTTATAAAATAAAGTCAAGTCAACATGCATTTATTAAGTGTCTACCATGTACCAGGCACTGTGCTAGACATAGGAGACATACACATACACCCAGCAAAAACAGTCCTTACCCTTCAGGAGCTCAAGGTCTAATGGGGGAAACGACGGGAAACTGCTATCTACCAACAAGCTATGGACTAACATTAAGGAGTGGGAAAGTCTTCTTCTAAAAGGTGGGATTTAAGCTGAGACTTGGAGGAAGCTAAGGAGATGGTAGGATAAGGAAAGAAAGCATTCCTGGCATGAGGTACAGGCCAGTGCAAATGCCTGGAGTCTGGAGATGGAGTGTCTTAGGCAAGAAAAAAACAGGATTGCCAAGGAAACAAATTGTATTGAAAGGCAGTTATCAAGATATTAAAAAAAATAAACTCAAAGACCCTAAAGTTAAGAACTCCTTTTCTAGGGGTGGCTAGGTGTGGTGCAGTGAAGTAAGAGAGATGACCCTGTTCCAGCCTCAGAAAATGAGCACCCACAAATAAAAAATAACTAGGCTTGTAACCTTGAGCTATTTAACCCCAATAGCTTTTAAAAAAAAGACTTATCTAGTCCAACATTTCATTTTGTGACTGAGAAAACTGAGACCAGTGGAGGCTGGCTTTCATGTAGGTAGCAGAGTTTGAATCTAGGTCTTCTGTACATTTTCTTGTCTTCCCTCCTTGGTCCTGGAGAGCAGGGCTGGGAATGAGGGAGGGAAATTTAAGAGAGGCAGATAGAAGCCTGATAGCAGAAAGGCCTTTCTGACTAGGAGAATTATCCCAGAGAGGGATGGACTAGGGCCTCAGGGAAGCAATGACTTTGCCGATGCTAAAGGTGACCAGGTGGAGGCTAGGTGAAGTCCCCTCTGCTACTCCAAGTCCATGATTCTATGAATATAACCTTGCTCATGAGATGGGGAGCCCTAGCCTCCAGCTAAGACACAGAAGTTGATAAGGGGCAACTGGCCCCAGAATTTGGCTCTAAAGGCAGGATGGGCTAAGGGACCTCCAGCACCCAGGCTCCCAAGCACAACCCAGGGCTGGCTTGGCTTATCCAGGTTTCTTTGGGGCTGAGGGCCCTCAGGATTGAAGAAGGTGGGAGGTGAGGGGGGAGAGAGAACAAGAGAGCCAGGAGCCCATTTGCGATTCCCAGCAGAAGCCTCATGGATCGAATGGGGTAAGATCCCAAAGAGAGGCTGGCATCGGAGGCTCGGGCCTCCCTCCCCGGGATCAGAAGCCTCTAGCACTTTGGCACCAATCTGGGGAGCCTGTGAGGGGGGTGGGGAGAAAAGAAAGTGGGGCTGGGGAGCACAGAATCTCATTACTCTCGAAGGCCTGAGGCAAAACTTCAGATCTGACAAAGAAAACCCTTTCTTTGCATCATCCTGTGTAATTACAACTCCTTAATTGCGAGGATATTTCTAACAGTAGCTGAGCTGTCTAGGGCAAGTAGCCAGGACAGCTGCAGGTGTCAATTCCTGTAGTCTGATGGACTCTACACATGCCAAGAGAAACAGAGCTGGAGCAATGGGTTGTGTTCAAAAGTGAGGCCCCAAAACATGTTCACCAGACAGCGCCTTCGATCTGTGGGGGGAGAAGCGGTGGGAGGACCAGGGGGCAGAGACTCCTGGCCATCCAGCCAAGGCTGACATTTCTGCCAGGCTTTTGCTCCAGCAATCACTGTGTTTTAGGGAAAGTCAGTGTGGTGTAGAGCAGTAAGCAGAAAGAAAGAGCAGGGTGCGAATTCTGCTGGATCACAACCCGACAAGCGTTTCTGAGCCTCAATGACTGCCCCACAGCAAGCACTGTTAAAAAGGCTCCTTGACTGACTGACTGACCTCAAGCAAATGAGATCAGCCTCCATGCTTTGGGGAAAGCTCAGCTTCCTGGTGCGGCCATTTGCCATTCAGAGTCATCTAATAGACAGACTGTTATTGGAGAGATGGGGAAACTGAGGCCCATAGCAGGGAAGTGACTTCATCAAGGTAATGCAGGAAATGAAAGAGCAAGGATTTGGATCCAGATTCCCTGACTCCAATACTTCGTTCTATTCCCTATAATATGGAATCAATCTACAGGCAGTTTGGGGTTCTGACCATGGTCCGTCCAGTCCTTGTACTTGAGACATGAATTAAAGAGTGGAAACAGAGCGGAGCTCAGCACTGCAGGCTGCTGAGCAGGAAGGCTTGGGGATCGAGGGGCCAGCATGAGCTTTCATGTTCTGTTATACAGATAGGGAAGTCAAAGGGCTTCCATTGGTGCCAGACACCATACTGGCTTGGACCCCCTCACACTAGCTGGCCTGTCAGCAGAGAGTCCAGAGAACTGCAGAGTAGAGGTCATGCAATAGACACAGAAATGGGATTTTTCCCAACCTAATATCCTTCCTTCTTTCCTTTCTTCTTTCCTTCCTTCCTTCCTTTCTTCCTTCCTTCCTTCCTTCCTTCTTCCCTTCCTCCCTCCCTTCCTCCCTCCCTTCCTCCTTCCTTCCTTTGTTCCTTCTTTCCTTCCTTCATCTTTCTTTCTTTCTTTCTTTCTTTCTTTCTTTCTTTCTTTCTTTCTTTCTTTCTTTCTTTTTCTTTCTTTCTTTCTTTCTTTCTTTCTTTCCTTTCTTTCTTTCTTTCTTTCTTTCTTTCTTTCTTTCTTTCTTTCTTTCTTTCTTTCTCTTCATTATCCATCCATCCATTCATCTGTCTATCTATCTATCTATCTATCTATCTATCTATCCATCTATCTATCTACTTATCCATCTGTCTATTGTCTTTAGATGAAAGGAATTTTGATGGGAATTGGGAAGGTGGGGTAGATAGAACCATCACCAATGAGTGGACCATTTTTCCAGAGCAGCAACATACCATGGACTAGAAGTAATGTTCACCCTAGTTCATTCTCTTCAAAACCTTGTAGTCTCTTGTCCTGAGCTTAGAGATGTGACCTGGAGGCATCCCGTCCCCCTCAGCTAGCTGCTGCCTTTTTTGTGTGTTGGTGCTAAAGGCCAAGTTGTTCTGTTTGGGTCTTGGAGGGAAGGCCAGGGTTCTACCAAGGGCTGAATCATATTGGAATCCATACTTGAGAGTCTCTTGGAGGAGTGGAAAAGGTGATTCCTCCACATCCTCCTAATACAGATAGGAATCTGCTCTCTGTGCATCTGGGGCACTGGGTAGTCAAACGTCACCAGTATCGATGTATCTGAAAATCACAGCTAATCCCTTTCCTTTCTCGGGAGCCCATTGGAAACCAAACCCATAATATGCTCATTGTTCTGGAATAATATGAAATTCTAGGGGAAAGGATTCAGTGACAGAGCTTGAGGCCAGGAAGCCTTTTTTCTTGGCCTCTGGCATGGAGTCTCTAGGTGATGGCAGGTGTGAGTCATTGTTCCCTCAGTTTGTGCTCCATGACAGTGGAGCCATCCAGACAGATCTGATCCTGCAAAGGTTGCTTCTTGTCACTGGGCAGGGGCATTGCTCCTGTCTGTCTGCTCCCGCTGGAGGGGTCGTACCTTGTCTCGGACCTCAGGAGGACATGGCCAGTCTCCTCTGCCCGGAGGGGGCTTCACAGCCTGGCTCTTTCTGCTTTTCCAGGCTTGTCCTTGACTCTCCTTTATAAGCCACTGACTCTGACCTTGCTGTTACACAGACACACACTCACTCACACACACTCACAACACACTCACACTCACACACTCTCACATACACAACACACACACACTGACACACTCACACTCACAATACACTCACACACTCACACTCTCTCACACACACACCCCACACCTCCTGTTGGCTGTCCTCTGCTCCTGGGCTCATCTCCCTCCTCATCTACACCCCTAGACTTCCTGGTTTACTTCAAGGTTCAGCTGGTATCCCCCTCCTACAGGTGTCCAGCCCTCCATCACTCCCCCCTAGCACTAGTGCCTAGTGCCTTCCTACCTGGGATCACCTCCATGCTCCGGTATCCCCAGCACTCAGCACCATGCCTGGCACATAGTAGGCACATTATATATGTTGATTGCTGGCTCGTTTATTTACAGAGCTCTTTGCACCCTGTCTCCCTCATTGGACCAGCAGCTCCTGAGGATCACGAGCCCTGTTTTTGCCTTTCTGCATGTGCCTGCACACAGTCTGGAGCCTGGCACATGGTGATGGCTCAGTGCTTGCTTCTTGACTCTCAGCTTGACTTTGAAATCTAGAGGCTTTGTCTCTGGCTTTGCAGGAAACAATCTTGGATTTAGATGAGGGGGATCCAGGTTCAAATGTGTGTCTACTCCCTGGTGGCTTTAGCCGAGTCACTTCTGGGAGGCTGGGCAGCTCAGTGAGTGAAGCACCGGCTCTGGAGTCAGGAGGACCTGAGCTCAAATCCAGCCCCAGACACTTAACACTTACTAGCTGTGTGACCTTGGGCAAGTCACTTAACCCCAACTGCCCCTTCAAAAAGCAGGAGTTGGGTTGGGCAGCCTCCAAAGTGCCCTCATCTCCAAATTGTTGGTCCTGAGATCCTGTTTCCTCAATCAGACTGTAAGCTGGTCAAGAGCAGAGCCCATGTCAGCTCAAGCATCCCTCACTCACTCACACACACTGACTGAGGCACCAGTGATCAGTATTTAGGGCTTTGTTCTCTATGTTTTGTATGCTGGGGTGTAAGCTCCTTGAGGGCAGGAACCGGTTTGCTCTTTTATTTTTAATTTATTTTTACCCTGCAATGCTTAGCACAGGGCCTGGAATTAACTGCTCATTAAACCATCCATTCATTCATTGATTCACTTACTCCACACTCATAGATATCTACACTGTCTCCTCTAATAGGATGTAGGCTTCTTGAGGGCAGGGACTGTTCTGGTCTGTCCTGGTGTCCTCAGGACCAGATAGAGTGGCTGATCAGCAGAGGGCTGGACCGTGACTACCCAAAGTCCTCCTGGTAACAGGGACACAACCAAGGCTCTCAAAGGCTCTTCTACAGGAGCTGAATCTCTGGCAGGACCTACCAGGTTTGAGAACAGTGAGCTAACTGCTGTTGCAGGGCTACAAGTACAGACCCGCAGGCTGGTGATGTCTTCCTTCCTCCCTCCCTCCCTCCCTTCCTCCCTCCCTCCCTTCCTTCCTTCCTTCCTTCCTTCCTTCCTTCCTTCCTTCCTTCCTTCCTTCCTTCCTTCCTCCCTCTCTCCCTCCCTTCCTTCTTCCCTCCTTCCCTCCCTCCCTCCCTCCCTTCCTTCCTTCCTTCCTTCCTTCCTTCCTCCCTCTCTCCCTCCCTCCCTTCTTCCCTCCTTCCCTCCCCCCTCCCTCCCTCCCTTCCTTCCTTCCTTCCTTCCTCCCTCTCTCCCTCCCTTCCTTCTTCCCTCCTTCCCTCCTCCCTTCCTTTCTTCTTCTTTCCTCCTTTCTTTCTCTCTCATCCTTTCTTTCTCTTCTCCTCCTTCCCCTCCCCTCCTACTTTTTCTCTCCTTCCTCCTCCTCCAGTCCAGAAGAGGATAACAGCAGTGCTGTGGCACACTGCACATGACTTTTCAGGGCAAGGGGGTGGGGTGCTGCTGCTGCTGCAGGTGAGGTGGGTAAGAACCAGAAAGTCCTAGAATCTATCAACCAGTCACTAGGCACTAGTTAAGTGCCTACTGTGTGCCAAGCACTATGTTTGGCCCTGGAGACCCAAGGACAAAATGAAACAGCTCCATCTTTAGGGAGCTTAGGAGAAGGAACCCTGGGCATCATCTGGTCTAACCCACTCCATTTCTAGAAGAGGAAGCTGAAGGCAGAGGGACAGCAGACCCTAGTTGGGGGTCACAGGGTTACTAAGTGGTAGGACTGCAATTGGAACTTGGGTCTCAAGATTCATCACTCCCTCCCTGGCCACCGTGATGCCCTTTGCTTCCTTGGGCCAGAAGCTGGATGAAATGGGGAGGGGCATGGGGTTGCTGAGTGGACTCAAACATGATGTAGCCTCCAAGTTGGAGGCAGGAAGCCCCCTGCAGTTGGGGAGGAAGGAGATGAGGAGGAGACAGGAAAAAGAGGAGGGGGCTCTTTCTGGTCCAGGAACAGATTAGGGTGCAAAGTATGGAATGAAGGCAACTAAGTCAACAGCATGGTGGGATATGGGAGCTGAGAGGCAACTGTAGTCTTGGGATGGTCTCCTAGAGGATCCTCGAGACAGTTTAAAGACTTTCACAGAGAATGTCCCATGAAATCTGGTTTGTTTCTTTAGTCTCATTTCAAAAGAAACAAGCCAGCCTCATTGGGGAAGTAGGTTTCCCAAATCGTTCTCCATCCTCATGAGGAATAGTAGTGGGACTCAGGAAGGCTGATGCTATTGGCATGTCTTATGCTGGTCCCTAGGCCCCCTTTCTCTCTCTGAGACTGGTCCATGTGGGTCGGCCAAGCCTCTCTGTTCTCCCTGTGCTTTCACCTGCTGTCTCCCTGGGCCTGGGATATTGAAGGCCCTAAACAGGCATGGAATGTTCCTTGGGCCATTTGTTCTCTGGACAATAGGAGAAGGGCAGGCTTGTTTACTGAAATGTTCCAAAGCTCAGGACTTCCAGGAGGTCCCGGCTATTGGCCATAGAGCAAATTGTCTGCTGTACCTAATCAGTGAATGAGAGGAGACAGCAGCTCCTAATTTCTGAAAAGAATGAGCCATTTCCTCACTTGGCTGGCCAGGCTGAGACGGGGCACAATGGGCTCAGGAGATGGGTCAGGGAGCTACTCAGCCCTGGATTGATTCCACGTGGCCTGGAACCTGGGGAAGGATATTTGGCAAACTTTCATCCCGGGCTCAGGGTCCCTTCCAAGTCCCAGTGTTGACACAAGTAAATTGGGTGCCTCTTGGCTGAGTTTTAGTTAGAACTCCCCCCAAAGAACTCCCTTTATAGTACTCAGGCACAGAGCTACAACTAGGGTGGGGTGATTGGAGCATAGCCCAGGTCACCAGTATTTAGAAGGTGCTGACAGTACTTCTATTCCTCCTTCAGTGGAGCAATGATAGAGATTAGCACTAATAATGAATTAGGAGAGGAAGCTTGATGTGGTAGCCTCCTCCGATGACTGCTTCCACTCTGTGCCCTCCCTCTGCCTCGCCCAGCTCAGATGTCTCAGAATCTCTGCTTTTCCTTTGCGAGTCCATATCCTGGGACTTCAATCTACCCCAATAGGATTCTGGGTTTTGGGCTTTCTCTCTAGGTTCCTCAATACAACTGGGTCTTAAAAAGTTGAAGGAGGGTGTGTTTTCTGCTTCAGGTTCATCTTACAAAATTCACCCTGGCCGCCATGTCTGGTGGTAGCTCCAAAGATCTGAGCTAGGGAAGCTACAGTGACCTTGGCATCTGCCTTACCTGAGCTAATAGTCAAATGTAAGCCTAGGGCCTAGTGTAGGAATGGGCGCAGTCATCATAACCTAGATAAGAGGGGATCACTCCTTCCCCAGGTTCTCTGAATCAGAATCTCCCTCCCCTTGGCTAAACCCTCTATTCCATAGTCATCACATGTATACGTATGGACATGCTGTGCCCATCAGCCCATGTGTGCATTTCATGATCTCTGATGGGACACTACTGTACCTTCCTGATCATCCCTTGTGGGGAGGTGTTAAGGATTCTGGCATCCTCAGTACCCTTTGGAATCTGAGGGTTCTGGTCTTCCAGAATGTCAGAGCTGGAAGGGACCTTCACCAATTGACAGTCTCTCTAGCTCTTCCTCCTTCTAAGGGGAGGAGGAAAAAGAAGAGGAGGAAGAGGAAGGGGAGGAGGAGACACCCAGGCTGGTCTATCTGTGTTTGCACCACCAAAGTCCAGCAGAGTGCAGAGCACACAGTAGGTGCTTACGATGCTTAGAATCAAGACTGGCCATTTTGTCCAACCCCCTTCATCACAACTGGGGAAACTGAGGCCCAGAGAGGGGGAAGGACTTGACCAAAGCCTCATAGAGGGGGAAGCTGGAGACCTAGAATTGTGGGATTGGGTGAATCACTTTCCCCCACATCAGGGGGCCTGCCTAGGACTCAAGCCTGCTCCATGGGCCTGCCCCAGGGTGGTTCCTACTGGGTGCTGGGATCTCTATTTCAGGGCAGCTCTGTTTGGAAAGGGAGTCACCTGGCCTGCCAGAGATGTCCCAGCTCTTTGGGACAGATGCAGTGCCAGAGCCTGGAGCCTGGAGGACATTCAGGGCCACCTCTGCTGGGCCTGATTCTGTTCCTCCTCTCCCCACTCTTTTCCAGGCCCTTGGACCCTCTCACTCCCCATTCTCCTGCATCTGTGGTTGTTCCCTGGCCCACCAACCTCCCTCCTTCAAACGGGTCTTCTCCTGGGAGGGAGCAGCTTTTATCCTGCCATTTAGACTCTAGTGTGGATGAGTTTATGGGTGGCAGAAAAGTAGGGCTGAGGATTTGAAAGGGGGAAAGGTAGAGTCATTGGAAGTTAGGGGTTCTCGATTTCACATTTATGCATGGGGTCAGATAGTAATATTTAAAAAAATGAAAAAGATGGTCTTTCCACCAATTTGAGACTATCAAGGTCTCCTAGGGGGCTGCAACCTTGGGGAGGGTGTGAGGGTACAAAGGCCAGCCTGGGACCCCCACTCTGTCTCCACTTCAGTCTTATCTGAGGCCCAGAGCAGCAGTGGCCTCCAGGAGCCTGTGGGAGCCAGCTCAGACCCCAGAGAGGCTCCAGGCACTGACTTCTCTCTCCTTGGAGCAGGTTGAGGATTGGGAGTACCCTTATGAGAGCTAAATCTTAGGGGGCCCCAGTCCCAGAAGAAACCCTCCCACCTCTGCCTTTGTAAGCAGCCCCACTGACCAAAGCCCAAGGTTCTGATCTGAGATTCTCAAATAACTCTGTGTGTGTCTCCTCCCTTCCCCTGCCCCTGCAGAGTGCCCCTCTCTCAATGAGAAAGTAAGCCTCTGAGGCTCTTTGGAAACATTTTAAAGCCAAGGGAGGGAGGGAGGAAAGGCCCTAGCCCTCCTGGAATCCCAGGGCCAGAGCCCCTCCACATTATTTCAGCGGTTAATTAGCAATGAATGCCTTCCTTTGGGAATTGGGTGAAGGGGGATAAAAGAGGAAGACTGGAAGACAGACATAACAAGCCAGGGTTGGGGGGAGGAGGGGAGGCGGGGCAGAGGGGGATGGGGGCCGAATGGGTGGCTTATCAAATTCCAGGAATACCAGGCCCCAGGGAGGAAGGGAGAGAGGGAGGGAGGTGATGCTCAGATCTGGCCTGCCCTGCCCTGGCCTTCCCCTGCCGGCTAGGGGGTGAGGACTGCGGTGGGAGCAGGCAGGGAATCTATTTGTTGACACCTGTTTGAAAGGCCGGGAAGGAGGGAGGCCTGCAATCTGGCCCTCAGAGCATACCCTTGGAAAGGTGGTCTCAGGGAGGCCTCCGTGTAGACAGTAAGCAGTCAGAGCTTTCTGGGTACACATTTGTCCCAAATACGGAAGCTGCAGCCAGAGACCCTGGCTAGGCCTAGAGGGCACCAGACTGGGGGCACATATATGTGGGGATTGGGGGGGCATAGAATAAATGAATGAATGAACTAACAATGCATGAATGAAAAGACATTTCTCAAGGCCTTGCTAAGCCCCAGCTGTCAAAAGTGCTGGGGAGAAAAATAGACATTTGGGGAGTCCCTACCCTCAAGGGGCTTATACTCTAATGGGAGGAAAAAACCAATGTGGGACATGGTAGGGGGCAGGATGTGAAAGAGACCAAAGGAGAACATATTGATGAGATGCAAGGGCAGAATGCATGGGAACCCAGCCCATTGTCTAGATACTTCTGAGGACAGTAAAGCCTCTACCAAGACCAGGGGCCAGGACAGAGAGTTATCTCAGGATGTCTTTGCCCAGGGAGTGCTGGGTCTCAGAAATGGTTCTGGAGCCCAGTTATCCCAAGCACAACCCTATGATTAAGGGAAGGCTGCAGAGAATTCCTAGTGCAGATGGAGGACTTCTAGGAGAACCTGGGCAGGGCCTGAGAAGGTGGGAAAAACAGGGTTGTCATGTATTTGGAAAAGTCCTCAGAGGCCAGCAATTAATAGGCTTCCTTTTACAGAGTGGGAAACTGAGGCCCAAAGAGAGGAAGGTGACAGGTTGTAATGACAAACTCATCCCACTATACCATGGGCTGGTGCCATTGAAGTATTGAATTTTATCCAAATCCATGGGACAGAAAGCCAAGAGGCAGGGTTCCTGACTTCCCCTGGGGGTTGGTGGTCTTTGGGTACCATAGGCTCACGATGCTGACGAACTCAGTTTCCCTAAATGGTGCCTAATGGAAGATGTCCTTCGCCTTCATGCTCCCAGCATCAGTTGGCCTTGAGGACCTGTGAAGTCTCTTTCACAGCTGTTTCTGTGACCCCTGACTAACTCAGTGGTCATGTCTAAGCCACAGCAGCCATAGAAAGAAAACCAAAAGGAAGAGTGAGAAACCCAGGTCAGTCAAAGGGAGAATCCTCCTTTTCAGACCCAGGATAGCTGCCCATCTGTAAAATGAGGGAATGATGCCAACTGCAGCTTGAGGGTCCCTTAGGTTCCGCCCATCCCCCATCTGCAGCCCTCCTGGCTACAGACATGGCTCTTGATGAAGGAGGTGAAGGCCTCTGGAGCTCTTCACTAGCTATCAGTCTTCCCCTTTGGATCGACTTCATTTCTCCCTCCAGGTTGGAGGCCGGGCTCGGTGATCATCCCCCACCCCTACTGCCAGGGACGGGGAGGGGTCCTTCCAGGTACACTCTGCTGGGCCATGAAGGTTCCATTGTCAGTATTACCCCAAATACAGAGCCCCCACTTCTGGGAAGCATCCACTCTGACTCAGACCTCATCAACACTCTCCCACCACCTCTGTCAGTCTCAGCCCTGGATGAGAAAGGCCAGCCAAGGCTAGCCAAGACAGGCCACCAACCATAAGGCCAAAGAGACTGGCTTACAGTTTGTCCATTTCCTCCCAATTAATGGACTCCTTCTCCACAGTCTTTAAACCCGGGCAACACCCCGAAGGTTAAAAACAAACCCGCGGGCTGTGCAAATGAATGTTTAACAATGGGCTCTCAGAAATGCACAAATAAGGGAGGAACCTGCATTAGTAACACTTTCTCCAATCAATTCTTAAGTGTAAGCAATCAACAAACTAGCAAATCAGCCCTAATTTGGGAAGCTTGCTCACTTCCAAGGTGTGATTGTTCATGCTGAAGATTTAACAATCGCCTCCCACCACACCGGCTACTTAGGCCTAGGGTTTCAGGAATACCCAAAACACACATCCCGTGCCTTGTGGGGATGGAAGGAGTTGCTAGCAGCAGAAGAGGGGTCTGTAATTCTATGTGTTTTGTTATGCGGTTTAGAACACGGTTCTGAGAAGGGGTCCCGAGGCTTCTTCAGACGGACTGGCCAAGGGTCCCAGGACCCCAAAAGGGTTACAAAACCCTGTGTCAGCAGGCCCAGGAAAGGCTCCTGCCTTTCCTCTGGACTTGACATGTGCCTTGTGCTTCCGAGAGCTGGAATTCTAGGCATGGGGGCAGTCAGTGCAAGGGGACATTCCATGCTTCAGGCTTGTGAAGTGCTTCGCCTGCATCATCTCATCTGAGCCCGTGCGGTAGGTTCGTTGCTGCCCCCATTTCACAGATCAGGACACAGGCAGAGGTGAAGCTACTTGCCCAGGGTCACACAGTGAGTATTCTGGGACAGCTCAGCATTTCTCCTAGATGCCTCCTATTCTCCCTGAAACAGAACTTCTTCCAAGGCCGGCTCTGCACCAGGCTGCAGGCAAGGCCCTGGGGCTGTGGGGAGGGGAGGATGGGGAGAGGCTCCCAGCACAGGGACTTGGGGGCTTAGAGGCAAGCCGGATGGGTCCTGGGCAGTGAGCCTCTTCATTTTAGTCCTGGGGCAGTGGAGTATAATGGTTAGCCCTCTGCTTCAGGTTGGGGCCTCCAGCAGGTCCCTTCATTTGCTAAAGACGGGTGATGATATCACCTGCCTCCTGGGGAACCTCACCATCCATAAGGCACCACAGAGAGGCCGGCCAGATGACATTGTGTAGGACAGTGAGGCCGAGGTCAGCCAGGTTCGAGACTGATTCGTCTGACTCCAAACTGGAGGCCCCTGGAGACACACGTGGGTTTACAAGCAGGAAGCAGCCAAGGCCCAGAGGACAGAAGAGTCCAGACTGTCCAGGCAGGAGCTGCGGCAGGGCTAGCCAGGCTCTCTCCCAGGCTAGACCTCTCTTGGCCTGACCTCTTGCAGCCTGGGTGGGGGGTGGGGGAAGAGGTCCTGGGCCTGCGTTCCCAGGCCCTCTTTCCCAGAAGCCTCTCTAGCAGCTCTTCTGGGGAGGCCAGAGGGCCCTGTTAGGTGTCACCCCTCATTCCCAGGAGATAGATGGCCCAGAGGGATCCCTCCCGACACACAAAGGGGTGGGGACAATTTACATGCCACCTTATCTCCAAAGTCACCCTTAATTTAAGCTTCAGAGAAACAAAAAGGGAGCCGGCTCATCTCTGTGGGAGCTGACACTGGGGCTAACCTCCAGACATCCATCTCCTATTGTCAGCCAGGGCCAAATTACCTCCTCTCCGGGAGGGCCCCTGGCTTTCACTGATTACCTATTTCCCAAATTAACTGGGAAGCCGCTTTTGTTTGCCAGATTCCAGAGGATTATGCAAAAGCCGCAGCCCTGAGAATTTGGGGCCTTGTGAGGCCGAGTCCCTTTCTCTGGCCAGGGGACAAAGGCCCGGGCCCTGGCCCCAGATGTGGAGGACTCGGGCTGCCTGTGCTAGTGAGGGCACCTAGGAGACAAACCCCGAAATCCCCACAGCTCAGCAGCCCCTCTCACTGCCTACCAAGTTAATTCTCCCTTGAACACCCTGAGCATGAGTTCCATGCAGTCCCTCTTATTATTGTTATTAATCTGACTATCACAGATTTGAATTCACGTCCTCTGACTGTTGGGCCATTGTTCTTTCCGTTGTATTTGAATTTCTTGTGTTGGTGATTTCTGGTGGCACCTGTGCTCATCGAATAAACGCTTGCTAATTGATTGGGTACATTTTTATATCACAGCTTGTTCAGCCATTCTCTGGTCAATTCCAGCTTTTTCTACTATACCAAATCACCTGATTCATTTTTAAAGAAATTAAATTGTTCCCTCATTCAAGAACTTAGCTAAGCTTAAATATCTTTCAGGGCAGATTGGTCGATTCTCAGAAGAGTTAACAAGACCCTGAACTGCTCTGGGGAATGAATGAGGTTGGAGGGGCTGGACATTGAGATCTTGGCCTTCTTCTTGAAAGGTGCCCATGCCCGCAGTCCGGCAGCATCCTTCACTCCTTCCTCCTGCCTGAGGCTGTGCCTGCCTGCTTACCTAGCAAGCCTGGTCAGAGACTCCCTGATTGTCTGGTTGGAGGCCGCTGATGTCCAGGGTTCATATGCCCAGGGATGGGAGATGAGATGGAGGCAGGCACCCTGGGTAATCGATTAAGTGACTTTCCCAGGGACACACAGCTAGCAAGTGTCTGAGGCAGGACCCTTCCCAGCCTCAGCTCCTCCCTTATGTGAAAGAAGATTAATAATAGTGCAGGCCTGTCAGGACCACCAAATGAGCTACAGACATGTGAAAGGCTTTTTAAATCTTAAAGTGCTTAGGAAAGTTTGCTATTATTATAATTAGTGTTGTAATAATAAATAATAATCCAATACTTTTGATATATTATATAACTATAACAAATTAATGAAATAAATTATTAACAAAAAATCAAACTTTTAAAAGCACCTACTATGTGTGCTAATCGATAGAAATGCAAAGAAAGGCAAAAAACAAGTTCCTGCCCTCAAGTAAAGGGCTCCAGTTTGGAACCCATGAGGTAAGTACTGGATGGGGAATGGAGAGATGGGGGGTAACCCGGAGGTCAGCCAGAGGGAAAGAGAAGCTGCAGAATCCCAGCCCAAATGGGAGGGTGGCGAAGGGAGGAGAAGAGGGGGTGTCAGGAACAACCTCCAACCCACTGCTCCCCAAGCACAGCCTGAGAGAGCTGGAAATGGCACTGGGAAATATGTAATTAAGTAAATAAAAATGCCAGCTGGGCCGATACTGTTAACACGTGGCTGCCTCAGTCAGGAGGTGCAGGGATCCTTCCGGACAGCTTAGAGACCCTGGCTCTATCTGAGTCTGCTGCCCCTGCTACAGAACGTGCCTTCAGACCCTGGATGTTGTTGTGGTGGAGGAAAGCCCCATCACACATCATGGAACTGCTGGGTCAGAAAAAGCCCCAGTGACCAGCAAGTCCATCCTGCCTCTTTCTCAAGGTCTCCCCCGGAAACACCGCAGAAAAGAACAGGGGCCGTGCTCCTGGGGTCGCCTGGGTGCTGCTGAGGGTCTGGCAGATCTCTGGGAAGGAGAGCCTGTGAGGCATCAGTACCGGCTGGGAGGGCGGGGTGTGGCGCCGGGGGTGTGCCAAGGGCTCCATTTCAGGAGTAATAAATGTCTTTAAAGAGAGTGTGTGTGTTTGTATGTTTATATTTGCATTTGTGTATATGTGTTTGTATGTTTATGTGTGTTTGTGCACATTTGTATATTTTTTTGCACATTTGTATATTGATTCTAGTGTATATTGGTGTGTTTGTGTTTTCTTATGTATATGTGTGTTTGCATGTTTCTGTTTGTATATTTGTGTGTGTGTGTGTGTGTGTGTGTGTGTGTGTATTTTGCAGGGACAGGCCAGCAGGGAGAAGGTGCTTCATTTCTTCCCCCCAAAGCCATTTGGAAAATTATATTTTGTATAAATCAAGTCCACCAGCCTGGGCAAACTAAAACTCCTACCATCTCTGGGGAAACTGAGGGTGCAGGCTGAGTCGCTCACTTGCTTCCCTTGGCTAAAAGGGAGAAAAATCCTGGCCATGCTTTTGTATTCAGCTTCCAGAGAGAAAGAGCTGTGGTTGATTATTCTGAGCACCCTGGGAGGAAGCTTTACATCCAGCCCCAAGAGCGAGCTCTGTAGGGGCTCCCTCTTAGGCCATGGGGGTGTGCTGGGATGTGCAAGACACTGGGGCTGTAAAAGGAAAGTGGATTCAGGGAATTTCAGAGCCAGTGGGCCCCGAGGACGCAGAACATGGTGTGTGAGAGCCGGGGGGCCCATGGGTGCAGAACGTGGGGTATCAGAGCTAGTCCTCTAAGACTGTTCTCCCATCTGTCAAAAAAAAAAAAAAAGACATGGGCTAGAACAAGGACTGTCCACGTTCTGAGGCCCAGAGTCCAGAAGCCCTAGCATTGGCACCCTGATCCCTGGGGTTGCTCTGGCTCTCCTGAACCTTGGGCCTTGCCACATTTGTGCAGTTTTTGGACAGGACTTTCTTCCTTGCTTCCAGTCTGGATGCTGCTTTGATTTGCCCTACACTGCCAGCCTTCTCCTTGGGACACTCTCCCAGGGGGGGTCCTTGTTCGATTTTCCCAATGTTCCTGTGGCTTAGCTAGGGAGGAATTATTTCTCACCCTCAGTTTACAAATGGGGAAACTGATGCAAGCATCAGGGAAATGACTTACCCAAGATGACCCCAGGGGAAGAAACAGAGGTCAAGCTAGGCCCCAGATCTCCTGAGTCTTCCTGGGAATCTTTCCCTGACCCCAGGTTGCCAGGGGGCTGAGAAAGGAATTTTGTGAATTCTTTGGCCCACACAGATTCTTGCTGTCAAGTACAAACAGAGGGGGCTCCCCAAGTGCATGGGGGACAGGTCTTGGTGTGGGAAGCCATTTCCTGCAGGATCCTGGCTTGCATCTAGACAAACAAGGTCTACCTGGAGGCTGCCCAATATTCAAAGGCAGGGTCTTCGTATTTTGTCTACACTCTCAGGGATGGAATGGGGTATACTGTAGGAGCTTAATAATTACCTGTTGGAGGAATGATAAAGTCTAATCTACTGCACTTCCAAGGTTCTTACTATAGAGACTCTACCTCCCCTGGCCAATCTACCCTGAGAAGCATCCTGGTATTCGGGGTACATATCTGGACTCAGAGGCAGGGAGACTTGGGGACAAACCCCATCTGTGACCCCTGTGCCTGTGGGACCCTGTGCAAACCATAGAGCTCTCTGAGTCTCAATTTCCCCAACTGTACATGGTGTCATAACAGCTCCTGCCTAGCAGAGCCCCTCAGACATATGAGCTGTCACTACCCCCAGCATTCTCTCTTACATGCAGTATCTGCTCTAGCCAGAGCTAACTAAGAGCACTCTGATTTCTGGATTCAACTTCCCTGCCTGGACTGTGGGTCAAGAGTGAGGAGCCTCGGACCCTAGATCTAGTGCTGGAAGAAAGCTTAGAGGCCATCGGCCCCAATCCCCTCATTGGACAGAGAAAACCGAGAGAAAGTGACCTGTCCAAAGTCCTACAGGCATAACATAGGTGGCATGTTTCATTTAAACTCAGGTTTTTGGATTGCAAATCCAGCAATCAGATACCCTGCCTAAGCCCCAGTTTGCCCTTCTATAAAATAGGGCCAATCATAGCACTTACCTCCCAGGTGGCCATGAGACAACAGATACAAAGAGCTATGCACAGAGGTGGGTCATCACTGGGGTCGCCTTCCTCTAGTCACCACGCTGCTGATCAAGGTTTCCTTAAAACGTGGGAGCCAGAGAGGAGCAGACTGCTTACTCCATGTGTGGTCTGGCTAGGGCAGCTCACAGTGGGGCTTTTCCCTCCCTTGCCCTGGATGACACATACTAGGTGCTTAATAAATGTTTATGGATTGATTGATTATTATTGGCCTCTCTAAATGCAGCCTAGGGAACCATATTAGCATTCAAAGTTTAACTCAGCATCGCTTCTTTCCTCCCTCACTCTGTCTTCTTCCTTCCTTCCTTCCTTCCTTCCTTCCTTCCTTCCTTCCTTCCTTCCTTCCTTCCTTCCTTCCTTCCCTCCTTCCCTCCCCCCAGTCACTATCATCCTTCCTCCAGAATCAGCTTGTATTTCCTTCATATGTTAATGTGTACCTGGTGTCTCCCCCTTCCACCTTAGCTAATAGGTGTTTGTTATCTTCAAAGCTCCTGCACCTGGTACTCTGCCCAGCACATAGTAGGGGCATAATGAATGCTTGTTGGAGTGGTTGGAGCTGGGAGGGACCTCAGAAGTCATCTAGTCCAAGTCCCTCATTTTGAAAAGGGGGAAACTGAGGCCCACAGAAGGCAAGTGTCTTGCCCAAGGTCCCTCAGCTTGTTACTAGTTGGAGTCCAGATCTGGTTCTCTTGACTTCCAGCAGCCTGTTCTCTCTGTTACACTAAGGTGACTCTGTCCTGCCCAGGTTTGCTTCTGGCCAGTGCACATAGAAATAACACTTTCATTAAAACCAGACTGAGTGAGATGGGGGTGGCTTGGAGCCCTGGAGCCCCCCTTCCCAGCAGGAGGGTAACTAAGCATTTACAGAGGCCTCTATTGCTCACTCATGGCTCCCTCCCCAAGGGAGGGGACCCCAGCTCCTGGATTCCAATGGGAATTTCAAGGGAGCGAGGAATCTTGGCACCCTGGCAAACAATGGAGCAGGGTCACTAGCTCTTCCCCTCCCTCCTCCCCAGCTGCCCCTCCCCCCCCAGCTTTTTGTCTTCTTTCAGGTATTTCCTAACACCTTGTAACTATTAGACAGCTCAGCCGAAGAGTTAAAAGGGCCCAATTTATTCTTCTGTGAGGCTCAGATCTGCCTCATTAAAGCATTCTCCTGGTGGGGGAAGCAGAGGAGGGGGAGTGTCCAATGCAGCCCACTGTGCAGCAGCCCAGCAGGCCGGTGCCTGGGCAGCCGAGCCCTGGAGTAGATTAAGTATCAACCCAGGTCACGTTCTCATGGCCCAGCCCTGAGTGCCAGCATTCCTCCAGTTATTCAGAGCTACAGAGAGAGCAGCCCCTGCCTGGCCAAGTGGTATGTGGCACACGTGAGCACACACACTCACACTCACACTCATGCACACACACATGCACACACACACTCACACTCACACAGACTGATCAGGCTGAGCTCCCAACAAGGAGCCCCTGGTATTTCCCTCAGATGGAAAGAGGAATGGCATCTGGAGGTGGAGGTGGGGGAAGGAGCCTGTGTTAGGGAGTGGGGGGCCACAAGTGGGGCAGCTATGGAAGGTGAGATAATCACAGACCCTTCTCTGCCCTGAAAGTGTGTGTGTGTGTGTGTGTGTGTGTGTGTGTGTGAGAGAGAGAGAGAGAGAGAGAGAGAGAGAGAGAGAGAGAGACAGACAGACAAACAGACAGACAGAGACAGAGAGAGACAGAGACACAGAGACCGAGACACAGAGAAAGACAGAGAGAAGAGAGTGTGTGTGAGAGAGACAGAGACAAAGACAGAAACAAAGAGAGAGACAGAGAGACAGGGAGACAGAGACAAAGGGAGAAACAGACAGACAGACAGACACACACACACAAAGATGGGGAGACCCACAGAGACAGAGACATTCAGAGAGATACCTGGAAGGTCTCACTCAGTTAGACGTAGAAGAGACATATTAAAAATCAAAACCCCCTGGGGTCTTGGGAGTTTCTTTAGGACTAATACAAGTTTTTAATCATAGGGATTTCTTTAGAAGTTATCATCATTAGCCACAGTCTACACCATCCCAAATCAACCATGTGCAGGTGAGATGCTCCAATCCTTAGTTCTCCTTACTGGTAACATCAGAGGTGGGGCTTATAGGCTGCAAATTATCCACTAAAAGCTGCGTGTAAACAGATTTCATTATTTCATTCAACAGGTCTACAACATGCCAGCTGCTGGACAAGGTATGCCAACTCAGGGATGAGCCAGCCCTCTGAGATCATAACATCGCAGACCTAAGCCAGGGGACACCTTAGAGAGACACTTCCCATCCCTCTCAGTTTCTGGAACCACAACCATGACGAAATGAACCTCACCCCAGGGCCCAGGGAGAGGAACCAGTCTCTGCCCTGTGCCTATATTCACCAGCCAGTGACTCCCAGGGCCTCCTTGGGCACCAGAGACTCCCTCAATGGGAGACCATTCCTTTCAGAATGGAAGCTCCTTGGGGGCAGGCAGTCAGTAAATAAGGACCAAATACCAGGCACTTAAAACATGCTATTTCTTTTCCTTCCTTCCTTCCTTCCCTCCTCCTTTCTTCCTCACTCCTTTCTTTTTTCTTTCCTTCCTTTCTTCTTCATTCAACCCTTTTATTTTTACACACACACACACACACACACACACACACACACACACACATACTCCTTCCCTCCCCATTCCCACATTCCCAAGCCTTTCCTGGACCCTCTCCTGGCTCTATGCCTTGCTCTCAGCTAATTCCCGCTAAGAGATTACCTGGCAATGCCCAGTGAGCCGAGGAAGTTCTGCCTGACCCAAGGCACTTGATGTCAAAGGGAACTCTTGGGGGATGGTGAAGGACCCTCAGGTCTCTGAAGAGTAGGAATAATCTCTTTTCCCACCCTGGGTCTTCTGGATGGTGAAGCTCTTTTCTCCCAGCAGACCCAGGAGGTAGGGAACACGAAGGCCCCTGGTCCCTGGCCTGTAGATGAGGAACCCCAGGCTCTGCTCCAAGTTATTTGCCCAAGATTACATGGCCAGTAAGTGTCAAAGGATGAAAAGGACTCAGGGTTCTCTGGTGTCAAATCTCCATCAAACCTCAACAAATGTTCCAGGCCTTGGGGAGACAATGATTAAAAGACTGAGATCCCTCTCCTCGAGGGGCTTCCATTCCAAGGCTGGAGCCAAACAGGGCAGGCACAGGCGGGATACAGACAAATAAAAGACTGAGGGTCTGGGAGGGGGCAGGTGCTGGGAGGTAGAGGGCTGGATAGTCAAGCAGGAAGATGGGAGAGAGCTGTGTCTTGGAGAAGATGAGGGATTGGGGGTGGGGAAGTGTTCCAGGCATCAGGAGGCAGTTGGGTCAACTCAATCATTTAAGAAACACATACATGGTTTCAGAAAGCTTAGGAGACTTGCTTGGAGTCACAGGGAATTGGTGAGAGGCAGGATCTGTATCCGGAAGGAACCTTAAGATGCCATCCAGGTTCCAGGGACTTGCATCCTGCTGCCCTTGCAGTGTGGGTTCTAGCATCAACTCTGTCACTGGGTGGGGAGGGGAAAAGGAAAGAGAAAGAGCTATCCAGTTCTATGTACTAAGTGCTTTACAAATATTAGCTCATTCCTTTGAGGTAGGTGGGGTTATTATCCCCATTTTATAGTTCAGGAAACTGAAGTAAAAATAATTGAGTTGCCCAGGGTCACACAACTAATGTCTGAGGCTTCATCTGAACTCAGGCCTTCCTAACTCTAGGCCTACTGTTCTACCCACAGCACCATCTAGATATTTCTACTAACTGGCTGTGTGACCCCAGGCAGGTCTCTTGACTTCTTTGGGCCTCAGTTTCCCCATTTGTAAAATGGGGACTTGGACTGGATAGTATCTTAAGGTTCCTTCCGACTTGAGTCCTCTGTGGCTCTTTGGAGGCAGAGGCCTCTGCTGTGCCCCAGGGGTCACCCATGCAGGTGGCGTCCAGCCCGCCTAGGACGCTTTTGTCGGACACCTTTGAAGTTACAAAGACACCCCCAACATAGCTCTTGGCGCCTTGTAGACAGCCCAACATCGAGCGAGCGTCTCTATCAGCTAAGGTCCTGCTGACCCTGGCAGTGGGTCAGGGGTCATGTTTGTACATGGGTGAACCCAGGGGCCACAGTGCCTCCTTTAATGTATGATCATCCAATCTGGGCCAGGGGAGCGGCATGTGTGGGTGTCTGCGTAATTAGGATGGTCTTTGAACAGAACAACACAATGCTTGCTGTGCCCTGGGCCAGTCACCAAGGGGGAGGGCTGAAAGGAAAACAGTCCCAAACCCCAGGGCACCCTGGGGACCTGGGGACACCTCAGGGCCTGGCAAGCACAAGCTTGCTCTTGGAAGATGGTAGAGGCCAGCAGAATCTAGGAGTTGAAGACAAGACAGCAGCAGGCAGGCCCAGAAGCAGGGCAGCCCATCACAGTTGCCCCACAAGACAGGCTGGTCCTGTGGATCTCTGCCAAGGGTCCAGGACACTTGCCTGGAGGCTTGCCTAGAGGAGGCTGCAGGGGTCCACCATGGAGCACATTCTGAAGCTTCTACCTCTCTGTCTCCAATATTTTCAGTGCATGAAACTTCATCCGTCCAGGGTCTCCTAAACACTACCAACACAGATCCCACTCCCTAGGTAATAGGGAAGTTTCTCAAGAGCTCCATCTCTGAGGCCAGCCTGGTGCTGATGCTGTCTGCTGTCAGTGAAACTGATTTTCTGAGGAGAGCACTGTGAATGGCACTTGCCAGAGTTTGGGGTCCCCTGGAAGCTTCCACCCCCTGATAGCCCAGGGTCACCTCTCCACCTCCTCAGGCTCCTGGATTGGGGTAACAGGACACCTTCCCCCCACCCCAGCCCCTTCTTAGAACACAGGCTAGGCTCCCTTCCCGGTCATGGCCCCTTGGCCCCTTACCCTCTATATAGCAGCACTCTTGCTGTCTCCTCCATGAGACTGTGGAGGGCAGGGGCTGGTTTTGTCTTTCTTTGTAACCCTAGGGCTGTCATACAGTTGGTGACTAATCAATGCTTGTAACTGACTGACTAGATGCCTTCCAAGGTCCTCTTCCTTCCTTTATGATCCTGTGATGATGCCCTCCTGTTGGGCTCCCCAGCTGAACAATTCTGTCTCCAGACTCTGGTTAGTATAGGCCTCCAGCCTCCAGAACTTTTAGCCTTCCTTTGGCGACAGCTTCTTCTGGGTCTCAGTCAGAGGTGGCAGGCGCCATGTGCTTGATAATGGGAGAGGGCAGAGCCCCTCCTTCTCTCTCTCCCTTTCTTCCTCCCATGCTCTCCTCTCTCCCCTGCCTTGCCACCCCTCCAATCAGAGGGAGAAGGGTAATGGAATGAACATTTTAGGACTAAACCAGGGCTAGTCAGGGTGGGAGGTGGTGGGGGGGAATGGGAGCTGCCAGACCTGGGTTCAAGCCCCAGCTTTGTAACTGATGTGCTGTGTGATCTTGGATGAGTCACTTCTCCTTTGGTGCCTCAGTTTCCCCATATGTAAAAGCAGCTGGTTAAGTTAGATGACCTGGTGGGTGTAGTCCCATGTCAAGCACACAGTCAGGGTCTGGAGCATAGTAAGACTGATACTTACTAAATGCATTGTGGTTTATATCTCATTTTACCTCCACCGTCTCATTGACTCTTCATTAGTCCTGTGATGGAAGGGTACTAGACCTGGAGGCCAGAAGACTTGCATTCAAATCCTACCTCAGATACTTACTATTCAGCCTTCTGCAAGTTACTTCACCTTTTCCTGTCTCAGTTTTCTTTTCTGTAAAATGGGGGAGTTGGCTCTCAAGCTATGGCTTATCTACCTTACAGGATTATTAGTGCTGAGTAAAGTGACAGAGGAGGAAACTGAGGCTTAGAGGGGGAAATGACTTATTCATAGTCATAAAGCCAAATGACCCCAGCAGACCTGGCTTCCAGCCTTTTGTTCATCACAAGCTTGCCATAGGATTTGGGCAGGTCACCTGGTCTCTGTTTCCTTCCCACTTCCCAGGGTTGTCCTGAGGCTTCAATGAGAAGGCACATTTTAAAAATGGATTAAGAGCTTTTGTACTGGCTTGAACATGGGTTGCCCCCTAAAAATGAGGCATGCCAAAAGAAAAAGACATGCTGAAAATGTGCATGGTAAGATGGATGAGCAGGTAAAATGGATCTTTGCTGTGCATTTTGCTGGTCGTGTAAAACTCCCTCAGGTCCAAGTAAAGGCTTTTTAGTGCCCTTTATCTTCCCCCCATTCTTCAGGAACACAAAGCTGCAGAGCATCCTCCCAGTTAGAAAGCCCCCTCCTTTCACAGATGGGGATACTGAAGCCCAGAGAGATCTGGGAGGGTGAACACTCAGGTTACACAGGCAGTCAACCTCGGGGGTATATACGGGATCACAGATTTATAGCTAGAAGGACCTTAGAGGCCATGGATTCCAAACTTCCTCATTTTAGAGAGACTTTCATTGACTTGGCTTACCCAGTGGGTGGCCTTAGGCAAAGCCACTCCTCTAGGTTTTGAGTTTCTCGTCTATAAATAAGAGCTTTGACCAAGATGCCCTCTGGGTTCCCTTCCAGCTCTACATCTATAGGGGGTGGGGCCCTAGACCAGAGGTCGGGAGGCATGGGTTCTTATTAACTTTATGACTCTGGACGAGTCTCTCAACTGCTTTGCCTCAGTTTCCCTTATTTGTAAAATTAGAGCACACAGACTTTAGAACCCCTAAAGTCCCTTCTCGTTCCTATGATCCTTTTTGTTGTTCAATTATTCATCTATGTCCAACTCTTCAGGGCCCCATGGACCACAGTACTCCAGGCTGTTCCATCCTCCACTCTTCCCCAGTCTGTCCAAACTCATACTCATCGCTTCCACAACATGTTCCATCCATTTCATCTGCATACCCTTCTCCTTTTGCGTTCAATCTTTCCCAACATCAGGGTCTTTTCCAATGAGCCTCATCTTTTCATTGTGTGGCCAAATTATTTAAATTTTAGCTTCAATATGTGTCCTTCCTTGAATAGTCTGAGTTCATTTCTTTTTTTATTAATAATAGTATATATATATGAAACATTTAATGTTAAGACCTCGAATTTCAAATCCATTTCCTTCCTCCCTTGTCACCCATTCCCTCTGGGAAGATAAGTAATTCAGTATATGTTGTACATGTATAGCTATGCAAAACATTATCATAGTAGATATATTGTACAAGGCTGCTTATAATTCCCTCCCACTCATCCCACCCCCCACCTGGTCCATTCCCTACATGATCCTGTCCCTCTTCTATAGTGGGTACTTCCAACCTCCCCTCCCCCCAAGGATGCCCTCCCATCCATCATCCCTCCTCTCATCCCCCTTCCCCCTATTCTGCTGCAGGTTGAGATATCCCATTTAGTATGTATGTCATTCTCTCCCTGAACCAAATTCAATGAGAATGTGGTTTTGCCTTTTTGCCTTCCTTATTCTCCCCCTCCCTTGCAACCACTTCCCCTTGCTTCTTCTACATGAGATAGTTTACCCTGCCCTGTCTCTCCCCATCTCCTCTTGCCACTTTCCTCTCTCACCTCATAATTTCACCCCTTAAGTATCATCCCTTCCCAACAAATTCAACCTATGTCCTCTATCCATGTATAACTGTAAACATATATACACACATTCACATATGTATTCAAATGACCATACACCCTTCTTCCATTATTTTCATACTGAGAAAGGTTTCATCAGTCATAGTTATTGTTTTTCCATGTAGGAATGTAAATAGGTCAACTTTGATAAGTTCCTTTTGATTTCTTTTCCCTGATTACCTTCTCAGGAATCTCTTGCTTTTTGTGTCTGGATGTCAAATTTTCTATTCAACTCTGTTTTTTTCCTCAAGAATGCTTGAAAGTCCTCTATTCCACTGAATGACCATATTTTCCCCTGAAACAAAATACTCAGTTTTGCTGGGTAGGTGATCCTTGGGTTTAGCCCCAGCTCTTTTGCCCTCTGGAATATCATATTCCATGCCCTTCGACCCCTCAGTGTAGAAGCTGCCAGGTCCTGGGCTATTCTGATTGTGTTTCCACAATATGAAATTGTTTCTTCCTGGCTGCTTGTAATATTTTCTCCTTAATCTGGGGATTCTGGAACCTGGCTATAATATGCCTGGGAGTTTTCTTTTAGGGATCTTTTTCAGGAGGTGATCTGTGGATTCTTTCAACCTCTATTTTGCCCTCTGGGTCTAAAACATCAGGGCAATTTTCCTCGAGAATTTCTTGAAGGGTGATTTCTAGGTTCTTTCTTTGATCATGGCTTTCAGGTAGTCCAATAATTTTTAAATTGTCTCTCCTGGATCTATTTTCCAGGTCAGTGGTTTTTCCCATGAGATATTTCACATTGCCTTCTATTCTTTCATTTGTTTGGATCTGCTTAACAGCATCTTGATTTCTCATGAAGTCATTAGCTTCCATGTGCTCCAGCCTAACTCTGAAGGAATGAATCTCCTCAGTGAGCTTTTGAGATGCTTTTTCCATCTGGCAAATTCAGCTTTTTAAGGCATTCTTCTCCTCATTGCCCTTTTGGGCTTCCTTTGCCATTTGAGTTAGTCTATTTTTTAAGGTGTTGTTTTCCTCAGTCAGGCTGTTGACCCTCATTTCATACTTTTCCTGAATCCTTCTCATTTCTCTTCCCAAATTTTTCTCCACTTCTCTTATTTGATTTTTAAAGTCCTTCTTAAGGTCCTCTATGGCCTGTAGCCAGCTTGTATTTTCATTTGGGGCTTTTGGTACAGGAGTTCTGACCTCACAGTTCTCCTCCTGTTCTATGCTTCGATCCTCTTTGCCCCCAAAATAGGAGTCTAATGTTACATTTTTCTGTTTATTTTGTTTCCTTTGCCTAGGCATGTTGCCACTTAATTACTTGACTTTTGGGCTTGTTGCCACAGTGGGACTCTGCCACCAGACAGGGGAGCTTCTGTCTTGAACATTGGGGTCTTCACAACTTCCAGTTCCGGCAAGTTGGATGCCCACCCCAGACCTCCCCTCAGATCATAATCCAGATCCAAGCAGGTTAAAGCAAGAGCGATTATCATCCAAGACTGATTGCTGGATTTCCCTACAGTTCGCAGGCCAGGAGCTGATGCTTCCACTGAAGCTGCAAAATGGCGAGTGTCTCCTCAGCGGCTTCTAGCCCCCAGAGGAGGAAGCCGACGCATTCCCCAAATACTGGTCCCACAGTCCATAGGGCACTAACCTCTTACTTTGTCCTAGGCATGTCTGTGTTGATAATTCTGGAAGCGCCACAACTACTGGTGTTCTGGGGTCCCTCCAGCCCGCTGCCGGCCCAGCTGCCCTGGGGCTAAAACCACGGCTCACACAGAACTGGGCTCGGCTCTCCTTGCACTGCGCGCTGCGCTGCAGTCTCCCAGAGCACTGCGCAGGTCCTTCCTGCAGGGCTGCTGGGCTGTCCTCAGCGGGAGGTTAGCTTCTCTGTGTCATTCTGTGGGTGCTGGGGCTTCAGAAGTTTTTCAGAGTCCCTTTTTCCATAGTTTGGAAGTGATCTGGGGGGAGAGTGCCTTGGATGTGCTGTTTCTACTCCGCCATCTTGGCTCCACCCCAAGTTCATTTCTTTAAGTATTCATTGATTTGACCTTCTTGTTGTCCAAGGGACTCTCAAAAGTCTTTTTCCAGCCCAACAATCCAAAAGCCTTGACTTTGTGCCTTTCTCAGCTTTCCTTAAAGTCCAGCTCTCACAACCATAAATCATTACTGGAAAAGCCATAGTCTTGACTATACAGACCTTTGTCAGAAAGGTTAGGTCTCTGCTCTTTAGTCTGCTGTCCAGGTTGAACAGAGGAACAAGTGTCTTTTAATTTCACAACTGCAGTCTCTGTTTGCAGTGATCTTTGAGCCCAAGAATACACAATCTGACACCACTTCTTCTCCCTCTGTTTGCCGGGAAATGCTGGGACCAGTTGCCGAGATCTTTCATCCCCCCTCTTTTTGATGTTAAGCTTCAAACCAGCTTTTATAGCCTCCTCTTTTTAATTCTTCATCACTCTCTGCCATCAGAGTGGTATCATCTGCACATCTGAGATTGTGGATATTTTTCTTGGCAACTGTAGTTGCAGCTTTGGATTCATTGAACCTGGCATTTCACATAATGTACTGTACACATAAGTTAGACAAATAAGGTGACAATATATAGCATTGTCACACTCTTTTTCCAACATTAAACCAATCAATTGCTCCATGTTTAGTTCTAACTGTTGTTTCTTGGCCCACATACAGGTTCCTCAGGAGACAAGTAAGATGATCTGGTCCTCCCATCTCTCTGAGGACTTGCCACATTTGTTTTGATTCACACAGTCAAAGCTTTATGAAGCAGAAGTAAATGTTTTTCTGGAAATTTCTTGCTTTCTCCATAATCCAGTGAATGTTGGCAATTTGGTCTCTAGTTCTTCTGCCTTGTCAAAAACCAGCCTTCTCTTCTCATAATTCTTGGCTTACAGGTTGCTGAAACCTAGCTTGCAGAATCTTCATCATAACCTTGCTGGCACGTGAAATGAACACAACTGTTTGGTAATTTTAACATTCCTTGGCATTCTATGATTGTATACCTTGATATTCTGTTTCCTCCCTCTGTGTTTTTGTATAGGCTGTGCCCATTGTCTGATGTGCCTTCCATCCTCACCTCCACTGAGCAGAATCTGGATGAATTGCTCTATTCCTTCAAGACTCTGCTGAGTTGCCACCATCTACCCAAAGTTTATCCTGATGCCTCCAGCTGTTAGGGTGGGCCCTTCTCCAGGTTTTGCTTGGTCTGTGTCTTATATGGATTTCTCTGGTCCTATAGGATATTCCCGGTAGAATGTGGGGTTCTTAAAGGCTGGAGCTCTTTAATTTTTGTGTTTGTAACCACAGCACCCAGACAGAACCCAAGATGTATCACAGCAGGCACTTCAGAGATGCTTTTGGAGTGAACCAAGTAGAGTTCTTACATTGACCTCTCCCCTTCTTGCCTTAATTTTCCCCATCCTGTCTTGGGTTGGGGAAAAGATGCAGTCTGTTGGTCAAACCTAATATGGAAAGTAGGTAGGAATGAGAGGTGATCTTACATCTGTTTCCTAATGTTGTTCATGGGCTTAGTGTGGAGGAGATAGAAAATATAAAAAGTTCATATGTGGGCAAGCAAGGCTTTTTAGTCATCAAGGTTGGGCCCTCGACCTCCCAGGCAGCCCGTTGGTTAACCAAGGTCAGAATTAAAATGAATGTTCATTCTGGGCATTTGGTATGTCAGGATTGTTTGAGGGGTCCTTAAGGGGTGGAAGAGGGTGCCTTGGAAGCTCTTCTCTGGGAGGGCCTGTGGAATATGAAGTAAATGGGCCACCTGGGACAGAGGATTGTGACGTGGGGAAAGCCTCCCAGCTTCAGTTTTCCCCCCTGAAAATGAAGGGGTTAGACCAGATGACCTCAAAGGTCCCTTCCAGTCCTGACCTTCTGCAATCCCTGCCATGCAAATGGGGATGATTTGAATGAAGAATGGATGCATGACCTTCGCCTGTAACTAGCTGGACAAACTGGCCAGGCTCCAATAGATAGCATGTGTGCTTGCAAGCTAACTCATCCTCCCAGGGACTTTAATGTGTTGGGCCTCCCCTCTGGATAGAGACTTAGACTGGCTCACTCTCTCAAGTGGATCTGGTTATGCCCAATGAGCTTCCAGGGAGCTGGTGTGGGCGAAGGACATGACCCTGGAGGGGAAAGGGTTGTGGTAATAACACAGCAAGGGCCTAGGCTCTGAGATTCTTTGCTGGGGAAGCCTGAGTGTCTTCTATCTGAGACATTTCTCAAATATGAAGGCTCACTGGACCAGGAGCTCTGGGTATGGAAGGGCCCTCATTTCCATCATGTAACCTCCTGATGCTTTCTAATGGGAGCCTTGTAAGTCTGTCTGGCTCCCCCTCAGGATTAAGCATGAAGGAAAAGGAGGTTTGCCAGTGGGGAACTTGGTTTGAAATTACAAGTTTGAATGAAATCCCAAAGGAAAAACTGGGAGGGGGAGGACCATCATGTTAGCATGCCCCCGAGATATTTTAGTCCGTTCACAAGACATAAGAATTCTAGGCATCCACAAGGACCTTGTGTATCTTGTATGTAGGTAGGGGGAACAGAAAGGATGTTGGACTTCACATAATCAAGGGAAGCTGGCTTTGAGCCTCAGCTCTGACCCTGACTGGTGGGGTCTCCCCTCACTTAGCTTCCTCAGTTTCCTCCTGTGTTCTGAGGGGGTTGGACCCTGTGATCTCCCTGGGCCCTCCATGCTCTGATGTTTGAGGAAGGTCAGTAGTTGGAAGGTCAAGTGATTCCCCCAAGTTCTGATATTGCCTTTGTACTGTCTCAAGGGCTGCAGACTTTGGATCCATTTCCCGTGTTTGCCCTAACGGGGATTTCCTTGTAGTTTGCCCTTCCTGTGTGTGTGGGTGGCGGCACCTCCAAGGTATGAGAGCTGGCTCTGGAACAAGGAGCAGCTCCTCCTCACGGTCCCGCCCCAACCAGTCATTTCAGCATGCTTGGAGGGAGCCCTAGCAACCTGGGATAGAGGCCTAGCTTTGCACCTCATGTCACATATCTGGGCATCAATTTCTCCATCTGTGGAATGGGAGTTATAATATTATTCCATGTTACCTCAGAGGGCTGCTACAAAGATCAAATGAAATGATGTTTGTAAAGTTCTAGCAAATCTCAACGAATATTATTATGGTTTTTATTCTTACTGTTAGTATTTCCTGAGTCTTGAGGATTAGACTTTCCAATATCAGTGCCAGGGAGCTCAGAACTCACGTGGGATTCGGCAATCTGGTTAAATTCATCAGAAACAGGATCTTCACTTGATACTGGAAGCAATCTCAGAGGCCATGTAATCTGACCTCATTACACAGATGAGAAAACTGAGGCCCAGGAAGGGGAAGGAATTTGCCCAGAGTCAGACAGATAGAGGTAGGCAGACCTGCTTGAACCCAGAACTTATGGTTCCAAAAGCTCTCTCCAGTGCGCTGAACTAAGCCAACACCAGGAGAAGCAAACAGTGTGGCCTAGAGGGAGGGAGGGGGACACACAGAGAAAGACAGAGAGAGAAACAGAGAGACAGAGAGAGAGAGAGAGAGAGGAGGGAGAGAGAGAGAGAGAGAGGAGAGAGAGAGTCAAGAAGACCTGAGTTTGAGTCCTACCTCTGACACATATGGGCTGTGTGACCCTGAGCAAGTCACTGAACCGCCTCCTGACTCAGTTTCTCATTATGTAAAATAGGAATAAAATGCCTAAAACATCCACTCCCTGGTGTTGTTAGGAAACTTAGAAAATACACTGGCTTCAATTATTAGGTTTGCAAATGTGAAAGTAAATGTCAGCCTACTAGTAGAAGAAGAGCCCGGGGCACTAGTGCTCATGCCTGGCTATACCTGAGATTGCATCAAAGTAGAGAAATCCTGGTGTGGACACTCCCCCCGCCAGGGCAGAACTGCTCTGCCATAGCTTGCTGTCTTAGAGCGCTGTTTAATACTGAGAGGTTCGGGACTCTCCCTGGCTCCCACGGCCTGCATGTACCAGGTATGTCTTGAATACCAGTCCTCTATCCATTCCCATGCTCCTCTCTTATTAAAATTAATATTAGTATCAGCATTACTGTGGGCAAGATTGTCCATGAGTGCCTTCACTGGCCCTAGAAGTCGCTTTCCAGGGCTTAGTTATCTACCATCTAATAGCAAAAATGGGACCAAGGACCAGGACTTGATGGGCACGGGAGTTCAAGACTATTTCCAGAGGTACCAAAAGGGGAAGGGAAAGGGGGGAAGAAGGAAGGACCAAAGACAGAGCTTTGGGACTGCTCATTGGGTCTGGTCCCACTTCCTCACTGGGGCCTGGGCATCACCACCTGGCCCTGGCTTCTGCCCTTCAGGGCTTCCTAGGACTCAGTCTTCTTTCCTTAAAGTATCTCTGAGCAATCTGGGGTCAGAGCCTGGCTGCCATCACTTTGGGATCCCTCCAGGGCCCGGCCTGGGGTAAAGGGCCCGTCAAGCCATACACAAATATTTATTGAGCTCAATCACATCGTAGGCATTCCATAAAGACTTGTTTATTAAGTGACTGATCTTTGCTTGACTGGGGTCAAAGGGCAGCCACTGCCCCGTGGTTGGATTTCACAGAATCACATACTGTCAGCCATGGGAGACATCGTGAAGTTAGGTCAACACCCTCAGGATTTTCAGAGTTGGCCTAGCCATCTACTCCAGCCCACACTTGGTCAGAGTCCCCAGGGCCATGTCTCCAACAAGGGGCCATCCAGTCTTTGCTTCATGACCAGCATGATGGTTATTGTTGTGCGGTCATTCTTTAGTGGTATCCAACACTGACCCCATTTGTAGTTTTTTGTTTTTTGTGGGGGGTTGGCAAAGAGACTGGAATGGTTTGCCATTTTCTTGTCTAGTTCATTTTACATATGGGGAAACCGAGGCAAGCAGGGTAAAGTGACTTGCCCAGGGTCTGAGGCCAGATTTGAACTCCCGGCGCTTTATCCTCTATGGTGCCCCCTGGCTGCCCTCCAGTGTTGGACATCTCACCTACCCTAATTCTGAGGCTAGCTGACCAGTGTTGGGATATCACATCTGACTTGGGGCCTGGATATCCTTCTTGATGACTTTCCCCACCTGTTCCCAGTTCAGTCCTCTGGGACCAAACAGCACTAATCATCTCCCTTTGAAGTGGGAGACCCTGTACGTGTTTGGCCTAGAAGAGATATGACTTAAGAAGCACATGGTCCATCCCCTGCAGTCCTTGAAGGGCTGTTGTTTGGAGGAGAGCTCAGCCCTGCTCAGCTTGATGAAGCATATGCTACTGGTAAAAGTGCTGGCACACAGTACATGCTTTATAAATGCTTGCTCTCCTCCCCGCCAAAGGGCAGAACCAGGAACCATGGGGGGAGGTTGCCAAAAGGCTGGTTCTGACTCCATGGGGCCCCAGCCTCCCAGCAATGAGAGCTATGCCCAAAGTGGAGTGGGTATCTGAGGAAGAAGAGGGCTACCCTCCTTGGAGGTCTCTGGGTAGTGGCTCGGTTCCCATTTATTGGCTCTTGTCTATCGGCTGTGGAAGCCCTATGGTCACTGTCACATTCTGTGCTTCAGGCATCAGAGATGGCCATTCCAGCATGGTCAGAGGCTTCCATGTCCCCCACCAGTCACTGCAGAGGCTGAAGGATGCCCTTGCTAAAAGTGCCAGGGCCAGTGAGGGTCAGAAGAGGCACCCTGGTTCTGTTCCATGCCAGGGACATGTGGTGTGGGTGGAGCCGTCCCCAGGTCTGGGGGTCTGGGACAATGTCTCCATTGGTTTCAGGAATTGCTAGGTCTGGGGAAGATCTCCCCTCCTGGGTCACATGTGCCAGAGCCCCAGAGCAAGGCTGCCAGCAGGCTGGAGACCTCGCTAAGCACATGGGCCTGGCAGCTTTCTGCTGAGTCACAGGAGCTGAGCTCTGACCCTGACCACACAGCATTTCTCAGATTCCAGGTCCAGTTTACCAAGGCCATGATTTGGGGCCTGAGGCCCTTCACAGACTGACTCATCGCAAGCCTCAAATTCCCAGGGTAATGTAGAGGAACGGAGCAAGCTGGGGCTGTCCTCTGAGGATGTCCTCTGCAACAGCCTGCCCTAGGTCAGTCTTTGAAGCCAGCCCAGGTGACTGCCCCCACCCAGATTTCTGCCCTGTGCTCAGCTCCAGTTTGTGGAAAGTTCAAATGTTCTTGGAAATCAGTGAGAAGCAGAAACCTCTTTGGGTCCCTACTAGGAATGGGAAGAGCTGAGACATCTCCTCTCCCTACCCGGCCCACATAGCTCCCTCATCTGCCTGGGATTCCACCATTAAAGTCGCTCCTGATAATTAAGGTTTTGTTTCAAGAAGGAAAGTTGGAGCTGAGTGTCAGGACCTGGGTGGGGCAAGTAGTGGGGGGGAGCTGGATAGTCACAGAGAGCTTCGTGCTTGGCAGTGAGAAAAGGGGTCCCAGGAGAATAGCTGCCATCGTCCCCATCCAACATCCATTCTCTTATTCATGTATTCATTTATTCAAGCAAGCAAGCAAGAAGCTTTTATTAAGCACTCACTGTATGCCTGCACAAACACTTATAGAGCAATGACTGTATATAGGCCCTTGTGTGGGCACTCTGGGAGAAGCAGAGATCACACATCCCCTGGCCCTCACAGGTCCTTGTGCTATTTCTGGGGAAAGAGCAGTGGGGAGGGAGGTTCTGATCAGGGAGGGGGCAGCCTGAGGCACCAGCCCTATCTCTGTTCTTCATCACCAAACCCAGTGCTCCCCTTCCTTGGCCTCTCTGCAGCCTCTGACCCCATGGATCACTCCCTTTTCCTTGATCTTCTCTTCTCTCTAGGTTTTCAAGACACTCTCTCTCCTGGTTCTCCTCTTCCCTCTCTGACCACTTTTCTCTGTCTCCTTTTTATTTTCTCCTCCTCCTCTTCATCTTCCTCCTCTTCCCTTTTCTCCCCCAAGCTGGAATCCCAGCTTCCTGAGAAAAAGTCAACAATCACATAAGGGCTTTGTGGTGACGGCTTGATGACAATGTCCATTTGGGACAATGAAGTCAAAAGTCACTTTAGCATCAAGCTCAATCCCTCCTTTTACAAAAGGGGAACCCGATGCCCACAATGGGGAAGGGACTGAGGATCACGGGAAAGAGCCTTACAACTTGAATTGAATCCAACCCCCTCCTTTGGGAGAAGGGGAAATTGAGGCCCACAAAAGGTAGGGACTTCTGCCAGGTTCTAAAAAGTAGGTTCACAGTTGGGTCATTGAACACACTACATTAAGCCAGGAAAAACAAACAAAAATAAATGCACAGCCATCCCATGTTCTTGGACCTTCCTTCTCCTTTGTTCCATCCCATTCTTGCCAGTTGGCTTACTCTTCATTCCCACTTCTGGGCAGACATGGAATCCAAGAATCCCAGAAGTGACATTCTTTTGAGCACATCCAGAGTCTGACCCAGAACCTTCAGCTTCACACGACTGGGGGACTGCCACTGAGAAGAAGGATCAGGTTGTTCTGGGGGCAGAGGCAGAGCAGGGGCATTACAAGCAGGAAGATTTGGGTTCAGTTCTAGAAAAGCTATTCTCAATTTAAAGTACTTTAATTAGACAATATAAATAAACAATTCTAAGATAAAATGGTTTTATTTAGATGTATGCTGCTAATATTGTCAATGAGAACTGACTAATTCAACAGACCCAATTACTAACAGTGGTCTGAGATGTCCATCTATCCATTCAATCACTCATCCATCCATCTATCTACCCATCCATCCATCCATCACAATTCCTGTCTGGGACTCAGTGGCTTCAGAAAATCTTTTCTATCTTCAAGATTCAGTAAGTCTAACCAGTGATGCTTTGAGACATCCTTGATATGAGGTTGTTGTCTTTGAAACTCCCCTGCTTGACCCCCTCCATTTCTGCCTGCAGCAGGTAAATTTTCTTCTAAAAGAAAAAAGTTTTTTTTAATACTTAAAAAAAACCAATCCCTATCATTTCCCAAGTCTCATTCCTCCTTGTACAGATTCCTAATTTTGTTGTCATTTTAAAAGTTTTATCAGCATGCTGCATTTTTATTTTTCAAACATTTCCAGATCCCCTTCCCCTCTCAGTGAGGGGGTCTCTTGTAAAAATTGAGTGGGACAAACCAACGCGTCCCATCATTCACTGTGGGATCTTCTTGGAGTCTCAGTTTCTCCCTCTGCCATGTAGAAAGTGATACCCACAGCATCCCCTCATATGACTCTTTGGCAACCCATGCAAAATGATGCCTTTCTCTTGGTTCCTACTGCCTTCCTGTTAATAATAATAATAATATAATAATAATAATAATAATAATAATAGCAGACACTGAGAGGCTTCAAAGTTTGTAAAACACTTTACACGGATTGTCGCATTTGACCCTCACAAGAACCTTTCTTAGCCCCATTTTATAGATAGGGAAACTGAGTCAGACTGAGGTGAAATGCTTTGCCTGTAGTCACACAGTTTGGCTGGATTCAAACTCAGGCCGTTCTGGGATCCAGTGCAGGGCTCTGTGCACGGTGGTGTCTCCTAGTAGCTTCTAGTAAAAGAGAAGGAATAGTTTCCATCGAGGTCCTCTGGGTTCTGTCTTATCATCACACTGACTTTATTGGTGGCCTTTCCTTTGTGGCACCCTGACCCTTGTGAGTCCCATTCTTTTTACTCTGTGCTGGTACACACAAGCTTCCTTGACATTTACATAGGACCTTACAATTTGCAAAGCACTTTACAGAATGAGCTCATGTGACCCTCAGAAAAGCTGTGTGTGTGTGTGTGGGGGGGGTCTGCAGGTGCCGCTCTCTCCAGGTGACAAAGGAGGAAACTGAGGCTCACACAGCTTCAGAGGCTTGCCCAGCACCCCATGTGTCAGAGGGTCAGAGGTGGAGTGGGCATACAGGGTAAATTTTTAGCCCCCAAGCCCATCACTTGGTCCAATATTTCTCCTCCTCCTGGCATCCTGGGGGATGTTCTCTCCATCACCACCACTGCCCCCTGCCATGATGCAGCATCAATCACACCCATTCAACCAGGTCAATAAAGGTGGAATGGCCACCTGGGAGAGCCATGGCCAGGGGCCCTAAAATACAAATCTAACCTCTAGCTCCCCAGACCTGAGTCCACCTTCGTAAAGCCAAGTGTGTGGCTCTGTGTGTCTGAGTCAGGCCCACTTTTTAATCCTTTTCCAAGGCCCCTTCTCCCTGTGGCAGCCCTATCCATCAAAGGGTGCCCTTGTGTACCCTCGGCCAGCCAGCTCTGACACCAAAGGGCCCCCACTCATAAATTCTAATTCAGAAGTTTGGAGTTATCAAAAGGAAGTTTCCAATGGCCTCCTCTCATGTGGGAATGTGGAGACGTGATTAAGAGGCCTTTTTGTCTGGGCCTCTAACAGGGGCTATTTGCGGAGATGGGGAACAGAGGTTCCATCATGCTGAGGCATGCACATAGAGAGGAAGCAACCCAATCTCAGTGCCCTAATGAAATGCCATGAATCATGGGGCACAATCAGCTGTGGCTGCATCAATAAATCACCAGCAAAGGGTTCCTAATAGCTTTCTGAAGCCTTCAGCAGAGGTCCCTAAAGGAGAAAGTTGTGATTGGTGGGGAGGGGTCTTTGGGCAGTTCAATGCCCCCTCCCAGTGAGTTTAGTTGATGTAAAACCAAATCCTGTTGTTTCAGCTCCATGCCTTTAGAGGAAAGGCAGCCCACAAAAAGGCAGCCCACAAAAAATAGCCACCCCTGCCCCCCACCTCACCCCATGCCAGGCCAGGGAGGAGGACAGGGGCTCTCCAACTGGCCTTGCTGGCCACTTGGACCTTGCAAGCCAAGAGAGAGTCTGGGGAGATGCTAATTCAGGCCTTCTTTTCACACGCCCTTCCTGCCTCAGGATGAAACAGGCTCTCTCAAATTCCACAATAAAATGATGGGGAAAAAAAGACAGAATCTTGGAGGCAAAGCTTCTGCTGGATTCTTCCTGACTAACCCAGAGGCAGCGTGTGCTCTTAGAAGGACAAGTGCACAGCAGTTGTATGTGGGGGGCAGTGCCGGGCCTGCACCCACTGGGCACCGGCTTTAGGGAGACAGTGAGGCCAGTGCTGTATGTCCTTACGGAAGCAGGCCTCCCTCTGCCCCTCGGGGGCTGCCTCCTCCAGCCCACTGATGGGCCCCCAGAGCCCTGTAGATGGGAGGGGCACAGTGTGGAAGCCCCGCTGCCTGCTCATATTTTAATGGAAAGTTCACTTTGTCAACTCAACAAGCCTGTATTGAGTTTTTGCCATGGGCAAGGTGAGAGGAAGCAGGATGGAGTGAACCAGGGCCATCTTTGGAGTCAGGAAGGCCTGAGTTCAAATCCTGCCACTGCCATAGACTGGCTCTGTGCCCCTCGTGAAGTTTTTCATTGTGTTCTCAGCATGCAGTACAAGGCCAGGAATACTGTAGGCACTTAGCAAAGGCACCTCTTGGTACTCTAACCAAGCCATCCTCTTTTGCAATAGTGTAGGGAGTCTCCACACTGGGAGTCACCCACACTGATAAAAACCATGGGTTTGGACACCCCCCAAGTTAAAAAGTGAGCTAGGACAGAGACAGAAAGACAGAAACAAACAAAACCCAGCCCCTGTCCTCAATGACTGGCATTCTTCTTGGGAGAGGGCAAACAGGAGCTGAGTCCACAGGCTGATAAATGTATAAGAGGGCATCTCTCAGGCACGGGGGAGGGGGGCAGAGGTGAACTCTCCCAGCAGGGGGGATCAGGAAGGAGCCCATGAAGAAGGTGGGAGCTGAGCTGGGCTTGGGAAGGTGCTGGGAGCCCAAGGAAGCCCCTTGCTTTCCTCCTCTTACTGGAGAAAGTCTCTTCAAAATGCCCTAGCACAGTGAAGGCCCAGCTGCACTGTAGTGGAGTTGGAAGGACAGGGCTTGGAGCTGGGAATACGACCAGGTCTCCTCTTCATGACCTAGTATCTTTAAGGCATCTCAGCCAATTCCAACTGGGAGCACAGACCCTTTGACGGGTGGAGCTGGAAAGGCCCCCATATTAAAGATGGGGAAGCTGAAGCCCAGAGAAGTGAAGCCACCTGCCCAGGGTCGCACAGCAAGTCAGTATAAGAGCCAAGCCCAGGACCAGGGTCTCTCGATTCTCTGTTGAGAGCTTCCCCATGAGACCACGTGGTACATGGATGTGGCTGGTGAGATACAGGAGATGGGGCTGAGGGGGAGCTTCCCCCAGGACATCCCTGGAAACTGGGGAAACCAGGGGATTGGTTAGAAATCCCCAGCAAAGCTGGCCTGAGCTCATTTTCTCGTCATGTACATCTTCGTCCTTAAAGGGGAGGAGAAGAAAAACAATCCTAGACAGTTAAAGGTTTTAATTCAGATTGGTTTTGAGGTATCAGACTGTGCCCGAGATGTCAGTGGAAGACAGTAGTTCCTTTCTGCTTGTAAGACACCTCTAACAGCAAATGAGTGTGTTCGTGTGTGGGGTATGTGTGTATATGTGCGTGTGTGTGTGTGTGGTGTGTGTGTGTGTGTGCGCGCAGTATGTGTGCATAGTTTGTGTGTGTGTGTGTGGTATGAGTGTATGGTGTGTGTGTGTGTGTGTGTGTGTGTGTGTGTGTGTGTGTGTGTGTGTGTATGTGTTGGGGTGGGAAGAAGCTTCCCCCAGTTGCCCCCCTGCTCCTCCCTCCTCCCCTTCCTCCAATTTCTCCCTTAGAAGCTGTTTCCAGGTAAGGTTGGGCTTTGCTGCCGCCACCGGGGAAGAGAATGAAAACATGTGCTTGGGGGAGGGGCTGACTTTTCACTGGATTCCTGAGTCCTTCTGTCAGGGGGATCAGGGGGATTCCGGGCTCAGCTTCAGGGCCGTATTGAGGGCCCCTGGGTAGATGTTTTTGGACCCAAGATGGTGGGGGCTTTACTAGACCAATGATCCTTGGGAATGAAAGACAACTAAATCTTTGACCAAATCTGGTACAAATGGTATTTGTTGAATTGGTTCCTTTCCCTGAAATTCTCATTGTCTTTTTTTACATTTAATTCGTTTATTTTTAGTTTTCGGTATTCACTTCCATAAGATTTTGAGTTCTAAATTTTCTCCCCCTCACTCCCCTCCCCCTTTCCCATTGTCTTTGTAAAAGATTCAGCTTCATTTTAGACACAGAGACACACATAACAAAAGCTTCCCGAAATGGGAAATGGGTAAACTGAACTCAGGATGCTCTCTGTGGACATGTCCATAATCCCATTCTTTTCTGATGGTCATTCAATAGTGTCCCATGCTTGGAAAAAAGGCTAGCAGATGGCAGAGAAGGTGACCCCCTACACAGGCATGGGGCGAGATAAGAACAGAGGTCTGCTGGTTCCCCAAGGTTCTCAGAATCAAGGTCAGTTCAGAACTCTCCAGAATCCCCCAGGCCTTCCTTAAGGGAGCACAGCAGAGGATTTCTTGGCATTAGAAACACTGCACTGTCAGCGTACTGGGTTCAGGTTCTGACTCGGGCTCTTGCTTGCACATCCTGTCTTTGTGTCTGGTTCTTCATCTGTGACATGAGGGGTGTAGGCTCGATGACCTCCAAGATCCTTCCCTCTTTGACACCCTATGGTGATGACACCTCTTCTGCCTGCCCCACCACAGAAGGGTCATCCTAGAAATGAAGATATAATCCAATCAGAGCCAGTTTCCAGGGCCTGATGGTCCCTGATACATCCTCTCCCATCCAATGCCTCATTGATGGAGAGAGTATTGGGAAGAATACAGCATGACAAGCTAAAATCCAGCTGCCCAGATACAACCTCAGTCTCTTTGTGCAGGGAGGCAGAAATAGGAATGATTTCCTTTGTGTTTTTTGTGTAGACAGATATATTGTATATACACTATACTTCCTACACTCTATGGACCAGCCAAACCCCAGGACAGTCTATCTCCCTTCTCTATGCTTTCCCACTGGCAGTGTCCTATGCCTGGAATGTCCTCTGCCCTCCTTCCTTACCTTAGCTTTTTACCACTAACATCCTTTCATGACTCATCTGAAGCGGTGCCTCTCATCTGAGGCTTCTTCTGATCTTCTTAGCCCTTACAGCTCCTGCCTCCAAATTACATTTTATTTACTTTGTATATATTTACCTTGATACATGTTCTACCCTCCCTCTGCTCTCCCCAACCTGTGTAAGCTACCTGAAGACTAGTTTCATTCTTGTCCTTAGGTCTCCAGCCCTGAACACAGTGCTAGGCACAGCGCAGGCACTGAAGAAATGTTTGAGGGACTGAATTGAATCAGCCTAGTGGAAAATTCTGGGACAATCTTTCCAGAATGAACCCTGTGGGGTCTGTGGCTCCACAAGTAAATAGCTGGGGAGATGTCATCACGATTTTGTGTTAGCTGAAGAAGATGGGGGCTGGAATCCAGGATGGGGCTCGATGTTAGTCACGTTGGCCCTTGATGCAATATGTTATGTGGGAGAGAAGATGCTAGCTGGGCATGGTCCAGGAAATGGGGTCCAGACAATGGTAGGTCATGGAGTAAGGGAAAGATTTTGATAAGAGAAGGGGAGGGAGGGCTCATTTTAGGTGGAGGGGATAAACAAAGGTGCAGGAATGGACAAAAGCAGGAAGAAATGATTGGACCTAGAGTTTGTGTGGAATTTAGAATGGATGAAGGGGGATGGTATGGGGAAAGACCAAATGGGGGAGTTAGAGCTAGACTGTGGAAGGCTTGAATGATAGAGCCAGAATTTATATGTTACTGGAGCTCCTACAGGATGGGGTTAGAGGTATGATCTGAATAAAATGGGGCTTCAGCAAGGTAAATCAAGTAAGAATTGTGGCCAGTAGGGGAGAGGTCAGAGTCCAGAAAGACCAGGTTTCTCTGAGATTGAATGCGGCAGCCCAGAGATCCATCCACTGGCCAGTTCTCAGGTAAAGACCTATTTTGATGCCGCCACAAATTCTATGGTCTGCCCGTTTCATTGATTGCTGGGGCCATCTTGACAGTTCTTAGCCAAGAAATGGCTTGGTCAAACTTCAGACATTCCCCTCCTTTACTCATCCCATGGTGGCCTCTTGCTGTCTGACCTGGGAGGACTTTGGTTTTACAAGATTTCCTCACACCTAGCACCTAGTGGGTGCTCAGTACATGCCTATTAAATGAATGAATGAGAGAGTGAATGAGTGGACTAGTAAAAGTGTGAATCGGCCCCAGCCATCCCCCCAGATGGAAATGACACCCGGCAGAAGTTATGGTGCATTCCTTCCAATTCCCTTGATGCGCAACTTGAAAGAAATGCACCAAGAAATGAGCGGCATCTTCTGTTGGCTCTGGTCTGACTGAGAGAGCTGGGTTAGCCCAGTGTCTGGAATCCATGGAGGAGGAAAGGTTAGCCCTGGGCAATTACCCGAAAGGACCCAGGTGAAGGGCCACGAGAAAAGGACACTCAGTCATTTGAAATGGTAGAAGGAGAGAAATTCTGTCCCATGTGCTCCCTGGCCTGCCTCTTTAGGAGGCAGGAGGTTGCAATTAAGGAATCCCTAGGTCCCCAAGGCTCATGTGCCCAAATATGCTACCTAAAACATTCCCTGACTCTTTCCCCAACTGTTTTGGGTTTGTCCAATGGTTGACAGGCAGAGGCTTATGTCTGGGGATGGGGGGTGGGGACTTTCAAAGCCCACCTAGTTGGGAGAGCAGCGGCCACTTTGTTTCCTGCCTTCTTTCCCTAGCCGACTGGTCCCGGCTGTCAGAAAAGGAATGCGTCTCATGTGTCTGTCTTACCTTTTCCCTCGGCCTGGTAATTGATCGCTGCTGAACTCTGCCGCCCGGCGTTTCTGAAGCATGCCAAAGGAGAGGTCTGTTTCCTCTCCCAGACAATGTCGGGGTCGGCCCCATCCCAAACATCTGGAAGAAGACTGCAAATTGCAGGCCCCAATCTGGATATCTGGAACAGCCCTGATAATTGGATGGTGGGGTTGTCGGCCAGATGGCGAGTGTCATTGGGACCAGCCACCCCCCCAGATAGGACAGAGGTCGAGCTGGGCTGCCAGACAGACCCCAGAGAGCATGCACCACTGGGCAGGGAAGTCCTTGGATTCTGGAGAGCGATGGTGGGGGGAGGGCAGCTGCAGACTCCCCTGTCCCTTGGGGCCCCTGTCAGAGGCTGACTCCTGATCAGATGGACCAAAGGCATTGCTCTTGGCTTTAAGAGTTATTTGTATTTAGACAAATTCAGGAATGAGTCTGAACCAAACAAAGGGAACATGCTCTCATGCAACCAAAAGCAGATGCAATGATGGATAAAATTTGAATTTTTGAAGGCTAGGTTGGAGGGCATCCCAGGTGGGAGGAACAGCATGGATAAAGGCATGGTGATGGGGATGAGTGGAATGTGCTCGGGGACAATGAGGAGGCAGGTCTTATCAGATAGAGGGAGCACTGGGAGACACTAGGGGAGGACTGGGAAGCCACTGATCAGAGAGAAAGTCAGGAAACCTAATCTAGACAGATTTCTCAAGGACTTTTGCCAAGTAGGAGAGAGGAAATACAGGATGAGCTACAGGATTACAGTTGATGATGATGATAGGATCAAGTAAGAATCTATGAAGAGGAGACATTAGTGTATTTGTAGGAAGCATACAGCAGGGAGGGATGGGAGAGAGACAGAGACAGAGACGGGGGAGACAGAGACAGAGAGGGGAAAGAGAGAGAGAGACAGAGAGAAATATGGGGGAGACAGAGACAGAGAGAGGAGAGACAGAGAAGGGAAAAAGAGACAGAGACAGAGATGGGGGAGACAGAGAGAGGAGAGACAGAGAGGGGAAAGAGAGAGAGAGACAGAGGGGCAAAAGAGAGAGAGAGACAGAGAGAGAGAGAGAGAGAGACAGAGAGACAGAGAGACAGAGAGAGACAGAGAGAGACAGAGAGACAGAGAGAGAGAGAGACAGAGAGAGACACAGAGAGAGAGACAGAGAGAGACAGAGAGACACAGAGAGAGAGACAGAGAGAGAGACAGAGAGAGAGGGGGAGAGAGAGAGAGAGAGAGAGAGAGAGAGAGAGAGGGAGGAGTGAAGGGGAGTGGAGGGACAGAGAGACAGAGAAAGACATAGAAAGAGAGACAAAAAGACACACACACACACACACACACACACACACACACACACACTTAGAATAAAGAGGAAATTTTCCTAGAAAAGACAGTAGGGAATGGTGTCAATGGGACAAGTAATAGGATTTGCCTTGGCAAGAAGACTCATGAAATGATTAGAATACTCACTGTGGTGAATGGGATAGGGACCCAGTTAGGAAGGTATAAAAGAATTGCCTTGCTACAGTGAGAGCCCAGTCAAGTTCATGTAACATACATTTGAGGCACAGCTTCATGATTTTCTCCAGCTCTCATCAGCAGCACATGGACAGGGATGAAGGTTGAAGTTTCATGAGATAAGATCAGTCAATAGGACATCTGCCTGGGGTCAGAGTCATGTGAGGCAGTAAGAAGAGATCGATTAGGGGGTCCCCATTTGTCAATACCTTGCTGGTTGACCTTACACCAGTGATCTTCCTGGTTGGGTCTCAGTTTCCTCATCCGTAAATTAAAGGGATTGGCCATCTAACTATCTTCTGCTTATCATGTTGGTTCCAGGTACCATAGTCTAAGAAAGACAACATGGAGTTGGAGAGCCTCTGAAGGAAGGTGACCAGGAGGCAGAAGGGCCTTGACTTCTTGTAACCTGCCTGGAGGGGATGAGACTGGGGTGGGGGAGTAGCAGAGATCTAAGAGTCATTTTTGAGTATCTGAAGGGTTGATACATGGAAGAGGGATCAACTTTGTTCCGCTTGGCCCCAGAAGACAGAGCCAGGAGCAACCAGGGGAAGTGCAAAAAAGTCAGTTTAGGCTGGACATCTCTAACTGTTCCTAAAAGATGGGCCAGGGCTCAGAGGTAGTGATTTCCCCTTCCTTGGAGGTATTTAAGTTAAATCTGAATGGGGAAGGAGGAGAGAAAGCCACATTTATATGATGTCTACTGTGTTCCAGGCCCTATGCTAAGCTCTGTACAGATATTATCTCACTTAAATCTCACAACAACCCTGGGAGGTAGGTGCCATCATTAGCTCATTTTATAGTTGAGGAATCTGACGCAAAAAATATTAAGTGACTTGCCCAGGGCAGCTAGTAAATGTCTGAGCCTGAATTTGAACTTTCCCCCTGATAGAGGCCCAGTGTTCTACCCACTGTGGCACCTGGTTCCCTGGTAAAGGATGCCTTTTTGTCAGCTGTATTGCTCAGGTATGGGGTGAGTGAGGTGGCTCTCAGATCCCTTGGAGCTCTTGAGATTCTGAAGGTCTGACATCCAATTGTGCAGAGGAAGGGGGCTATTAGCTGGCCTCCTATTGACCCAGCAGGCAAACCCCTCACATCCCTGTGTTAGTCTGGGAATAGCAACAGTCCCTCTCCCAAGAGCCAGTGGTCTATATTAAAAATGGACACTCTGCCTGGAAAATAATGGCATTTGACAGCTGCGGGATGAAAGGGCTTGGTAAAAGAAACCTCTGGGGCATCCCCCTTGACATTGCTGACCACCCTCCCTCCTGTCTAAGGCTTCTTCCCACAGTCCAGTTTCCTCAGGCTCTTCCCTCTTTCTTTCACTGTATCCGAATGGCGGCATTTATCTGCCCTGACCCTTCCCCAGTCCTGACCCTTCTTTCATGGTCATTTCCGCCACAAAAGCCACCTCATGTAAGGTCCCTGACAGCCTTGGACTGATTGGGCCCTCACATTTCTGGCTTTTTAATGGCAGGCACAGCATGGACAGGGACAATGAATTCCTGGAGTTTTCAATGGGAAGTGACTTTGTACCTTCCAGAGAGATGTGACTGGGCTGTGTGGATGATATGGGGAAACCAGAGTGCAAAGGAATTGTTCTAGGGAAGACACTGAATGTTGGGGTGGGGGAGGCAGGGGAGGCTTAGAGTTAACCTATCCATCTCCTTCCTATTACAGATGGGGATACAAAGGTCTGGAGAGAAGGAACTTCTCCGAGTCACCCAGGTAGGGAGTGGACAAATGGGGACCAGACCCGAGACTTTTGGCTGCCCAAGGCCCTGGTCCTTTGTCATGGCCAGACCACAGGTACCATGTATCCTGCAATCTTGGCCTCCTCCAGTGAGGTCATCACTTCAGTGTGTGTCCCCCTAAACCAGCCCCTCTGACTTCTTTAGAGGGCACACAACACAACCAGCCAACCTCACAACCATCCTCAGTTTCTCCTTTCTCTTTCTTCCCCCTCATCCAATCAGTTGCGGGATCTAGCTTCCCTTACCGCCCTTTGTGCTGGTTGTTTACTCTGCCCGGAATGCCCTCCCTACTTCCTCCTCATCTCCACCTCCCCCAGGGATCTGCCCACGTGCTACCTCCTAGAGGAAGCCTTCCTTAAGCCCCACTCCCACCCTCCAGTACCCACAATATAGCAGTACACCCCCCACAGGAAATGACCCGGACTGTTTTGTACTTTTCAGAAATCTGAGTATCGATCGATCAGGAAGCAAGCATCCATTAAACTCCTATTATGTGACAAGCCCTGAAAGAAATGGACAGACCCTGCTCTCAGTGAGCTTAAGTTCTGAAAGGGAGAGACGACAGCTACATAGCTCAGTCCGTACAAAATAAGTGGGAGGCACCTTTGGTGGAAGAGACCTGGCTCTGGGGACGTCGGTCCTCTGAGATGAGCCCCAAAGAAGCCAGGGAGGCAGAGGTGGAGAGGGAAGGCTCTCCGGGCGGGGCAGCCAGAGCGAGCAGCTAGGGCACAGACCAACGCGGCTGGACAGCAGAAGGTGCTAGGGGCCGGTGCCTCGGGCTCCCAAGCAGAAATCTGTGTGGGCCTTGTCTCCCCCACCCCCTCGGGGATTCGGGGTTCACCCTGACACAGCCACACTTCCGTCTGTCCCATTCTCTCCTCTGCTACTCGCTGTCTCCCCGCTTCCTCCTGGCAGCTCTCCATCCTCCCACTTCCTCTTTGAGGAAAACAAGGGAATGAATGAAGAGGCCGAAGCTTCTATTTTGGGGGTTTCCACTGAAGGAGGAAGTGTTAAGATGCTGCAAGGTCATTCACCCCGAGCGCGCTAGGATGTGTCTTCCGGAAGCCTTGCGAGAAGCCTCATCTCCGGACAGAGCCAGGTCCCGCTGTTGGGCCCGAGGCAGCTCGAGGAGTCTGGACAGCTGCCCGCCGAGCGCACCTTTAGACCTCGGCTGTAGCCTTCCACCCGGACTGCACCCTCCCCTGTCCTGAGCCTATGACAAGAGGCCAACAGAGCCCCCAAGAATTGAGAAACCCTGGCAGCCTTCCCCGTGCCTGGGTCGGGGCTCCCAGTGGAAAGGAAACTTTGGAGGGAGGGACTGTCTTGTTTATGGTGCCCAGTGTGGGGTCTTGCACATAGTAGGCACCTTCCATCGGCTTCATAAAACACTTGCTGAATTGAATGACCCCCTGGGTTTCAGGATCAGAAAAAAAGGTATAGAACCAGGAAAGTGCCAAGGCCAGTCGTTCTTTTATGAGAGAAATGGATCTGAGGCATATCAAGATTGGAGATGGGACATTAACATTCAGTGCGGCTGGCATCAGCCCTGTGGCCAGTTTCATCCAAGCTGAATGAGTAAAGACTGTTATATGGATATCTATAGGTATGTGTATGCATATGTGTGTGTCCATGTGTATGTATATACACGGAGATATATAAAGGTGTGTACATGCATGTGACTATATGCATACGCACACATACAAATATGAATGGGCATATATACAGAGAGATCCAGGGCACAGGCACAGAGGGCCTGCTCCTGCAAAGTGGCTGATGGATTATGGTGATGGTTCCCTAGGTTTCTGTGCTCTCTGCAGGGTGTGTATATGTCTTCGAGTTTTAGGGCTTTCTTAGTCTTAGTCTTGGGACTTGATTTAAAAAAAGAGCAAATACCTTTGGGATTTCTTCCTGTAAGGGAATCCTTTTCTTAGAGTCTTGACTGGAATGGGCATTTCCTCTCCAGAAAGACGTTTTTCTCCCCAGGTGCCAAGGAATTTGGAATACAGCACCACAGCAGCTAAAAGGCACCTTCAGGTGTGTCTGATCTTTTGTCTCTATTTCCTGGTCCTCTAGGGCAAGGCCTTTTTCACAGGCCTCACCCTGACTTAGGGTTTGAAATTCCTTGTGGCTCCCTGTTTAATAGGGGGCAGCTAGGTAGTGCTGTGAATAATGCCAGGCCTAGAGTCAGGAACTCATCTTCCTGAATTCAAATCTGGTTTCAGACACTGACTAGCTGTGTGACCCTGGGCAAGTCACTTCACCCTGTTTGACTCAGCTTCCTCATCAATAAAAAGAGTTGGAGAAGGAAATTGCAGTATCTTTGCAAAGAAAACCCTTAATGGAATCACAGAGAGTCAGACATGACTGAAAAGCCACTGGACCACCACAACAAAATCCCCGCTTAATATTTGAATATTGAATTGCACCCAGTCAAGAGCACTTTAAAAGAATTTTTCTAGCAAACAGTCAAGAATCCTCAGCGTCTGCTGTACCCCTCTAGTTTTCCAGGTCCCCACACTCCTTGGGTCTCCCATACAAATAAGGAGGAGAAAGGACACAGGAATAAAGCAAAGGCCTGGAACAATGGCACTGTCATCTTCTGGCAAAGCTAAATTCCTTCAGTCCCAAAATAGTTGTTTAGCACTTGGGTTTGAGGCACAAAACTGAGCCTGGGGGTGCAAAGAAATAGCAGAAACCATCCCTGCCCCAAAAAACCTTTATTCTTACAGGGGAGACAACATGTATGTAAATGGGTATAGATATATACACGTGTTATACAGTCATTGTATAAGCTATGTATTTAATATATAACCTAGGGGGCATAGGGTGTTCAGGGAGGAGGAGAAGCTCTGAAGGGAGGACTGCTGAGACCTTCTCAGGCCTGCTCACCCATCTTTGGTCTCCACCTCTCACCCGAGGCTCCAAGAAGCCATGGCACACACATTGGTCACAACCTTGTAAATTGTCTTGGCTAACCCAGGTTGAGGGCAATGGATAGGTCTCAAACTCATCAGTGATTTAAGGGGGTGTCTACCCCAAGTGTGTGAGGACTTCCCCTGTTCCCCCTTAAATGGGGAGATGAGAACAATTGTTCCAGTGGCCATGAAGGTGACTGAAGCAGGGACTGTGGTGTGCTTAGAGAGTGGCCAAGGTCATCATCCACTGCACCCCGGGCCTTCACCAGTTGTCCTGACTTTTGTCCCACACCTGGGCTTCCATGACTGGAAGAGAGCAAGGCCAATGGCTTGGTGCCCCTCTACTTCCCTTAAATCTAATTTATGCACATGTCAAAAGACATCACCCACTGCAGTCTCTGAGGCCCGGATGCAGTTGAGGTGGGATGGCTTCTCTGCTGCCTTACTGATTTGGGCCTGACAATTAACACCAAGACAACAGGCTCTCCACCAGCCAACACTGTTGGAGTACATGGAGCCATTGGGTAAGCAGATTGAGAAGTTCTGAAGGCTGTGGGGAAGTTCACTCACCTTCGAAGTGTACTTTCCAGGGATGTACACACAGAGTGAGGCTGATGCATGCACTGCCAGAGCCAGCTCAGTGTTTGGGAGGCTCCGAAGGAAGGAAGGAAGGGGTGGGAGAAGAGGTATTAGACCGACTATCAGACTGAAGGTCTACAGAGCCATGGTGCTGACCCCATTGGTGTGTGCCTGGGACAGTCCACCAGCTCCAGGAAAGGGAATCGCTTCCATTTGAATTGTCTTAGGAAGATTCTGAGGATCACCAGGAAGGGTAAGGGACTAGACATTGAGGTTCTTACTCAAATTAAACTGCCAGTCATTAAAACTCTGCTTCAGAGAGCCAGCTCCAATGGGCTGGCCACATTGTTTGAATGCTGTTTGCCTAAAAGACTATTTTATGGAGAACTCTCACAAGCAAGACTCTCACCCGGAGGTTAGAGGAAGCAATGCAAGGACACTCTCAAGGTCTCTCTGAAGAACTTTGGAGTCAATTGCGAGCCATGAGAGACAGTGGCATAGGACCCCACCTAATATGGTGCTCCTGCATCAAAGAGGTCTGAGCAAAGCAGAGGTGCAATAGCTCAAAAGAATCATGAGAGTAGGCATTTAGAATGATCTGCACTCCAAACGTCCATGTGGACTCTGTGCCCAACCCATGGTAGAGTCTTCCAGGCTTTCCCATTGGTCGGATCAGCCAGGTCGTCCTCAAGATAAAGACAACACTCAAGCAGCTAGCACCCTCTAAGTATACACTCTCCCAGGTATAGACCACCTCTAAAATGCAGGGAAATACTCTGAACTGTCCCTTCCTCAGAGTAGTTCAGACACAGCCTAGCACTTGGTGCTTCAGTAGTCAGAGACCAACACTGCTGGGGCACAGGAGTGGAGGGAAACAGGGGCAGCGGATCTGCTTAGGGAGGGCTCATAAAATGTCAGAAGAAGAAACTAACCGGGGGTCATCACAGTGCTCCAATTCTGGGCCTGGAGGCAAAAAGACCTTAGTCCAAATCTGACCTCAGATCCATCCTTGCTGGATGACCCTGGGCAAGTCCCTCAACTCTGATTTGCGCCAACTCTCAAAACTGTAAGATGGGGGCAATCATCACAATTGCCTCCCCAGCTTATTTCAAGGATTGAACGAGATAGTATTTGGGAAGCGCTTAGCACATAGGAAGCTAGTATTAGCTTTACCTTGGTTTTTTATTCCCCCTTTAAAACTGAACCATTTCTGGGGCTATCCTAAGACCTGGCCTGAGATTCCTGGAAAGAGAAATCAGTTGCCCTTGGACTCCTCTTCGCCCCTAAAGACCCTCAGGTCTGTGGGCCATAGGTAAAGAATTCACCCTCTGAGAGTCAGTTAACCAGAGCTGCCCAGGCTGTAGGGACCAAACACCTGAGGTAGGTCTGTTCAAGTCAGTCACAAGCTCTGGGTGCTGTGTGGCAGCCTGGTGGCAGGAGCTCCAGGGGCCAAGGCACTTGATACTGTCGGGAAAATTCAGGCTGCAGGGAAATGGTTCTGGGCTCCTATAGGTGTTGCTGCCAGACACCTTCAGAGGTTGTTTTCACAGTGGATTACAGAAATGACGAGGACTGGTCATTTTCATTCCTTCTATAATACATTCTGGTGGGCTATACCCTGGGGAATAAGGTACTGCCTGCTGAGGGGGAGTAAGCATAGGATTTCCATGAAGGCTTGAAGTGGACCAGCCCTAAGTGACCCTGGGCAAGCCATTTAACTTCTGCCTACCTCAGTTTCCTCATCTGTAAAATGGGAATGATGGTCCCTATCTTACAGGGTTGTTGTGAAGGTCAAACGAGATCACAATTGATCATAAGGTGCTTAGGGACCAAACTTACTGAGTGGAATGGGTGGGTTCCCCTCAGTGGAGGGCTCAGGATGTTAGAGGTATGTGTATAGGGGTTGCGGTCTTGGTCAGATCTATGCTGAATTCCTCCAATGTTCAGGTCTGAGAATCTGGAAATCTGGGATCACAGAGGGATCTCCTAGATGGATCAAAGCCCAGGGTTCCCCAGGGCCAACAGGCAACTGGATTCTTAGATGAACCAGAAACCTCAGGCTCTCCTAATGCTCCACTGAGCAGATAACACTGGGAAGATTCACCTAGTCCAAAGTCTCTCCTGCCAGGTGAAAAAGCTTCCCCCTTCCTCAAATTTTCATAGAGTATTTTCTAAAGCCCAGGTCTGACCATGTCACCCCTACTCAGCACACCCTAGCAGCTCCAGTTGCCTCCAGGACCAAATACAAAACCTTGTTTGGCATTCAAAGCCTTCCATGACCTAGTCATCTCTTACCTTTCTGGTCTCTTTACTCCTTACTGCCACCCACTCCCCTGTCATGTACTCTTGGATCCAGTGACCCCAGCCTCCTGGCTGTTCCTGGAACAAGCCCCTCCTCCTCTCAGCTCCCGGCATTCTCTCTGCTGCCCCCACCCCTATCCCCAAGCCTGCAAGGCTTTCCCTGCCCAGCCCTGCCTCTTGTCCTCCGGCCTCCTTTAAGTCTCAACTAACATCCCACAAAGCCTTTCCCAGCCCCTCCATTCTGGTGCCTCCCCCTGTTAATTATTGCCTATTTATCCTGTCTATAGCTTCTTGTACAGAGCTGTTGGCTTGTTGTTTCCATTCGATTGGGAGCTCCTTGAGGGTAGTGATTCCTGTTTGCCTTTTTTTTTTTGTATTTCTAGTGCTTAGCACAATGCCACACAGATGCCAGATGGTTAAACATTGATTAGGCAGCTAGGGGGAGCCACAGAGCACCGAGCTCTAGGCCTGGAGTCAGGAGCTACAATCTGACCTCAGACACTTCCTACCTGTGTGACCCTGGGCAAGTCACTGTCAGTTTCCTCATCTGTAAAATGAGCTGGAGCAGGGCATAGCAAAACACTGCAGGATCTCTAGTCAGACACGAGTGAAAATTGACTGACCGACAACACATTATTGGCCAACTGACTGATCTCTAGTTTCAGCTTAAACATGACCCTTCTACCTGAGGCTTTTCCTGATTTTTCCCTTCCCCAATCAGTTTGTATCTCTCCCTCTCTGTCTCTCTCTGTCTCTGTCTCTCTCTCTGCTTCTATACATTCATGTTGTCTCTCCCACTGAAGCTCATGACTCCTGAGGGCAGGGTAATTTCCCTTTGGCCTTTGAGCTCTCAGTGTCCAGCAGCATAGTGCCGAGCCCCAGATCACAAATGTCTCCAGGGTCATTCTAAACAGTTTTTCATCTCCACAGCTCTTCCTTGGTAATGTCCCAAGCTGGCCCCTCCAATTCTCCTCCTCCTCCTCCTCCTTCTTCTTCTTCTTCCACTCCTCCTCCTCCTCTTCTTCATCTTATTTTTCTTCTTCCTTTTAGTCTGCTTTCCTCATTTCTCTCTCTCCCTCCTTCTCTCCATAGTTAGTTATCAAGATGTCTGGCACAGGCACATTTTGGGATAACAATAACCAATAGCGACCAATTGGAGTCAGTTCTTCCTGCTTTCCCATGTTTGCCCCATACAGTAGAATGGCAGGCCATGGCCATGGGAACGCTTGATGGAATCTATGAGTAGGGCCTTTCATGGGCCAGGTCTTGGCCTTATGGGAATAGCCCATTTCTTCCTAAACGCATTTCTCTTTCTGAGAACCCAGTGGTCATTTGGGGGAATGCCTGAGAGTTGTTTCCAGTTTCATGGGTTAGGAGCCATCTCCCACTGTGTGGTGGGACTCTGAGATGAGAAGATGTGTGTTAAAGATGAATTACATTCTGCAGTGAGGCCATCCCAACAGACTGACTTCTGAAGCTTGGGACCACCACGGGGCTAGTGGCATTTTACTGCTCCTGGTGGCGTCAAGCTTTCCTCTGAAGAAATGCCATTAACCAAGGAAGGGACTTTTGTGGAAACTGTGATTCACCCTTCTTAGTGAGTTATGAGAAAACAAGTCAAGCTGGGCTGGCTTTTCCAAGCCCTCAGCCCAGTGAAATGTAAGAGATATTTAATTGGCTCCTATATGAATAGTCAATTTATGTCAATAGACATTTATGAGGCATCTACTATATTCCAGACACCATGCCAAACCTGGGCATACACATTTAAAAAAAAGAAAGGCAGCCCCTGCCCTCAAGGAGCTTACAATCTAATGTCAGAAGATAACAAGGCAGGAGAGGGGGGAGTTGATAATGAGTGTTGCCCAAGAGTTCCAAAATGAGTGCAGCCGGTGGGAAAGGAAATGTTTGAGGATGTCTGATGCTGAGGGAGCTGGGCAGATGCCCCCATAATGATCTCTCCCTTTTATAGAGGTCACCCACAGGGTAAGTTCAACTATGCCTAAGAGACTGGAAAAGGATCTGGAGTAGACAAGGCAAGTGACATGGAGTTTATCAAAGGCAGATCCTGGATTTCACTCAGAGCCTCTTAGATCTTAATCAAAGATCTTAATTGATCTTAATCTTAATTCTAACAAGTTTTGCATAATTCCAGCTTGGTCAAGTGTAAAGAGCACTAGCCTGGGAGCCAGAAAGCTTGGGTTCCAGTCCTGGCTCTGTCCTCAGCTACCCTGAAGAAGGGCTTGCTCTGGGGGCTGAGCTTTGGCCTTATCTTGGCCCAAACAAGCCCTTCGTGCCACTCTCCAGTCACATGCACAGCATCCTGCTGTGTTGTCCTCCCCCCTTTCTAGAACTCCTTGTGGACTGGCTTGAGAATGTAAGCTCCTTGAGGGCAAGGGCTGACTTGTTTGTATGTGAACAGCCAAAGGCTTAGTGCAGTGAAAGAAGTGCGTGTAAAAAGTGTTTACTAGGATAGAGCTAGGACTGGAGTTAGGAGGACCTGAGCTCAGTTCTGGTCTCAGACACTGACTAGTGTCTTTCCTGCTCTTCTTTCTCCTCCCCTTCTTCTGCCTCTCCTGCTCTTCCTCCTGCTCCTCCTGTTCCTCCTCCTCCTCTTCCTTCTTCTTCTTCTTCTTCTTCTTCTTCTTCTTCTTCTTCTTCTTCTTCTTCTTCTTCTTCTTCTTCTTCCAGTCCCAGCAAGTCACTTCACCCTATTTGCCTTAGTTTCCTCATCAGTAAAATGAGCTGGAGAGAGAAATGACAAACCACTCCAGTATCTCAGCCAAGAAAACCTTAAATGGAATCACTAAGAGTCTGACATGACAGAATAATGACTGAACAACATCTTTCTTTCTTTTTCTTTTTCCTTCCTTCCTTCCTTCCTTCCTTCCTTCCTTCCTTCCTTCCTTCCTTCCTTTCTTTCTTTCTTTCTTTCTTTCTTTCTTTCTTTTTCTTCCTTCCTTCCTTCCTTCCTTCCTTCCTTCCTTCCTTCCTTCCTTCCTTCCTTCCTTCCCAATCTATCCACCTCCTGAGGCTGCCTATTTTGTCTGGGTAGCCCTTACTCACATAATGGCCCCCTCTATCTTACTGGATCTCTACCCTACCCCACCTCCACACAGCACTGCTCCTGATTTTGCCCTCTGGGGCCAAGAAGAACAAGTCTGATGCCTCTTGCACATGACCACCCTTGGGACCCTTCAAGGTGGTTCTTCTTGGTCTCTTCTTTGCCTGTCCGGATCACATTGGCTTTTTGACTGCCATATCATGCTGTTGATTGGGATTTGGGGGTTGGTTTAAGGGTCTCCTACAATCTCTCTTGCTCCCAAATCCTGTCAGGCTCTGAAGAGCACAGATGATTGGAGTCCAGAGAAGTGGCCTCCAAGTAGCTGGAGGCTGCCTCCTGGGTGAGCTGGCCTGTGAGCAGCCGTCTAAGACTGTATTCAGAATGTCCTGGCAGTCAGAGGTCTGGCTTCAATGGGGAGTGGGAGGGAGGCAGAGCCTGGATGTTCCGAGGATTGGTCAGGCCCACGTCCTAACCCTAACCCTAACCCTAACCCTAACCCCTGAGTTTGCCCCTGAGATTCATTCCAGCTTTGAGATTCCATGACAGTCAAGGGATGGGCAGGACTTAGATCAGTACAAAGGGGGGAAGAAGGTACAACAGCGTTAGGGGGTGGGGTATAGAGCTCACCACGGAAGGAAGACATGAATTTGAGTCCCCACTTTGGCCACTTCCTGGCTGTGTTCCTGGCAAGACAATCACTGGATAAACATTTATTAAGTGCCTTCTATGTGCTAAGTCCTTTCCTCTCTGAGGCTCAGTTTCCTCACCTGTAAAACTGGCATAATGTCCCTTTGGCCACCTGCCTCTTGGAGTTGTAAACCTCTCAGTTGACAACATGGGAGAGTGCTTCATCTCTGTGAAGGGGCCAGAGACACCTCAGCTGCTCTTCCCTCTCCCTTTTCTGAGCTCTCTCCAGTTGCTGGATTTTCACCTCCGGGGGGCTCAGCACTAGCCCTGGCCCTAGGCTCCTTCCCAGCCACTCCACGAGGCTAAGCAGTGAAAGGATGCACCACTACAGAATTCTGTGTCCCATGAAGGTCATGCTTCTCTGTAGGGAGCAGGGCCCCCTTTCAAACTTGGAGGCCCAGGGCCTCCCTGAGCTGCCAATTATCTTTCCTCTGGAAGAAAGTTCTAAGGAGGAGAAACACACCCATATATGTTTGAAAACACATATGATCTCAATCATCAGCGTGGTGAACGCCAACCACAAGGAACATTTTCAGAGGGCCAGCAAACACCTAGGTGCTTCCTCAGCACTGAAGAACAACGCATTCCACACAGCCAGAACCACAGAAGCTCTGAACTGGAGGGAGCTGCAGGGACCTCAAGTCCCACTCCATCATCTTACAGAACCCAGAGAGGGGAAGGGATTGGCCTGAGTTCACACAGCCAGTTGGTAGGAGAGCTGGGACTGAAAGCTCACGTCTTCTGACTCTCTGCCCTATGTTCTTCTTGACTACCAGAGCTGACTGATCAAATTGGAAAGTCAGAATGTCTATGGAAAAGTGAGAGGAAGGGTTTCTGGGGGCCCCAGGCAGGAAGGAAACATGGAAAGGTCTTAGGCTATTGGTTGTATTAGCATTCCTGCTCTCTACAAAAGCCCTGTAGTTGTATATTGCTGTAGCTTTGGGGTGGTGGCAGGAGGACGCCCAGGACATTGATTTAGATGACAAAATCAGAGCCCAGATTTGGAGGGAGACAGGTGTACTTGGGACCCTGGCTCACTGATTTAGGGCTGAAGGGGATTTTGCATGTGCTGTACTCTGTGGAACTCTTCTCTTCAGTCTCCATCCTCACTGGCAGACTGGGTCACTAGTGTTCAGGTAGTTACTTGTCCCCTCTGGTCCTAGGGGCAGCCCCCGGTGGCCAGCTCATGGGCACCCACTGGTAAGCATCTCCACTAGTTATAAATTGGCATCAGTTACCTTGCCAGACTTAATTACCTTTTACAAATAGGCATTTCAATCATAGCCAGAACTAGCATTTCTGTGGTGTTTCCTATGTGCCAGGCACTATGCTAAAGGCATTGCAGTCATTCTCCACCCTGTGGAAAGAGCATAGAAGATGACATCAGGTTGGCATCTGGGCATTCAATTGGCAGGGGGGTTCAGTGAGGGCAGCAGCTCTAGCCAAGCCCCTGACAGAGAACTGATTGGGGGCAGAAGAGCCTCCTAGACCAAAAGAATGGTTCAGAGAGGCAGAGGATTTGGACTCAGCATCAACTTCCTAGCAGTGACCCCAGAGCAGCGTAGCCCTCAAGGGCATTGTCCAGGCCCCAGACCAAGGTCGAAGCAGACCCCCAGAGGCAAATGCAGCCTGCCTCCACCCAGTATGAGGGCTGCTTCACAAAGACCCCACAAAAGGGAGGAAAGCTTTGCCAACCAAAGGACGTGCGAGACCTGAGAATTTATGCTCGCCCTCAAGTGGCTCAAGCCCACTTTTCCCCAAGGACACACTTAGGAGCAAGTGTGTCACCGATGTTTGGGGCAGCAGTTTAGTTTTTTTGTTCAGTCATTTTCAGTCTTGTCCAACTCTCCATGATCCCATTTGGGGTTTTCTTGGCAGAGATAATGGAGTTATTTGTCATTTCCTTCCTCAGCTCATTTTATAGATGAGGAAACTGAGGCAAACAGGGTGAAGTGACTTGCCCAGGGTCACACAATCAATAAGTATCTGAGGGAAGACTTGAGCCCATATCACCCAGACTTCAGGCCTGGTACTTTATTCACTGCACCATCTAGCTGCCCATGTAAAATGCAGGGCATTTCATACCAACTGTTTTCACCTTTCCACCCTAGGAAATGCTCCTAACCAAAAGCAAATTAAATATGGCTGGCCCACTGACAATCATTGGAGGGAGAGTAAGAGTAGGGCTTCACCTTATCCTCAGTTACCCCCTAAAACCCTGAGAAGGGGAGAGAAGTCAGTCAGATTCTGGATGCCTGGCTTCCTGTTTGGAGAGAGGGGGTCGATGAGGACCATTGAGTCAAATCCACCCCTGAAAAGGATTCCCTCCTCAACAGTGGGTCATCCAGCCTTTCTTTACCCAAAGCATTCCAGGGGGACCATTCCCCTTCTGGGAAGCTCTTCCTCTTGGGAAGTTTTTCCTTTCTCTCTAATACTCCAAAAATTTGTGGTCTTCATTGATACGAATCATAACCTCCCATCCCTGCCTGCCTGAAGGGATGCTTGCCCATGTCCCCCAATTAGTGAGTCCACCTTGAAAATTCTTTGCTTTAGGTGCTATCCTACTGGGGGTGGGACCCGGGAGGACATTGTCTCTGAAGTCATCTCCCACTCTGATATTCTAACATCCCACAATTCTTCTTCTATCAAAGAGAATGATTTTTTTTTTTTGGCCAGGAAAGGGCTGAATAGAAGTAACTAAGAGGAAGGTGAGACCCAAAGTGACCATTAGAGTTATCCAAAGAGAAAGGGGGCTTCTGGAGGCTTTGGGTGGGGCACGACTCCTCTTTGCTGGAGACTTGTAGACAAAGACTTGTCCAAAACAATGTGGACAGGATGTGGAAGCTTGGACCAGTCTGTGGACCACATGTATCTGAGGTGCTTTTCAATTCATGACTCTCTGGTCTTGTGACCCAGCCTCCAACCATGAGTGCAGTCACTGAATCATCAGTGATCTATAGAGATAATTAGATAAATGGGCAGTCAAATGGTCATATACATAGATGTCTATGTATATAGTATATAGATAATCTGCATCTCTATAGATAAATGGATAGATGCATGTATGTATACATGGGCATGTAGTGTGTATATGTGTAATATGTCTACACACATGTATGTGTACACAGTTATGTGGCACAGTGGAAAGAGTGTGCTGGACCTGGAGTTAAGAAGACGTATCTTTGTTAAGTCCAAATCCAGCCTCAGACACGTGTGAGCTGTGTGACTCTGAACAAGTCACTTCACCCTGTTTGCCTCAGTTTCCTCATTTGTAAAATGATCTGGAGAAGGAAATGGCAGCACATTCCAGTATCTCTGCCAAGAAAACCCCAAATGGGGTCACAGAGAGTCAGACACAACTGAAGAATGTCCAAACAACTGCGCGTGTGTGTGTGTGTGTGTGTGTGTGTGTACACACATCCGTACTGCTGCTTGTCCTCCACTTCAAAGAACACCAGTGACATCGCCGGCCATGTCTTGGCTCCCGTGTGAAATGGAGTGAATGGAGAGAGCCTCTCTCTCAGAGTCAATGAAGTCCAATGGCAGGACAAGAGTCAGGACAACTGGGGATGGCTTGGGATGGCTTGGGTGACGCTGTCTAACCAAGCTCTGAGCACTCCCCAGCCCCCTTCAAAGCTGTTGGAGCGAATCTGGGGGAAGACTTCACCTGGTTGGAGCAGAAACTCCCCAACTCAGCAACAACTTTGTGGCGCATCGGTTATGCTCCATCTGGTTTAGCCCATCTGCTGAGACAGTTTTACTAGGGGGTGGCTGCTACACATGCTACAGCTTCTGGGAGTCACAGGTGAGAGTTGAGTGTGGACCCCGAAGGTAGATGAGCAGCCCTGAGAAGGGCTCCGCAGCCTTCCCACCACAGGGGCTTGAACTCCCTGAATACCCCATCCACCCTACAAAGGAATATGCAGTATATCGCCATCTGTATCTCTACATAAGGTAGATAAATAGATTGACCAATAAATGGATAGACCAACAGACAGATAGATGGATATTGATTACAAATAGAAAAATAGTAAGAAAGAGACAAAGGCTGGATAGATGAGGGATAGACTGACAGATAACCAGATGGGTAGCTAGGGATTGAGATGGATAGAAAGAGCATTTATTAAGTGTTTCCAGGTACATGGCTGACTGGGCTAAACACTTTATATTATGTTATTTGATCCTCACAATGACCTTGCAAGGTAAATGCTGTTATTACCCTCATTTTATGGTTGAGGAAACTGAGGCCAACAGAAGTCAAGTGACTTGCTTAGGATCAAATAGCTAGTAATTGTCTGAAGGCAAATTTGATTCTGTTTTGTAAGTTCCTGTCTCTACACATACATATTGTGTCCCCTGAATAAATGTAAGTGCCTTGAGGGCAGAAGACTGTTTGGTTTCTGTCTTTGCATCCTCAACCCCCTGACACAGTGCATGGCAATAAGGGTTTAATAAATGCTTATTGATTAGCTGAAATGGAGGGGTAAATAAGTTAAGGCAGGGTGTTGACCTTGGAAGCTGAGGATCCAAGTTCTAGGACAGCTTGTGCTCTTGGGCAATCTCATTACTCTAGCCTAAAGTCCTCTGTAATATAGATGACCTTCAAGACTCTTCCAGCATCAATCAATCAATCCCAGAACTTCAGTGTTCAGAGCATTTCTCTCCAAGATGCCCTGATCTTTTCTCTTCCTTCCATGACATTCCTCTGGTCTCCCTGAGCTGAAGCGCTTTGATCAATGCATTTTAGGCAAAGAATCATTTGGACACTGGTCATGCCTCCCAAGCTGCCAGGTGGTCTTAAGAGATGCCAAGCTGTCCTTGGCACTAAGCTGGGAAATGCCACTTAAGTTCCCATGTTAGGAACAAGGGAAGGGGAAAGAAAGACTCATACTTAGATTTTTAGCTTATGGGGGAAAATGTGACTTGTCTCTGTCTCTCTCCCTTTCTCCCCCACCCCCACCAGTGCCCAGAATTCCTGAGGCCTCAGCTTGGTTTCGGTTACCATGCAGCTTATGAATCAGAGGGAATCCACCCTGGGCACCAATAAGCCTCCAAAATGCTGACAGTCCTGTCTTTAGCCAGCATAAACAAGTAAAAACAAGTTTC